>JAMPIV010000352.1:125000-725000 GCA_024509875.1 Oreohelix idahoensis
CTTATCTTAGTATTTTCTGGTATACAGGATGAATCAGGTTCACGTCACCAGCTTCCACTGCCAAGTCAGGATTCTGCGCTTGAAATACGACAAGGAGGCACACATACGATACTGCCTCACTTCTTTAGATGCAGAAGTATATACAGGTATAGGTTGACCTGGGCTCACTTTGAGTCAGAGATGAAACCCTGGAACGATATAAATGCGTCCTACTCAACCTCTGATATACTCTCTCTTTCCCTAACTAATAAACATTTTTCAATCATATTCAGACTCAGCATGGTAACTAAACAATTAGTTAACGTTCTTAATTGGTTTGTTACCTCATTCATGGTCAAATAAACTTCAAACTATAGTTTGACACTTTCCTTGACAAAGGAAACATTTTAAGTTAATAATATCAAGTCATGTACAATCACGGTGACTTGCTGAAGAAGACGGCCAGTGGTTTTCCTGGTCTTATGTCATAATACTATACAACAATTTCCCCATTAATATTTAATTTTACTTTCTCACAAAGTGTCAGAAAGCCTGTCTGGCTTTTCTTCATCCTGTTAATATATTTCCTAACAACTCTGTGAAACTACACAAAGTTTGATGTTGACTTCCCTCTAGATAAACTTCTACCCACATAATTTTCATACATATTCAATAATATATATATAATAATAATAATAATAATAATAATAATAATGATATAAATGTTTTCTTTCTTACCGCATCAGAGAAATATTAACACTAATAAGTTTGATTGGCGATAAATATGGTCAAATCCAGATCGCTTGCTGGTGCAGATCAGCAAAACAAGATCGTACTAATATGTTGTCTTCACACAACTTTAGTGTAATACAATTTTTTTCAAGTGGCAATTACCACTACCTTCAAACCAGTTTTATCCCTCCGTTAGTATATTAGACTCAAGCCAATCAGGGACTGTTAGGCTTCTAGCGTCTTTTTTTTCAAAACTGAACTCAATTTTCAAATCTCGGACTACCCTACCCTTTCCCAATAACTGTCAAGCTGAGAAAGATGTAGTCTGTTAGTCCATCTGTTTTCTGTCAATATCTCCTTTATTTATTGAGTGTTTCAAATTCTGATAAATAATTATTGATACCGTTGCTGTCCTTCACACAGTGCTTATATTTTTATACGTTTATTTATTATATTTACTATTATCGTTATTCTTCTTCAATTTTTCAAATAACATATTTTCCTATCTACGGTAAGATACATCAACACTTTACTCTTCTATTAACGAATTAATGTCATTGTATTCGTCACTGTCTTTTATTTTAGCCTTTAAGAAAATTATCTAAGTTTTTCTTTTAGCTAACCTTCTATGCCCCGCTTGGGTGCAAATTTCAAAATATGTAAACAACAAAATCTAGACACTACCAACTATGCACCTTTTCTCCCCCTCTCGTACTATATTTTCAAAAAATTTCCACGTTAAATCGTAATTTTTTTCTTTAACTGTCGTTCTCATTCAGAACAAAACAGCGCTTTTGTAGTACGTCACACAATTCGACAACGCGTTTGCCGAAGGTTACATTATAGTTACTTTTTAGCATGAAATACACTGGTGTGTGTGTTTATATATTCTGGCGTGTCCAACAGCGTGGATAGAGGCATAGAACCGCGTGTCGAGCGAATAGGGGTTTTGCAAGGCGGCGTTAATATTGGCGTTAATTCTTACTGCAGTTTCGTTCTACACTTCTGGAAAATGTCCGAATTGCTACTATTAGTAGCGTTAAAGTTAAAATCTTACGTTAATTCAGAACGGCAGTTTGGTGTCGCTGTTCTGGCACATGTTAATTGTAAGTCTCAAGGACGAAACTAGGAAATCGTGTAAGATTTGAATGCGGGATCATTTTCTAAGAATTACTACTGTATAAAATTCAGCGCTCTACTGGCGTAGAGGACGACGATAGGCAAACACACACGGGCGGGTTTATTTATTTTCATAGGAGTCAAATCTTACTGAATTTAGCGATTGTTTTACAGATGTCGCTACACACCTCCCTTCCTAAAACATGCATACATTGCAGGTTATAATCTGTGAGACAACTTAGCGCAATTGAACTCCTAAGTCTTAGGCGTTTTTCTGATTTTCCTCATAAGGATGCCTACTCAAGAAGTCTGCTCCCACATTTTGCGAACCCGGTATGTATTCGATTGTAAATGAATAAGGTTGGATAAGTAATGACCACCTTAATAGACGAGCATTTTCATGTTTGGCCTGTGACAAGAACACGAGGGGCTGATGGTCAGTTTGGACCACAAATGCTCTACCATAGAGATAGATCTGGAACTTTTTTATAGCCCAGATTAGAGGTAAACATTCTTTTTCACTTGTTGAATAGTTTTGCTCCGCCTTATTCAACTTGCGGCTAGCATAAGCAACTGGGTTTAATTCCCCATCAAGTGAAGTGGAACTTTGTAATAATGTGGCCCCTAATCCGACATTGCTAGCATCCGTTCTCACCACAAATTTCTGACTCAAATCAGGCAATTTCAATATCGGCTTGCTGGTGAGTTTCTCTTTTAACTCTTGGTATGCCAATTCACACTGCGCTGACCAAATAATTTTATCAGGTTGATACTTACGAGTTAAATCTGTCAGCGGAGCACATATAGAGTTAAAGTTCTTTATGTATTTCTGATAAAACCCACACAAAGATACGAATTATCTCACATCTTTTTTTTGTTTGCGGCCTCGGTGCTCTTTGCAATTTCTCCAGGTTCTTGGGGTCATGGGTCATGCTTCCCTGATATACAGTGTGTCCCAAGAATTCCAGCTCTTTACAACCCACACAACATTTGGTTGGTCTAGCAGTCAAATTTGCTTCTCTGAGCCTATCGAATAGCATATTCAGAGAGTTAATGTGTCCTTCGAATGTTTCAGTAGCAATAAGAATGTCATCCATGAAATTCGTTATACATGGATTATTCAGTGGATCCAACAATTTTCTCATTATCCTGGAAAACACACTCGGAGCATTTTTCAACCCAAACGGAAACATGTTGAACTCATAATGGCCTTCCGAGGTGCTAAAGGCTAAATAAGGTCGAACCTCAGGCTTTACTGGAATTTGATAATAGCCTTTGCTAAGATCCACCTTAGAAAAATATTTTGCCTTGTTCAGCCTGGCAAACAGCTGATTTGTATCAGGTAATGGATCCACCTGACTTTCTGTGACAGCATTCAGTTTCCTGTAATCTATACACAGACGATGTTCCTCAGGGGCTTTCCTCTGCAAAACCACACTAGAGCTATAAGGAGATTCACTGTGAGAAATAATTCCTTCCTTCAACAAATAATCGATCTCCTCTTTCAAAGCTTTTTCCTTAGTAAAGGGAATCGTATAGGCTCTCATACAGATGGGTGTTGGGTCTATTAACTTCAAATCATATTCTAACAGATTTGTGTGCCCCGGCTTATCCGTTAACACGTCTGTATGTTCAATCAGAACCTTTTGAACCTGCTCTCTCTGAGCTTTAGTCAGATGCTTACTGATTTTCACCTGTGCCTGTGTTTCACATGGTTTTAGTGGGTACTCGTGAGAGTCGAGTGGTTCATTTTTCATCCCCGTTGCTATCGACAAGGTCATTAGATGTGTTTCATCCTGGATTTCTCTGTCCAGGTACTTCTTTAAGAGGTTCACATGATACATTTTCACTTTCCCCTTTTTGTCGATTTTATAATTAGTTCTAGACACCTTCTCTAGAACCGTATATGGACCTTGCCATCCAATTTGCAACTTGTTACTGCTGCCGGGTTGTAGAAGGAGCACCTTCTCTCCCACAGCTAATTCTCTATCCTTCGCTTTCTTGTTAAAATAAGCAGCATGTTTTTTCCTGGCTTGTCTGAGATTATCATTTGCAAGCTTCCATCCAGTTTTGAGACGAGTGGTCAGCTCGTTCACATACTGATACGATGAGATAACAGTCTCTTCTGCCTTCTCATCTGTCCACGTCCTTAACAAGGCTTCCAATGGACCTTTTATTGGCCTCCCAAATAACAGGGTTGCCTACATAATTTTCATGGCACCGGCAATTTTCATGTAATTGGAAGTGTGGTGGTGGTGACTTTTCTTCCTTTTGTCATCACATAAGAACCTTCCACTACCAATTCTTTTCCTGGGGTTGTCTCCCCTCAGGTTCAAATTCAAAGTGAGAGAAATTCGCTCTCTTTTATTTTCACAAAGTTCACGGAATTCCGACCGAGGGATTGTCGGATGAGACTGGAGTGAGACCACTTTTTGTACTCGACGCATAGTGGCCATTCTAACACATTCAAGTGAAGACTGTGTGTGAAAAGGGGGTTCCCATTCCACTATGTCTACATTATTAAATTTATTTTTATTTTCAGGCCTAGTTTTGCCCCGGAGCGTTTCTACGTCCTGATCATTTTCCCCACGTGTGGGTGTTTCCTCAAGAAATTGGCCCCAGGCCTCCACAAAATTCTCAATATCCACCACTACGCCTGGCCAATAATAATTTTGAGAAACTTTTTGACAGATGGTACCTATTTTCTCATGGTCCCCATCTATTCCAACATGTAAACTCCTTATTACCTCTGCCCTATACGAAGTGGGAAGTACCAGCTGTCCATGACCATTGGATCCAGTTCCAGCCTTCCTATAGATCAATTTATTCTTCATATAGTAGTCTCCTTTGTTTGGAGGTGTATGGCATTTAGGCAATTTTTTAAAGCACGGCTTGAGTGACCTATCCTCCGCCTGTGCCTTCCTCATCTCCTCTGGATGAGTATTTATAGGTTCATCCTCCTCCTTCCTTGACTGTGACCTGGTCTGCACTGTTGCCATGATCACATGTCTCTTGGGATTCCCCAAGAAGACATATCTACACCCTCATATTAGAGGGTACATTGGTTCATTTATCACTGCTGCTCTAATCACTCCTTCCACATAGCGAGTTTTTACACTGATTCAAGCAATGGGAAGTGTCATGGTTGCTACGTCCTTGGTTGCTCCTTGGATCTCTACTGCTTCTGTGGTGTATTGATCTGGACGCACCAGGTGAGAGCTCACGACTGAGTCATAATCTAAACCTGTATCATAAAGGCACCTAATGGTGACCCCATTACATACAACATCTTCACACACAAGGGGGGGGGTTGATAAGGTTCCTGCTGTCCAGTAGGTTTCACCTTTAATCCCTGATTCCCCGTTTTCATAGCAGCGAAGGTAGAAGGCTTCTTAGTACACACTTTGGTGTCATGAGTGTTCCTCTTGCACCATTTACACCATTTATTTCCCTGAGGGAAAGTTTTTCTTTCACTGAATTGCGGGTTTCTATCGCTTTGGTCAAAACTTGGCTTATCATAATAGGCTTTACCTTTATTAAACTTGTCCCTATGTTCAAATTTAGGTTGGCTTTGGTTTTGTGGGACTTTATTATGGTCTATAGGCTTCTTCTTTATGCCTGCTATCTCAGACTGGGCTGCCTGATATCTTTCAGCCACATTTAAGATCTCTCCCCAGTCTCTCAGCACTCGGTTCCGTGAGAAATTTTCTCAGGTCTGGAGCCATGGACTCTCTTAACTGCTCAGTCATAATCATTTTCCTTAAATCTTGGGTTTTCCCCCAAAGCAGTCCATTTCTCCAGGTATGTCTCCAGGCGTGCAGAAAACTGGTGATAAGTCTCCCCAGTCAGCAGTTTGGCATTCCTAATTTTTTTCCTATAAAATTCACTGTTCTTCTCATACCTAACTAGAAGAGCTTGCTTAAGAATCTCATAGTCGTCTTGGTCATCTTTGCTCCTCAGCTTGGCAAATACCTCATAAGAGGTTCCCCTTAGCCCCTGTGATACCTTCAGACTCCATCTTTCTTTCTCTAACCCATATATGGTAGCTAGTCTTTCAAAGTGGCTTAAAAATGATTCAATATCATCATCTTTCTCCACAAATGGGTCTAAATGAAACCCCATGGCTGAGTTTGAGGTCCCCTGGCTTGCAGCAGAGTCGGAAGTGGATGGGCTAGTTCCATTTTCAGGAGCATGGCCCTGTAAGTCCATCACCCTTAGTCGTAACTCATGTTCCCTTTGGAATCTTTTATCTTCTCTCTCAGCCTCCATCTGTAATCTTTTCTCCTCCTTTTCAGCCTCCAATCTCCTTTCTTCTTTCTCCCTCTCAGCCTCCAATCTCTTATCTTCTTTCTTTGCCTCAGCCTCCAGCTTCTTTTCCTCCAACTGCAGCCTCTTGATCTCAGCCTCCCTCTCAGCCTCTAATTTCTTAGTCTCCCTAGCATCTTCTACCAAAATTCTCTTCTCCTCCGCTAATCTATCAGCTTCTAACTTTCTTTCTTCAGCTAGCCTCTTATCTTCTCGGGCAATAAACTTATCACACTCTTCTGTTACATAGGCAATCAGACCTTGACCTTCCATCCCCATGTCCCTTGCAGCCTGCACTGCAGCAGATCTGAATTTGGCCAAGTCTGCCATCTTATTTATAATAATATAATAATCTAATGTTATCAAACTAATTTAAAATAGTTAACCAACCTCTAACTAAACACAAGACAATGGGGACTGATACCTCAAACCAACTCTCCAATTAATCTTTAATTTCCTACTTTTAAAATCCCTGAGCGAGCGACCCAATTTATGTGGTGGATTTTGATGTTAATTGGTAAAATGTGAATTTATGCAGATGTGAGGTCAAGCTGTGTAGGCCCCTGAGTCTAATAGATAATAGGGTTTGTGTTTTCAAGGAACCTTTCTGCTACCATCCTACGACCTCAACCTCCGACGTATTTTATCCTAAGTGAAATAATGGTGTAGGTATGTTATCTGGCTAGTGTCTAGGGTAATGTGAAATGTACTGTAATAAAGTGACAACAAATACACCTAAGAAATCTATGAAAAGTAATTAACAACACCCAAAGTTAAGTTTTAAATGTGAAATCTTTTTTTACAATTTATTGTTCCAGTATCACAATTTTGTGTATAATGGAATATTGAAACTCAAAATGATAATTCAAAGTATTTACATCAAAGTGATTCAATTTATGACTGAATATATTATTATTCACAACTTTAATTAAATATGTCAATCTAGAGCAGTGTCAATTTACTCTTGCTGCTATGAAATGGGTAATGATTGAAAGAACGTCTGTCTTCATCATAATCTGAATGATCTAATACACATTTAGGAAATGAGAGTAGTTGAGTTTGATATATCAAGTGCCCGGAGACGATTTCTTATCTTAGTATTTTCTGGTATACAGGATGAATCAGGTTCACGTCACCAGTTTCCACTGCCAAGTCAGGATTCTGCTCTTGAAATATAACAAGGAGGCACACATACGATACTGCCTCACTTCTTTAGATGCAGAAGTATATACAGGTATATGTTGACCTGGGCTCACTTTGAGTCAGAGATGAAACCCTGGAACGATATAAATGCGTCCTACTCAACCTCTGATACACTCTCTCTTTCCCTAACTAATACACGTTTTTCAATCATATTCAGACTCAGCATGGTAACTAAACAATTAGTTAACGTTCTTAATTGGTTTGTTACTTCATTCATGGTCAAATAAACTTCAAACTATAGTTTGACACTTTCCTTGACAAAGGAAACATTTTAAGTTAATAATATCAAGTCATGTACAATCACGGTGACTTGCTGAAGAAGACGGCCAGTGGTTTTCCTGGTCTTATGTCATAATACTATACAAACATTTCCCCATTAATATTTAATTTTACTTTCTCCCAAAGTGTCAGAAAGCCTGTCTGGCTTTTCTTCATCCTGTTAATATATTTCCTAACAACTCTGTGAAACAACACAAAGTTTGATGTTGACTTCCTTCTAGATAAACTTCTACCCACATAATTTTCATACATATTCAATAATACATACATAATAATAATAATAATAATGATGATGGTGTAAATGTTTTCTTTCTTACCGCATCAGAGAAATATTAACACTAATAAGTTTGATTTGCGATAAATATGGTCAAATCCAGATCGCTTGCTGGTGCAGATCAGCAAAACAAGATCGTACTAATATCTTGTCTTCACACAACTTTAGTGTAATACAATTTTTTTCAAGTGGCAATTACCACTACCTTCAAACCAGTTTTATCCCTCCGTTAGTATATTAGACTCCAGCCAATCAGGGACTGTTAGACTTCTAGCGTCCTTTTTTTCAAAACTGAACTCAATTTTCAAATCTCGGACTACCCTACCCTTTCCCAATAACTGTCAAGCTGAGAAAGATGTAGTCTGTTAGTCCATCTGTTTTCTGTCAATATCTCCTATATTTATTGAGTGTTTCGAATTCTGATAAATAATTATTGATACCGTTGCTGTCCTTCACACAGTGCTTATATTTTTATACGTTTATTTATTATATTTACTATTATCGTTATTCTTCTTCAATTCTTCAATTAACATATTTTCCTATCTACGGTAAGATACATCAACACTTTACTCTTCTATTAGCGAATTAATGTCATTGTATTCGTCTCTGTCTTTTATTTTAGCCTTTAAGAAAATTATCTAAGTTTTTCTTCTAGCTAACCTTCTATGCCCCGCTTGGGTGCAAATTTCAAAATATGTAAACAACAAAATCGAGACACTACCAACTATGCACCTTTTCTCCCCCTCTCGTACTATATTTTCAAAAAATTTCCACGTTAAATCGTAATTTTTTTCTTTAACTGTCGTTCTCATTCAGAACGAAACAGCGCTTTTGTAATACGTCACACAATTCGACAACGCGTTTGCAGAAGGTTACATTATAGTTACTTTTTAGCCCGAAATACACTGGTGTGTGTGTTTATATATTCTGGCGTGTCCAACAGCGTGGATATAGGCATAGAACCGCGTGTCGAGCGAAGAGGGGTTTTGCAAGGCGGCGTTAACATTGGCGTTAACTCTTACTGCAGTTTCGTTTTTCACTTCTGGAAAATGTCCGAATTGCTACTATTAGTAGCGTTAAAGTTAAAATGTTACGTTAATTCAGAACGGCAGTTTGGTGTCGCAGTTCTGGCACATGTTAATTGTAAGTCTCAAGGACGAAACTAGGAAATCGTGTAAGATTTGAATGCGGGATCATTTTCTAAGCATTACTACTGTATAAAATTAGGCGCTCTACTGGCGCAGAGGACGATGATATGCAAACACACACGGGCGGGTTTTTTTTATTTTCATAGGAGTAAAATCTTACTGAATTTAGAGATTGTTTCACAGATTTCGCTACAGATGGACAGCGAGACAATGCGCCTGTTAATCTTCCAACCCAATGTACTTAGCAGAGGGATTTGTTCATTTTATTTTGTCTGAAGTTCGCGGGACGAAGCGGCAAGACTAAAGTTTCTACATCACTAGTTGTGAGTCAAGATCAGGGATTCAACACTAACCACCTACATTGGACGAGTTGTGTGAAGAAGTGCGATCATCACAAAAGAATTAACGAAGCCAGGGGTGCAGGATTCACTTAGACCAGCTAATGTCTTATTAAATGAAACAAAACAGGACACACCCCTGTCTCATCACCATCATTCCATCGTTATTTTATCATGTTAAAACTAACTTATTATTAAATTTGTTACATGTTATTTTTTAAAATCAACAATCATTGTTGATTCAGTTATTATAGGTATGAAAGCAAACGTATGAGCAAGACTCTTTAATATATATATATATATATATATATATATATATATATATATATATATATATATATATATATATATATATATATATATATATATATATATATATATATATGCCCAATGGGCTGATCACCCGTTGGCTTGTCACACCGATTACGGAAACAACGGCAGATGGATCTATTTGTTGTTGCCCTAAAGACGCCGCTAGGCGTGATGGGAAACTACAACAGAGAAAATCAATCTGCTGTTGCCCTTAAGACGCCACAAGGCGTGATGGCCTCTGACTGCTTGGTCGGTCTTTGGCTAAGGACGGAAGAAGAGAAGATATATATATATATATATATATATATATATATATATATATATATATATATATATATATATATATACACATTTAGACACATATTTACATCTATAGAGCAAATACTTATAAACGTATTTCGCTGGATTACACCAGCTGGGGACTTGAACTGGCTAAAACCGTTGCTTAATTCTTCACAAAAGGCAACGAATCAGATACAAATTAATAGTGCTAGCCCTATGCAGCATTGTTCTTGCCTTTTGAAAATATCTTCTGGGCACACCCTTGAGATAGAAGCATCATTGCCCTTCTATCTACACATCTGCCAAGAGTAATATTGTGTCAAGACAGACACCTTTGAAGACCCATATTAGATACTATTGAATGTTGGCCACTGGTGGACCACTACTGCAGAGTTAAAGGGAGGCATTCCTAGACGGGATTATGTAATAAAATCTTAGCTCGTACAAGCCCTAAGCTGAATTAATTCAGCGAATTTCCTCTTATTATTATTTAGCTCTAAATACGTGTATTTAAGAAATTGTCTGACACATACGGATGTAGTACATTCAAAATGATTAAACCAACTTTAGATTTGTCTTTATACAAGTAACACATTTAATAATCAACTGTATTTTAACAGTTTAAAAAAATGAATAATTATTAAACAAAAATGCTCATCATCAATGATGTTATGGAGGTTTGGGTGAGAGTTCACTGTGATAAACGTGAGCAAAGGCCTTATTGCTCTATCTTTTCCTACATCTTTCGTATTGTATTTTCTCCGACTTTTGTTCTTTAACCCCACATTTGCTATCCCTTATTTGCTATTTCATCGTTGTGATTACTCGCGACCGATATCTTGAGAACCACATTTGTTCTTTCATCGGGGGAAATAAAGTCCTTTGATTGAGTCCCCATACCTGACATTATCGTTTGAAGCCCACATTGCATCGTGATAAATCTGGTGAAAACACATCTGATCATCCCATTCAGACATCTTGGCATGCTGTAATTTCTGTGACACCACATTGGACGCCCAGATTGGCCAGGTGAAAACGTCTCATGCTGTAATGGTGTTATCTTTGGTCGGCCGCTGTTCAGACAAGCGTTGGGTTACCACATTGGACGCCCAGCTTGGCCAGGTGAACAATAAACAAATCCATACAATTTTGTCAAACCACACCCACGTTTGGACTGACAATGGACAAGAGCGATCCTGAGAATGAGTGACCAGAGGGGCTATTAAGGATTGGTTGGTATGGGCGGAGCACTTCCCGAGATATAATACAGCGTAGCCTGCTAGAGGAAGGAGTCCAGTTTTTTTACATTGTGAGGAAGAGATTAAACCCAAAAACACCTAGCCTAAATACACGTGTTTATTCAGAGTGGATATAATTCAGTTCTGTGATGAATTGTGTTCTTAAAGGATTTTGCGAAGGGAAAAGAAGGTTAGTAGATCTTATACAGATTATTAACACATTTTCTTAATTTTTGTTTATTTTAACCTCACAGCTAAAATGTGCGAAAGATAGAGTTTCAAATGATTCTTTGCATAACTGATTAATAAAATCAGAAGATTTTTCTAGAAGATGATAGGATGATAGGAGGTAATTAATAGTTCATACTTCACCTTCATCATCATCACAGTCTCCCATGCGCACACACTCTCATGCACAAGATATTTAACATCATTAGAATTGAACTCAGAGAGAGATGAATAATGAGCAGTAGTATAAATGAAAGTCAACTAGTGATGTTAAATGTGAAAAACTTACGAAAACTTTTGTGTGTCTTCAGTTCATCAGAAGTCTGAGACTACACGCAACGTGTCTGATGTCTAACCAGAAATAAGTTATCAAAAACGGGCATTTGGCTACCCATATATGGCTGGCTTACAAGTTCAATACATCGTTATCACAAGTTCAATACAGAGTTATAATAAATTCAAATCACTCGAAAGATCATTATTATCTGAAGTCAAGCAAAAGAGCTCCAAAGAGGAACCGCATATTTATACCAAGTGCCACACACTCTTAAGCGCATTCTATGAAGCAAACTCTAAAATATATTTTATGAATCACGACTACATACGCACGATTATGAGTCTACATATCACTACCAATTCGTGAAGATATCCAGTCTGGCCAGCACCCTCAGGAGATTAGACAACAGACCTTTTGTTCATATGACAGCTATTAACTGTTGATCAACACTACAGAGATATACTCAAACAGTGAAGGAATATCCATAGATATCTCGTCAGCGTTCTCCGTACGACAACAGTATTCATCAGAACGGCCTCGACTTAGAGATACCCCACTCGACATAACGTATAACAACTTGGGACATTGCAGGCATACATGTGAATCCTCATGTCAATGAGAAGCATTTAGAGACACATGGACTTTGTAGATTATTCGCCATTTTGGTAACACGTATCATATCCCATCATCATCATTTCGGTTTACACCAGTTCATTCTTAACTAACTATTACTTAATTAAAAAGCCTCTATGCCAACTTTACGTGCAGTGTTGGGCAGAGCAACCTAACCTTTGAGGTGAAGACAGGAGTACGACAGGGATGCCCCTTATCAACCACTCTATTTTTAACAGTCATAGACTGGGTGATGCGACAGACAACAGAGGGCAGTCCAAGAAAAATAAGATGGACTACATTTTCTACATTGGAAGATCTGGAATATGCAGATGACATTGCACTACTAGCACATTCACATCAACACATCCAGGAAAAAACGGACAGACTTAATAAGTTTAGCCAGCAGCTGGGCTTGAACGTCAATTTAAGGAAGTCAGAGGTCATGACGCTCAATGTGAGCAACCCTGAGCCCATATCAGTAAGGAATCAGCAACTGGTACAGACAGACACCTTCACATATCTAGGATGCATAGTAACACCAGACGGCGGGGCAGGCAAAGACATCAACATCAGAATGAATAAGGCAAGAACAGCTTTTTTTTAGCATAAACAACATCTGGAAGTCCTCTCAATACAGCACAAGCACAAAATTAAGATTATATCAGAGCTGTGTGCTTTCTGTGCTTCTCTGTGGTGTAGAATGCTGGAGAATTACAGAGAAGGAAATGCCGAAATTGTCCTCTTTTCACACAACATGCCTAAGAAAAATTCACCGAATCTTTTGGCCGAATACCATCACCAACCAAGATCTGCTTGCTCGGAGCAAGCAAGAGGACATGCACACCTTCATAGCTGGCAGACGCTGGAGCTGGATTGGCCATGTCCTCAGAAGAGACCCCGATGCCATCACAAGAACAGCTATGCTTTGGACCCCTGAAGGAAAACGAAAGAGAGGCCAACCAAAAACAACCTGGCGCAGGACTGTGGAGGCTGAGATGCAAAGAATGAACCAGAGTTGGGGCACTGTACGAAGGATGGCCGCCGACCGAGCAAAATGGAATCAATTTGTTGTTGCCCTACAAGACGCCACTAGGCGTGATGGCCACTGACTGCTTTGACGGTCGGCGGCTAAGGATCAAAGAAGAAGAAGAGACTTAATTACCTGCAAGTTTATTATCTCATCTGTGTATTTTGTGTGAATCGTCTTGTACCATCATCACACTCTAACAATGACTAACCCTATATGTGTGTATATTTAATTAATAAACCCAACGATCGTTTGATCATTATCTGGTTTGTTAATGTATCACTCGTGCTGTCGGTGTTACATATTCACATATAGGAACATTTCTCTACTCAGATGAGGTTGGGGGCTTTTTCTTTACGGGATCTAAGGGCAGAAGCTAAGGTCGTGGGGAAACAGAACTCATTCCATAATTAATTAGACAACACTGTCTAGTGGAAAGCATTCGCATTCCTGTCTTCTTGTCCCTATCTCGAATAGGTCTTTATTCTTTCTTAACGAGCCAATTTCTAGAGACCTTATATCTAATATCTCATAGACTATTCCTGGCAAAAACTACTGTCGTAGTTGCCCCAGTACACACCACACGACATTCACTTGGCAGTTTTTATTTTTCTACTTAGCTGCCAATGAATTCGTCTTTTCTGCTCCAGCTGATGTTTGGGTCTTTGCAGATAGAGGACTGAACCACTCACGTCCCTGATCAATGTTGTAGGACGCAGCACGTTCCCAGAAGCGTCATGGAGTGTCTACGAAGTTGGTCCCACGTCTCTAAGACCCGTCTGATGATCGTGTCTAGCGTCGACTTCAGGCCACTTGTACCCTCACGTGTTCCAGAGATAGTACCCTCAACTGGTACCACCGACTAGTGTCACAAAAGAAGAGAAACAAATACCCACTGAGTATCGAGCTTCCCGACACATAGTTATGGGCACCCCTCTTTTTCTTTCACCATCCCATCTACCTCAGAACTTTTAACCTCGCTGAGAATTAATATTAATCCCATTCAGGGAAAAAACTTTCATTACATTTAAATTGAATAGACGTACATTTAACTTGACATTGTACATGGTTCCAAAGGTTAATAATATAAATTGAATAAGTTTCCCTTTACATTCACCATGTTTGAAAATGTTAACAGTATATATTGAATATGTTTACATTTACATCTACCATGTTTGAAAATGTTAACAATCTAGATTGAATATGTTTACTTTTACATCAACCCTGGTTGAAAATGTAAATAATATAGATTATGTACGTCCTTTCATTCATCATTGGCTCTCTGCTCCCTATGGAATTCGGGACTACCTCTGCTTTTGGTTCTCTGTAAGAAACTCGCAATAAAGCAGTCACCAGCCCTGGCAGAGGTGTTTCCTGAAGTCATCATTATATATGCTGAGGTTGCCAGCCTCAAATGACGTGGACATCCACTAGCAATTTTCACATATTAATATTCACATGTCACTATATACATATTAGTTCACATGTTAATAATGCAAAATATAGAATTTAAAATGTACAACTTACGCCAATCCTTAAGTTGACAAACTGCTGGCTCAGATTAACAGTTTAAGGCAGCTTGAAGATGCCTCTTACACGTGGTCTGGTGTGTTGTTATTTTAGCAATAAGTTCCCATTTTTGACTTTGTGTAACAGTTTCCTCAAATTCCGGTTTTCTGTGTTAAAATGGTAGCGTTTTCCTGGACTTTGAGTCCTCAATATGCTCCAACGAGGTCAGATCTGGTACTATTCTTAACTCTGGCAATTTCTGGTTGTCTTCTTGGCGTGAGTTGAATTTTTACAGTCCTTTCAACCGACTAAAGTGTCAGGTTATATTGCCCCCTTCGTTCCTGGTACGTTTTATTTACTATTAAACCAGATCCCAACCAGAAATGTAGTTATGTTTACATCTCGAGTGCCGGCCATATAATTTCAAACACGCATGTTTAGGATGGGGTAATTTAAAATATTTCCACTAGGAAATTAATTTCTGTGCATTAATACAAAGATCATGTCTTCCAAATATGGAATGAAAACATCCGATTACTCTCTCGGCATTGTTTAGAAATAAGATATTAATTTTATCTCAAGTAATATCTACGTAATAATTCCACCGAATGCTATTACCTCATTCCGACTATCAAATGCGTGACCGGCTGGCCTACATTAGCATTTATACGTGCTATAATACTACATAGAATAAGAATGACAGACGTTAAAAGCAGATAAGGCGTTTTTGCACAAAACGCAGTATAATTTTAAGTTCAGATAGCAGTCACGACGGTGAGAGGCATTGTAGAGCTGTCTCAGAAAATAATAATGAATTCGTGTTATGCGTGGAAAGTGTGAAATGAATGTTGTGATTTTTTGGGTTTTTTCCATTGTTTAGGGAGAGAGAGAGAGAGAGAGAGAGAGAGAGAGAGAGAGAGAGAGAGAGAGAGAGAGAGAGAGGGGTGTGAAAAAAGTCGACAAGCAGCGAAACGTGTGCAAATGTAGACGAATGTAACGTGTGGAAAAAAATAGAGGCGTGTGGAAAAAAGGTGGGAAAATGAAGGAAAGGTATATAAAGAGGAGATGTGCAGGAAGGAGCAGATTAGAGAGGATTTTACAGATTAGATAGATAGAAATTTTTGCTAGGCAGTTTTTATAGTGTTTAGGTGAACTTCGTCTTTGAGATTATCAAGACCAGTTTATTTTTTTCTTCTGTTGGATATATTTTCATTTTGGATATACTCACTATTTTGTTTAAGCGTAAGTAACACGTACTGCATCATTGTGTAAATACCAGTGCGGTTTTTATGACGTTCAATAAACTCTGGTTGAATTTTCTGCATTGCTGTTTTTATTGGAACGTTACAGTTGGATCATTTAAAAAACCATTATACGATATATTCCTTATCACTAAACCTAAAAGGGTAAGAATGAACCTGGAAAGGAAAATAAACATCAGTCAAGAATCTCCATCTCAGGCGGAAGGCCTGTAGCCACTTGAACAGAAACATATAAAGGATTAGCTCTCGTCAACAAAACTACCTGCGCAAGTAACTGACGCGGGCACATAACCACAGACGGTTAATTTATCTCCCGGCACTGCTTAGGTAAACCCAACGCTCTGTTGCTGACCGGCCGATCTGGGTTTTTACCTGTGCCTAATCTTAGCAAAGCCGAGAAGCTTAAAGCAGGCATGACGAATTATCACTGAACGGAGTGTACGATGACGTGAAAATACCAAATATCAGCTTGACAGCATAGAAAGAAAAGTGCCGACCACGGAAATGGCACGTAATCAGTACGCACAACAAAATATAACTGAATACTGCCGGAGAGGACAAGAGATCGAACCAAAATGATGTGACAAGGAGACTGAGCACCTCTGGGTTTGCCTTGAGTGCATTCATGTCGTTTCTGTTTAACAATAGCAATGACAATTGCTGTAGTTAGTAAATTATTACAGTTGTTAAATTTAGGAGGTTAGAATAGAATGATAGTGGGAAATATTTTTGCCAAAATTATTATAGATAAAAAGGCCCTATAACAGATACTGCCGTAGGAGATGGAAGTATTAAAGACTTTACAAAACTAAATATAGCATTCAATATGAGATGGGCAATCAGTTCCCTTCAACGTTATCCTTTGCGTTCCCAGCTTCCTAACTGAAGAGCAGGGGCAGGTACCAATTTACAGTTGGGTAGACATGAGCGAGACCTTACAGGTCTCGAACTCGGTAACATCACCGGGAGAGGAAAGCTCTCAAACCGCTTAGTCAATGGGATCCTTATTAATACGTTTGTGCATTTGTTGGATAAGTCGATATGCCCTAAAATAAAGATTCGGAGACGAGTAACTAAAGTGTTTTTCTTTGTGTGTGTGTGTGCGTGTAAACTGTTGTTGTTGTTGTGTGTGTGTGTGTGATTTTATTTTATGTACCAGCGCAAGATTTGAAAATATATCGGTACATATAAGAAAAATCTTGTGATAAAAGAGCCGTTTATTAATTAAAACATTTAAAGACATAACGAGGGGAAACCCGAGACTTGTAAACAGTTAATAAATAAATATTACACTAATAAAGGTATGTTTCAGGCACTCGTGAGAAATATATCAAGTAGAAAACTAGACAACAGAAAAACAACAGAAGTGAGTGGCTTACTGGAGAATCGGCCGCAGAACCCCTGCCTAAGAAGCACTATTTTTTGTGGTGGCTAGTTGCCAGGGAGGATAGCGTGACTCACTTCCGTATCTAGGCGGTGGTGCCGTTCGGAAGGTCCTGGGTTCGATTCTCCGGTAAGCCGGTCACTTCTATTGTTGTTCTGTTGTATAGTTCTCTACTGCTCTATTTCTTATACCACTACAGACAAAAGTGAGATATAGTTGAAGAATTAAAATCTTCTCCACGATAGGTTCTCATAGGTTGTAACATCTTTAGAATAGAATAGTTGATAAGGTGGCTCTATGGTGAATACAAGTAAATAAAGAAGTGAGTGTGGGATTGATTATGTCGAGAAAAAGTGGTCAAAGACGATATTATTCCACGGGATAGAGTTTGAGGAGGAACATGGAAAATAACCGAATGTGAAAATTTGAAATGGGAAGGATACAAGTGTGAATAGAGAAGTGAAGGAATACCAGTCTGTCACAGGGGCGTACATTCTGCAGACCAGTATCATGACATCACTGTAATAATCGTAATGTTTGACCTTATCTGCTATATGACGCCCCTGCCTGGCACTTCGACCTTGGTTTACGCGAGGTGTAAAAATGTTATTTTGAGGAGGTGTCATTGCTGTATGCTCTTGAGGGAGCAAGGTCTCTTGAGTGAATGTTGTGGCAAATGTAACTGCAATGTAAATCGAGTTAAACGTTTGAAAGCTGCATATGATGTTTGCACGAGCACCTGAACTCTAGATTGTTATGGCATGCGACTAAAGTAGAAGTTATTATTCGCTAGAATTATCCTGAGGTATATAAAGTAAAAAGGTTAATGACGTTTTTGCAAGGGGAGTTGACAAATTTGTTGAAGGGAACGGACGTGTCCCGTTGTTGCTCTTGTAAAGCATGTGTCTGTTGTGTGGTTTGTGTTGCTGTAAGGATCGAGGTTGTTTCTGATTTAGGAGGTTGTCGTAGTGCCAGAAATTATGTTTGCATTAGTTGAGTACTGGTATATTGTCGAGATAGATTGCTAATTTCTTGAGCCTCTAAGTACCTCAAGGAACCGCGGTAGTACAGTGGTTAGTGCACTGGCTTCCTAGCTCGGTGGTCCATGGTTCAATCCCCAGTTGAGGTGGGATTATTTTAGACCACAAACGGCTCCGGGGTCGACCGAGCCTCATGAATTGGGTACCAGAGGAACTCTAGGAAGGTTAAGGCGGCCGGCGTGATGCTGACCACATCACACCTAGTGTGCCGATGGTCAAGAAAGTATGAACCTAACACCATATTCCCAATATGCATCAATGGGTGTGTAACGGGATCCTCGTTAAGTACCTCATATATATGGTATGTGCTAGTTGTGATTATATTATGTCGAGATTGGCTTGGCATTTGAGTTTATTATTGATTGCTATGTACAGTGTGGAAACGTGTCCTCTATACAACACTGCCATTGTTGGTGTTAATAGATTAGTGGTAACAGCGATGGTGTCGCGATTGCTAGAGACAAAGTGTGCAAGTGAGCACCTTTCGTCTTGTGACACAAAGCGTTACCAGTCACTTGCACAAGATCGAACTGCAACATTGTTAACAATGTCTATGATGCTTCACTATTGTGACACGCAAAAATTTACAGGGTTCAGTAGGAACACGTTCACAACAAATACTAGTCTTAACTTTAGCGATTGTATTATGCACATTCGGTTATTATTATTATTATTATTATTAACTCATATTAGCCCTTATTTTTACAGGGTACTCGCATTGCAAAAATCATTTTGTATCGCTATGATGACCATAGCCATTGTGTCAATCAGCTATTACATCTTCATGCTCGGATTCTTGTTCAGCGATACAACCAGCATCGAGTACTTGTACATCGTGTGTGTGGCTTTTTTCATATTAATAGTCGGCATATACCCTATCTTTCTGATTGTGATGGCGATTTTAAACACTTGTCTATACGTCTGCGGTAACTCGTATTATGGAGTCAGGATGGAATGTAACTCAAGAATTACGAGTAGGTGTTTGTTCCTATTGATTGATTGATTTTGTATTAGCATTATGTTATCTCCCATTACTAATTTGTTAAAGGGATTAGCTACATTGCATTTTATGTCAAAACAGCACAAATATGACAATTGGGATTAGTGTATATTCGGAGAATTTATATTCCTCTAAATCTGTGAAAATAATTTGTTAGAACACATTCTAAGTAGGCATTTTTTGATGTTGAAAATAGAATTTACTCCAGAAACTGGTTTTCATTTGAATAAAATCAAGATTTTCTCAGAACCCTGTTTTACGTTACAAATGTTCGTGCACATTTTTTAGTCAATGAATGTGAGATTTGGCATTATTACTTTCCATAGAATATTAAAACATTTTCGGATCCGAGTTTTTATATCTTATCAAAATGTTGATTTATTGCAGATAATTTGGTAACATTTTGAAACAAGATGGTTACTGTTTGCAGATACAAACTTTAAAGTTCTATATCTCTGGTTGTTCTCAATTTATTAAAAAGTAAATCTAACAGAAGTTTTAAAATATAATGACAAACATTCTGTTTAAATTTCCCAGTAGCTCAGCCTCGTAAGTTATGTCTACGTTTGCAAGCCCGACGATACAGCACCTATAGCAAAACTACGATGCATTGTTCACGTTAATTGTATCACATATACAGCACCTATAGCAAAACTACGATGCATTGTTCACGTTAATTGTATCACATATACAGCACCTATGGCAAAACTACGATGCATTGTTCGCGTTAATTGTATCACATATACAGCACCTATAGCAAAACTACGATGCATTGTTCACGTGAATTGTATCACATATACAGCACCTATAGCAAAACTACGATGCATTGTTCACGTTAATTGTATCACATATACAGTTAAAACTTGTGGTCTGCGACCCAGGAGATGTCGGTATCTACTTTAAAGACACTAAGCTATCTAAAAGTCTACCTTGATAAAATCATATCTGGTTTCAAATTTTAGAATATCTGCAATTTGGAATAAATCCAGCCTATATATAACTTTTATCTCTGCCGCTAGATCTGCTTCCAGGAATTACATCAGCAGACCAGTTTAAAATTAAAATCCAAATATTTTACCGGAAGTTAATTTCATTTCCAAGAAAAGATCGGTTTCTATCTTGTATATTTCATGAATAAACTGATTGCTAGTAAGCTAACTTGTGCGGTTTTTTTTACGTGAAATGCATGAAAGTAACTTTAAACCTGGAGACACCGCGCTATTAAGTGCTGATGGGAGAGGACTAGTCACAAACTTAAATAGGTTAAAAATCTATTTTTCCTCGCCGTCACCTAGAGATCTACCAAACGATGTCATGGGATCTACGGGTAGGTCAAGATCGACAGGTTGCCGATCCCCGGTTTAAACAATACTCGGTTTGTGAAGCTTCAGATTTACTTATTTACAGGCATCAAGCACGCCGTGCCGCACATTCTGGAGATGGGAGATATCAATATTATCGCGTCACGGACCAGATTACTTGGAAATGTTGAAGATCACAATGTTCCTCCAACTACTATGAAGCGCTCGCAAAACTGGTGCAACCAGCTGATGTTGGTGAGTGTATAGATTGAATTATGTAAACTTTTCTGGTAGAAATTATTAACGGTTTGTTCTAACATTCACACACACCAGGACAAAGAGAGAGAGAGAAAGAGAGACAGAAGACAGATAGAGAGACAGAGACTGAGAGAGAGAGAAAGAGAGAGAGAGAGAGAGAGAGAGACGCAGAACATAATAATTGAGATAGTGTAACGTGATCGCCGGTGTAGAACTAGCGGAGGGGTTCAGGCCAATGGCTTTGCGGCAGGGTTGGGGATTGCCCTATCTTTGGTAGTGACATGTATTGAATAACACTGGACAACAGCCAAAATGAATCCGAGACAAAAGTAGCTATTTTTAACTAATTTGGGCATGCTGATCACGAAAATGAACTTACAAATCGCGAATTAGCTATAGTTTTCAAGATCACCGTCCCGACGCGAATGACCCAGTCCTTCTCTTTTCTGAAGCCCTGGCGCGTGATTCCCCAAGAGACGGATAGACTTGAGCGCCAATTGGATGACGCAATCTGTAGCAGTCATTGCAACCACATTTCCTCCTTGTCATCATTTGTGTTGTGGATTCTGTGAGTGCAGAAGTGTCGTTCAAGATGCCTCGTGAATGTGTGAACAGTGCGGATTATTTTTCTATATTTGCGGACAAATAACTTTGCTATCACAAAGGCGACCCATTACACCGATGATAAAGGAAGCTTCCAGCCTTTATTTTGGTTGTGAGATCGGTGATCTGGACCGGTATTGGGCCCCACATATATGTTGTCAATCCTGTGCAACGAATCTGCGCTGCTGGTTGAACCGAAAAGGACGATCGATGCGTTTTGCAGTTCCAATGGTGTGGAGGGAACCGACAAACCATCTTAATGATTGTTACTTTTGCATGACTCCTCCAATTGGTTATGGTATTTCTAAGAAGATAAAGTGGCATGTGACCTATCCGAATATTCCCTCTGCTATGCGGCCAGTGCCTCACGGGGAAGGACTTCCTGTTCCGGACCCACCAGAATCTTATACTCTGGATGATGAAGAACATAATAAAGCCAGTGGACATCCGTCACCTGTGAAAGCATCTACATCAAGAGATCGTGATTTCGTGCCTATTGAAGAGTCTGCACAGCCACATAAAATTACCCAGAGTGAATTGAATGATCTAGTGAGAGATCTGGAATTGCCAAAAAATAAGCAGAGCTGTTGGGGTCCAGACTGCAGCAATGGAATCTTCTAGAAGAGAATGTGCATGTGTCTGTGTTTCGTGCTCGGCAAAAAGATCTGCTTCCATATTTCCAAATGACAGATAACCTCATTGTTTGCGTTGATATAGTGGGTCTGATGGCAGCACTACACATCAACTACAAAGACGACGATTGGAGGCTGTCCATTGATTCGTCCTAGTTGAGCTTAAAAGCTGTGCTGCTTCATAATGGTAACGTTTTACCACCTGTTCCACTCGGGTATGCAGTCCACATGAAAGAAACGTACAACAACATGAAACAACTGTTACACACCATCAACTATGACAAGTATAAGTGGCAGATTTGTGGTGTCCTGAAGGTCATTGCCATCTTGATGGGGCTTCAAGGGAAATGGAATGCAGCAATGCTACCAGATTATTGTTTGATCCTTGTGAGAGATGCTCCAGAAACGCATTTCAAGCGACAGGCACAAAGGCGTCGCTGTGAATCATTTCCGCTATGAGCATTATTATCATATGATAATTTTTATATGCAAATGTGTAAAACTTGTTTTATAGATATTTAAAAAAACTAGAGCTAATCTGGTGTTTTAACGGCCATTTTCATATTCACCAGCCCAAACAACATAAAGGTAACTTGGTTTAATCTCAGATACACACAAAAAGTCAAAATTGGTTGTCCAGTGTAATCAGTGTGTGCCATTGCAGGGTGGTCATTGTTCGAAAGACGTGCTAGGAGATCCAAGGGTACATGGAGAAGATAAATGGAAACACAGTTCATAAGGATAGAAAAGATAAGAAAGCGTTTAACGGATGGTATAGGACAGGCGTAGCGTGAATTATTTGAAGGCCTGTCTCTATAGGGCGATAGTGATCAATGAATATATGTGTCTGTAACGTATGTGTTTGTTGAAGTATCAAATCAAAATGTTCATTTCAAATGTAGCCAGTGCTACTGTATGGCTCTAAAACAAGGAGAACAAGAATACAACAACCAAATAGCTACAGACTTTCATAAATGGATGCTTACAAAGACTTGAATTCACTTTGGCATTGGTCCATTGTCACCGAGAGTCAGTTCTTGATTCTGGTTGTCATGAAATATTCTAATCCACATATATAAATTAAAAGGTAAATGTAAAGCCTAACAAATAAATTTAATAAAAGAAAAGAGAAATGGTAAAAGAAACAGTGCTGTCACAATGACTGTACTCGAAATCCCCTTGTTTTCTACTGCGTCTGCAAATTGGAACGCTTTCACGTTGATAGTAAAAGCCTACTGTGTCGCGGCACGCTTTCTTCAATGAAACGTGCTGATCAATGACCTAGATTTAATATTTCATTCATCCCATACACAGCGTAACTAAAGACAGATAAAGCAGGGGCGAGTGAAGGCAGGAAGCATGCAATACTAAACACGCGTCGCGCGATACACAATTGCTGCCATCACGCGTGTAAGGCCACATGCACTAACTTTTTTTCAATCGACAGTGATAAAATACATTACCCATCCCAGAGTTAGGTTTTAAAATCCGGAAAAACGCTTATTAGAAAAGATGACATTAGATGGGTTTACGTTTGAAAACATTACAGTACCCAGACAGCACATCTTCGAAACAGGAGGTAGAAGAAATTGCATATTTTGAACGCAGCCACTTAGCTCTTTTAAATTTGTATATTTGGGTTCCTTAGGGCTTGCTGACAAAGAATATGTAAAACGTTACGCAAATAGTCTAGGAATTACCAAATTATAACCAAAATAAAATAGTGGGGGTGCCTGACAGCATGAAATCATTTCTGCTCATAAAATTTTTTTATAACGTGTTTGAAAAAACCTTACGTTACGGAAATAGCCTACCATGTTAACTCCTAATTGATTGGAGCGCAACAAATATAAGACTAAACACGATTGGTCGGGCTATAAATACTATCTTGTGTTGTTATAGGAAACGAATAGAAGGGGTACTTTTTTGAAAAGATGTGTAGACGTGGTTTCATTGGGTAGAGCTGCGAATATACTCGATTCAGAGCGTCTGTTCATTGCCACATCTTGTAATAATCCTACTAAGAAGCAGTGCGTTGAGCACCAGTGTATATTTTATATAAAATAAAGCCTGGGACATCGGCAGATCGGAGTTGTGCTATATTCATTGCCAGTCAACGAAACTGTTTATTATTCTATGAATTGTGGTAAGCTTGAAATATTCAATATCTTTTAATGAAAATTGAATGTAAATTGTTAATTTATGCCTGTATATATGTGTAGTTCAGTAGCGAACATGATGTAAAGCCTATAATGCTCCAGCCTGAACAGAAGGTGTCGGAGGAAAGTAAAACTGCATGGAATGGCCAAACAGTACACTGACACCTAGATGATTGACTAGAAAGAAATAATGCTGGAATTGCAGAGGCGTAGTAACCATTAGGGAGGGAAATACTGGTATAAAGTATTTCAGATGAAGCTGACAGTTGGCCTAACGCTCTGAACTCAATGTTTGTGATGTATTGTGCTCAGTGTAGAACTAGAGTATCAATTAGTTATGAAGTAGAAGGTACATCCTTCTTGTTTCAGGGACCGTGGTCTTAACGTTATTGAGCAGCACCTGGTCAGAGCTTTGCTGAAGCCAGAGGTGGACAGCATACTCCTTGGTCCATATAGCAACCAGTGGGGTGGCTCCAGAACTCATTAAAGTAATCGAGCAGGGGAGCCTTTTTCTGCAGTCATCACGCAAGATAAGAGAGTGTGGCCATGGAGCTCAACATTATGTACCCCCATCTTAAAATGACAGTGTAAAATAAAATTAAGAGGGGAATTTAATTGTTTTAATATCAGGAACTGAGAACATCTCCAATACTAGTTCCAATAAAGACAAACTATTGAAGTCATGATGACAAATACCAACAGAGCTTGAACAAAACAAAACCAGTATTACCTCATATTACTACTACACAACTGACACACATAGGATACTATTAAAAATATATGTCACTACAAGATTCATATTAATAAATTCTGTACATATAACTTGTAATTAAAATTGATTGTGATTCCTGGTTCCCTTTGTATTTGAATCAGGACACATATACATTCATGACAGCACTGAATACATATTGTTATTTGAAAAGTTATCAGTGACTCCTTTAAGATATCCTTATAGAGTGTTTTATGTATGTGAGTGTCACAGTGTTGTCAAGTGTGGTGGAATAAATTAAATTGTTTATCTGTCTGTTGTTGTTATGACTTACATTTCATCATACACATACCCTAGACATATAACGTAGTCATCACACTATTCCAGAATAATTCTGACTGAGGTATACATATGTGGCAGCAAGTAAGGTTATATATAATACACTACTCTTAATAGATATAGATACCTTCACAGCTGATCTCAGTCAGTACACTAAGTCCCCTATAAATATTTATAACATCCCACTTCACCACATATATTGGGGTCTCGCTCTTGGGATTTTGAATCTTTCCCTATTAAAAATATTGGGGGTAATTCACTTCAGGGAATATAAGAATTAAAAGGTATCCTTGGGTGGCATTAAATAAGGTTGAGCTCACGGTGCCTGTGTTGTCCATTAGATATATATTTAGAGATTGAATTGTTGGTTAGACATTGTATAAATTTACCTGATAGACAATGGCGGACCTGGCCAAATTTCGATCTGCTGCTGTTCAGACTGCAAAAGAGTTAGGATTAGATGGGCAAGTTATGGTTGCCTATGTCACTACGGAATGTGACAAATTTATTGAACGCGAAGAAAGAAGGTTTGAAGCCGAAAGAAAGTTAGAGGCTGAAAAAGAAATTAAGAGGTTGCAGATTGAGGCTGAGGCTAAGAAATTGGAAGCAGAAAGAGAAGACAAAAGATTAGCTGCAGAAAGGGAAGCCGAGGAAAGAAGACAGGCTGCAGAAAGAGAAGAGAAGAAATTAGCTGCAGAAAGAGAAGAGAAGAAATTAGCTGCAGAAAGAGAAGAGAAGAAATTAGCTGCAGAAAGAGAAGAGAAGAAATTAGCTGCAGAAAGAGAAGAGAAGAGATTAGCTGCAGAAAGGGAAGCAGAAGATAAGAGATTACAAAGGGAACATGAGTTACGACTAAGGGAGTTTGAGTTTCAAGGCCATGCTCCTGAAAATGGTGCCAGTCCCTTTGCCTCTGATGCCACTGCTAGCCAAGGAGCCTCAACCTCAGCTATGAATTTTCATTTAGATCATTTTGTTGAGAAAGACGATGATATAGAGAGCTATCTAAATAGGTATGAACTATTAGCTACCACGTATGGGTTAGAGAGAGAAAGGTGGAGCTTAAAGTTATCTCAAGGACTTCGTGGGGCAGCTTATGAAGTTTTTGCAAAAATGAGCAGAGGTGATCAGGAAAATTATGACATGCTAAAGCAGGCTCTTTTGTTAAGATATGAAAAGAATGCAGAATTTTATAGGAAAAAATTTAGGAATGCTAAACTACTGTCAGGTGAAACCTATCACCAGTTCTCTGCACGAATAGAGACATACTTGGAGAAATGGACTTCTCTGGGGAAAACCCAAGATCTTAAGGAAATGGTCCTTATAGAGCAATTAAGAGAGTCCATGGCTCCAGACCTGAGAAAGTTTCTCATGGAACAAGGTGCAGAGAGGCTGGGTGAGTTGCTAAATGTTGCTGAAAGGTATCAAGCAGCTCAAGCAGAGGTAACAGGTAATAAAAAGAAACAAGTGGATAACTTTAGGGCACCACAGAACTTTAATAAATTTGATCCTAGGGATCAAAACAAAGGTAAGCACCAATTTGATAGGCCACGGTATGAAAATAAAAATAAATTCCCACAATTCGATGAAAGGAAATATGATGAAAGAAAATCTTTCAACCAAGGAAAAAGGTGGTGTAAAAATTGTCAGATGGACAATCATGACACTGACCGTTGCAGAAGGAAACCTGTGTATATGGCAACCCTTCAGGTCAGGTCGACCTCAAGACAGGAGGAGGATATTATGTTGATACCACTCCAGAAGAGATGAGGAAGGCACAGGCTGGGGATAAAACACTCAAGCCTTGTTTCAGAAAATTGTCAACTTGTCATACAACTCCAGGCAAGGGAGATTTTTACATGAAAAACAAGTTGATGTATAGGAAGACTGGAGCTAGATCCAAAGGTCAGGGACAGCTGGTTCTTCCAAAAGATATAGGACAGACTTAATAAGGAGCCTACATGTGAAACCAGATGGGGACCATGAGAAGATAGGTACCATCATTCAAAAGGTGGCTCACAATTATTATTGGCCCAAAGCAAGATGGGACATTGAGAATTTTGTAGAAAGGTGTAGCATAGCACATGAGGGAACACCCACAAGTGGGAACATTGATCAGGACCTGGACACGCCACGGGGCAAAATTAGGCCTGATAATAAAAAGAAAAATAGATTTGATAAAGTGGACCAAATGGAATGGGAAGCCCCTTTTCACGGACAAGCTTCACTTAACTGTTTTACAATGGCCACTATGCGGAGAGTGCAAAAAGATGTCTTACCCCAGGATAAGCCGACAATCCCTCAATCGGACTTAAACAAACTGGAGGAAGAGGATGTAGAGAGGAAATCTCTCATCAAGAATTTTAAGTGGGGAGAAAGCCCCAAAATAAAAATTGGTAGCGGTCGTTTTGTGAATGATAATTCTGGGAGGAAAAATCATCACTATAAAGCTTCGAGTGGAAGAGACCATACCGGTGCATGGACAAATAGGTCCACACAATTAAAGGTCCATATGTAGCTTTGTTAAGAACGTGGACTGATGAAAAGGCAGAGGAAAACATTACATCTTCATACCAATATGTGAATGAGCTGACCACTCGGTTAAAAACTGGCTGGAAACTTGCCAATGAAAATTTGAAACAAGCCAGGAAGAAACATGCTGCCTATTATAACAGGAAGGCGAAAGACAGAGATTTGGCTGTGGGAGAGAAGGTACTGCTTCTTTTGCCCGGGAGTCAGAATAAGTTACAAATTGGATGGCAGGGTCCATATACAGTTTTAGAGAAGGTGTCTAGAACAAATTATAAGATAGATAAGAAGGGGAAAGGAAAAATCTATCATGTGAGTCTGCTGAAGAAATATTTGGAAAGAGAACATCAGGAAGAGACACACTTGTTGACCTTGTCCATCGCCATGGAGATGAAAAAGGAACCACTTTCATCATTTGAATATCCATTACACCCCTGTGAGACAGCAGCACAGGTGAAAATCAGTACACATTTAACGAAAACTCAGAAAGAGAGAGTGCAACAGGTTCTAAATAATCATGCAGAGGTGTTAACAGACCGACCAGGGCATACAAACCTATTGGAATATGATATGAAACTGATAGACCCCACACCTGTCTGTATGAAACCATATTCGATTCCGTTTGCTAAGGAGAAAGCTTTGAAGGAAGAGATAGACTATCTGTTGAAGGAAGGAATTATTTCGCACAGTGAATCTTCGTATAGTTCCGGTGTTGTACTCTTAAGGAAGCCCTCTGGAGAACATAGACTCTGTATAGATTACAGGAGACTGAATGCTATTACAGAAGGACAGGTGGATCCATTGCCGGATACAAATCAGCTGTTTGCCAGACTAAATAAAGCTAAATATTTCTCAAAAGTGGATCTGAGTAAAGGATACTATCAGATTCCAGTAAAGCCTGAGGTTAGACCATACCTAGCTTTTAGTACCTCAGAAGGACACTATGAGTTTAATAGATTGCCATTTGGATTGAAGAATGCGCCTAGTGTCTTCTCTAGAATGATGAGAAAATTGTTGGATGTAAACATTTCGGAGGAACGTAATGAATCCCTGAGTTGCCTCTTTGATTGAGGATATTCCGAATGTTTCATACAGGATAATAAGAAGATTATGGGATCCACTACGAAAACTCTGCTATCACCAGGTATATGTTATCTCCTCATAACGTACATTTTGAGGAAAATATAATGTTCTCTGGACATGTCATTGCGCAGACTCAGAGAAGAGAAATGGTGAATACGGGTTGCGAAGCAGCATTAAGACAAGCACTCACACTTGCGGCTGTTCAGTAACATAACCGAAATATATTATTGGTTGTAGAAGTCTGAGGCAGATTTCATGAGTAGTGCCTACTCTGAATGGACCCAACTACATAAAACCATGATAGCACCACAGCAGAGTAAAGTCAAGTTGACTTACATTTATCTATGTGTATATAGAATAAAGGACTGACATATAATGTCTGTTTTAAGAGGGGAGATGTCATGAAATATTCTAATCCACATATATAAATTAAAAGGTAAATGTAAAGCCTAACAAATAAATTTAATAAAAGAAAAGAGAAATGGTAAAAGAAACAGTGCTGTCACAATGACTGTACTCGAAATCCCCTTGTTTTCTACTGCGTCTGCAAATTGGAACGCTTTCACGTTGATAGTAAAAGCCTACTGTGTCGCGGCACGCTTTCTTCAATGAAACGTGCTGATCAATGACCTAGATTTAATATTTCATTCATCCCATACACAGCGTAACTAAAGACAGATAAAGCAGGGGCGAATATAGGCAGGAAGCATGCAATACTAAACACGCGTCGCGCGATACACAATTGCTGCCATCACGCGTGTAAGGCCACATGCACTAACTTTTTTTCAATCGACAGTGATAAAATACATTACCCATCCCAGAGTTAGGTTTTAAAATCCTGAAAAACGCTTATTAGAAAAGATGACATTAGATGGGTTTACGTTTGAAAACATTACAGTACCCAGACAGCACATCTTCGAAACAGGAGGTAGAAGAAATTGCATATTTTGAACGCAGCCACTTAGCTCTTTTAAATTTGTATATTTGGGTTCCTTAGGGCTTGCTGACAAAGAATATGTAAAACGTTACGCAAATAGTCTAGGAATTACCAAATTATAACCAAAATAAAATAGTGGGGGTGCCTGACAGCATGAAATCATTTCTGCTCATAAAATTTTTTTATAACGTGTTTGAAAAAACCTTACGTTACGGAAATAGCCTACCATGTTAACTCCTAATTGATTGGAGCGCAACAAATATAAGACTAAACACGATTGGTCGGGCTATAAATACTATCTTGTGTTGTTATAGGAAACGAATAGAAGGGGTACTTTTTTGAAAAGATGTGTAGACGTGGTTTCATTGGGTAGAGCTGCGAATATACTCGATTCAGAGCGTCTGTTCATTGCCACATCTTGTAATAATCCTACTAAGAAGCAGTGCGTTGAGCACCAGTGTATATTTTATATAAAATAAAGCCTGGGACATCGGCAGATCGGAGTTGTGCTATATTCATTGCCAGTCAACGAAACTGTTTATTATTCTATGAATTGTGGTAAGCTTGAAATATTCAATATCTTTTAATGAAAATTGAATGTAAATTGTTAATTTATGCCTGTATATATGTGTAGTTCAGTAGCGAACATGATGTAAAGCCTATAATGCTCCAGCCTGAACAGAAGGTGTCGGAGGAAAGTAAAACTGCATGGAATGGCCAAACAGTACACTGACACCTAGATGATTGACTAGAAAGAAATAATGCTGGAATTGCAGAGGCGTAGTAACCATTAGGGAGGGAAATACTGGTATAAAGTATTTCAGATGAAGCTGACAGTTGGCCTAACGCTCTGAACTCAATGTTTGTGATGTATTGTGCTCAGTGTAGAACTAGAGTATCAATTAGTTATGAAGTAGAAGGTACATCCTTCTTGTTTCAGGGACCGTGGTCTTAACGTTATTGAGCAGCACCTGGTCAGAGCTTTGCTGAAGCCAGAGGTGGACAGCATACTCCTTGGTCCATATAGCAGCCAGTGGGGTGACTCCAGAACTCATTAAAGTAATCGAACAGAGGAGCCTTTTTCTGCAGTCATCACCAAAGATAAGAGAGTGTGGCCATGGAGCTCAACATTATGTACCCCATCTTAAAATGACAGTGTAACATAAAATTAAGAGGGGAATTTAATTGTTTTAATATCAGGAACTGAGAACATCTCCAATACTAGTTCCAATAAAGACAAACTATTGAAGTCATGATGACACATACCAACAGAGCTTGAACAAAACAAAACCAGTATTATCTCATATTATTACTACACAACTGACACACATAGGATACTATTAAAAATATATGTCACTACAAGATTCATATTAATAAATTATGTACATATAACTTGTAATTAAAATTGATTGTGATTCCTGGTTCCCTTTGTATTTGAATCAGGACACATATAAATTCATGACAGCACTGAATACATATTGTTATTTGAAAAGTTATCAGTGACTCCTTTAAGATATCCTTATAGAGTGTTTTATGTATGTGAGTGTCACTGTGTTGTCAAGTGTGGTGGAATAAATTAAATTGTTTAGCTGTCTGTAGTTTTTATGACTTACACTTCATCATACACATACCCTAGACATATAACGTAGTCATCACACTATTCCAGAATAATTCTGACTGAGGTATACATATGTGGCAGCAAGTAAGGTTATATATAATACACTACTCTTATTAGATATAGATACCTTCACAGCTGATCTCAGTCAGTACACTAAGTCCCCTATAAATATTTATAACATCCCACTTTACCACACTGGTAAAACATTTTTTTTTTCTAACCAGCGGCACTCGAGCTTTCCAGCTCTTTTGGCCCAATGACATGTCATTGCGAGGCTGGGGGGTCAGTGGACTTTCCTTCCAACCCGGTCAGGAGCTTCGCTCCTTCCCATCCACACGGGATTTATGTGCAGGAGCCGTTCAGGTTATTCAGTCAAATTTCCGGTCGTAAACATTCCTTCAAACGCTGACGCCCGGGTTTGAACCATGAAAACCTGGTCGCCAGTACAACGCCGTAGCCATTACACCAGCGCGGCTCCCCGTGAAACCATTAAGTGGTATTGCGCGTTTTCGTATAATCTGTTTAATGCTGCCGTAAAGCGTATTTGTTATGGATGGGTTAAGAGGTAGGAGGATTTTGTCTCATTCCCTGGAGTGCTTGGGAGTAGTTGTAGGTGGTGTTCTACTGTCTCCAACGGTTTTTGGCAGTATCTACATTTTGCTGTATTTTTTTTAGCATATTCTGTTTCTGTGGCCATTTGGTGAAGCGTGACATGTTCTCAATCTGAAGATTCCAGTTTGATATTTTTGTTTAATATGGTTGATAGCATCTTCCTTACTCGGGGCTGTTAGGTGTCTTACGAGTCTTTCTTTTTTTTTTTTTTTTTTAATAAAATGTTGCCTCGTATTGGCGAGGCGCGTCCCGTTCAACCTAGCCGGTTATATTAGGAGGCATGTCCAAATATTCTTCCTGTTTTAGCTTCTGCTCAAGTGTTTAACCAATATTGTTTACAGATGTGTTTTGTTATTTGTTTTATTGCTAGCATATTCAATGGTTGGTCAATCTGTGGCATTTGGGCTCCTGTCTTTGCTAGTTTATCAGCTGCTTCATTCAATATGATATCTCTGTGGCCAGGTATTAATCGCATGTAGATTTCTGCTCCATACAAGTTCATAATTTTGTGGCATATTTCATTAACCTTGTGGACAGTATTGATTGAGGTTGTTTTCCAGTCTTATATTGCTGACGGAGGCAGCTTGTGAGTCTGAGAAAACTACACTAACATTTGGTTATATTTCATTTGATTCGAATAGTTCAAAGATTTAATTTAATTTTTTTTTCTGAATTCCGACAACTTCTGCCTCGTAGTTTATGCACCATGTACCACAGGGGCCTGCAATTTGTATAGGTTGTTCTGTATTGGGTGGGACGACTACTTACACAGATCCATTAGGTTTTAACGCAGCCATGAATGCTGGATATAGGGTACTTGCGTGGACTAGAAGGAATGAAACGGTTCAACAAAATCATTATTATGTAACTGATGACAAGGGCCAGACAAGCGGTAGTGGAACAATTGATGAGAAGTAGACGCAGGCGACGGAAACGACACACACTGAGGACACCTGTTTATAGTACTACTAGGGGGACCCAAGACGCATCAAAAGTGAGGAATGCAGTAAGCGACCCATAGCTTGACTGCCTGCGTCAGGGTCATCGAACCAGAGCTGACCAAGACCCTACTCCACCTCCACGTGGTGGTCCTGGAAACAGGTTGCATCACTGCAGTCTGGCTGAGGAGTAGGCATCGAAGAGGGAGGGCAAACCCGGTCCCAAAAATGCCGTGTGGAAGTCGGATGTGCCGGCTGAAATGTGCAAATACCGCAGCTTCGCTGTAAACGGACACAACGCAACCAACGTCCTTTTCAGGACGAACGAGGAAGAAGAAAGAAGAAGTACTACTAGGCAGTTCTTGTTCTAGAACCCCCAGTTTAAGAAAGGTAGAGGAAGACCAAGGAACACATGGAGAAGAGAACTGATCAGACATGAATGGCACTAATACGACATGGAAAGACTCTGAGCTGATGGTACGTGACAGGAAGCTATGCCATACTTTTGTTGAAGGTCTTAGCTCCATGAGGAACTAAACGAACGAGCGAACGAAATCTTCATTTCATCACATTTAGGAAATAGGCATTATTGACTTTTTACATTTCTGCCCTACAATACGAGGGGAGTTCAGAAAGTAATGCACCACATCGTTTTCTTAGCTAGTAATGAAGATAAAAGCATGAAATTTTGCACACTTCAAACATGGCATGTGCCAATTGTGTGCACGAAATTGCACTGCAACCGGCCAAATAATACGGCTGCCCTAAACCGTTGAAATGGAGCGTGTTATCAACTTGCGTTATAAACAGCGAATTGTGATAGAAATTCTCGTTGCAGAGAAGGAAACTGTTGTGAATATTCACAAGCGTCTATGTGATGTGTATGGAAGTTTTGCAGTCGACAGGAGTACAGTCAGTTGCTGGGTTCAGAGAATCAAAAAATCAGGAAGTGGAGATACGGAGCTGCTTGATCGGCCGCGCTGTGGACGTCCTGCCACAGCCACCAACGCAGAAATGTTGAAATGCGCTGAGGGCATTATTCTTACTGATAGGCGAATCACTACTCAACAATTGGCCTTACAGCTGTCAGTCAGCATTGGTAGTGCAAATGCAGTTATAAAAACTCTCGGATTTTCTAAGGTTTGCACAAGATGGGTTCCTCGAAGTCTCACAAATGACCACCGATTGCAAAGAAAGCAATTTCTTCTGAATTGTTGGAGCGTTTCAATTCTGATGGAGAGAACTTTTTGGCTAAGATCGTTACAGGTGACGAAACCGGGGCACATCATTTTGAACCTGAGACAAAAAGACAGTCAATGGAGTGGCATCATCCGCAATCACCAAGAAGGAAGAAATTCAAGACAATTCCTTCAGCTGGAAAGGTCATGATCTCTGTCTTTTGGGACATTGAAGGTGTGATTCTTGTGTACGTTATGCCAAGAGGAGAGACAATCAATTCGCAAGCTTACATTAAGACAATAAAAAAACTCAATCAACGTTTTCGCAGATTTCGGCCGCACAAAAATCCAGCAGACCTGCTTCTCCTTCACGACAATGCGCGCCCTCACACAAGTCTGGCAACACGGGAAGCAATCACCAAATTGGGTTGGACTGTATTACCCCATCCACCCTATAGTCCCGATTTGGCACCCTCTGATTTTCATCTATTTGGTCCACTTAAAGATGCACTTCGTGGGACAAGGTTTGAAGATAATGAAGGAGTGATTCATGCAGCGAAGAAATGGCTACATGATCAAGACAAAATCTGGTACGGGCTAGGAATACATGCACTTGTTTTGCGCTGGCATAACGCCGTACTAGTTGATGGGGATTATGTTGAATAATACCGATGTTTACATGACATATCCATGTATATTGTGTATAAATTTCATGCTTTTTGAATAAACAGCTCCTGAGAAAAACGATGTGGTGCATTACTTTCTGAACGCCCCTCATAGAATTCCCAAAGTGTTTTGAAATTAACTCTGTCCAAACAAAAATGGCCACCCCAGTGTTTTTTTATTGTTGTTGTTTGGAAAATTGTTTTTTAAATGCTCATATATGTCGCGTGGTGAGAAAAAATACGCAAGACAAATTCTTGGTTCGTGATACGTTTAAACCGAGCGGACGCGAGTGCCTCTCTCTATCATTTTCTAGCGCTGTGTACTGGCTACATAAAACGAAGCGATATTTGTTTTTGATGGCTAACGGAAAAATTCATATAAAAAGAAGGAATGATCAGAAAGAGTTGATAATAGTATCGTTAGAGCGGAGAAGTCCACATTTATTTCCTTTCAAACAACTAATTCCACCGTTGTTGCAAAAAGAAGATAGAAGCTTGAAAACAGACAACTTCGTCATATTTTGTCAAGTTAAGCCACTTGGAAAAATTATATAAATTCTAAGACACACCCAATAGAGGAAATTATTGGAGGGAAAGAAGCTGTTGATGGTACAATTAAAGTAAGATATCAACACACGTGATCTATACACAAGATAAAAGGAACGGAAAGGAGGAAGAAAATAAGAAAACACAAAACCGCTGCGCGAGCCGTTTGGAACGAACATTTTAGCCGCAGACGTGAGATGCTTTCTCGCTCGCTCGCTGGCTGTGTATAAATAGAGAGAAATCGTGGCACACAGGTTACATTACCTAGAAGAAACTATCATAGAAACTATCAAAAAACGATTTGAGGGACTGTTACCACACTTAGCGGAAGAAGTTAGGGAAATAATGACAAGTTTAAATAAGGATTTTCTTGAGAACTTGATGGATAGTGGGTCCACAAGTACAGGAAATAAAGAATAAGAGCAAAATTGATAGTTAACCAAAATAAAAGGTATACTAGATGATGATAAAATTCAATTTAGAAAGATTTAGAATTATCCAGTGGAATTGTAGGGGTATTAAAAAAAATTTTGCATCCCTACTATCAGAAACTGGAGGAAATACTGATATATATGCTCTTCAAGAGACCCATTTAAACCCAAATAATAGATATAGTTGTAAGGGCTTTAAGATACTTAGACACGATAGGAAAGAAGGTAGAGGAGGAGGTGTCGCAGTCTTAGTTAGCGAAAAATTTAAAATCATAGACTGGGAAGTATTTAATACAACCAATATAGAAGGTATCCAGGTTACTATAGCAGCTGAACCAAACAATCTAACAATTCTAAATGTATATGCTAAAGATGGCACAATTAAAGATGAAGAAATACTAGCCATAAGCACCAGACTAGGCCCCAAAACAATCATAGTAGGCGATTTTAACTCCCATCATTGTGCTTGGGGTGGACAACATGCAGATAATGCAGGAAAATGCCTACTTGACTTCATAGAAAACAATGAACTACTAATACTAAATGATGGATCTGCAACTAGAATTAATCCACAAGCTAATAGGGCAGACTCAGCAATAGACATAAGTATAGCAACTAACAACCTAGCGAATGTAAATTGGGAAGTGTTACAAGACACAAACTCAGATCATCTGCCCATTGTAATAACCATGCATGAAAATGTCATTCCAAACCCAGAACCAGAGAAACCTACCTTCAACTATAAAAAAGCAAACTGGGAAGCTTTCCAATCAGAGCTGGAGGTGATGGAATATAAAGACATGGAATCAGATGATACTGACTTGTGGGCGGAAACACCGACCAATGAAATTCTGAAAATAGCAATAAAGTATATACCAAATAAAAATATGCCACAACACCTTAAACCAATAAGTAACATTAATAAGAAAAGAGAAACTCAATGGAATAAAGAACCAGTTGCCTGGTGGAATAAAAGCTGTGCAGAAATTCATGAGAGAAGAAAAAGGGCCTTACAAAAATATAGAAATAACAGAACAGAAGAAAACTATGATAAGTATAAACTTATTAGGAATGAATCTAACAGAATAATATTCAAAGCCAAAGAAACTAACTGGAAGGAGTTTTGTCAGTCACTTAAACCTAGCACTCAAATTAGAGAAGTATGGAAAAAGCTTAAGGCAATCAAAGGGAACAATAAGAAAACAATAATGCCAACAATCAAACTACCAAAGAGAGCAGAAACAGATAAAGAAAAAGCTAATGCCCTTGCCGAGTATTTCTATAAAGTCAGTGCAAAAAGTAGCCTTGGACAGGAAGAAAATGAGAGAAGAGAAAGACTTAGGATACAGTTTTTAAAAGAACTACCAGACCAGATAGATGAAACAAACTATTTAGATGCTGATATAACAGAGGAAGAAGTAACTAATGCAATAAAAGATAAATCTAATTCTGCCTCAGGGCAAGATATACTTAGTTATGAAATCCTTAAGAAAGTACCCAAAAGAACTATAAACATAATAACTTCACTTTATAACAAAATCTGGAACTTAGGAAAGATACCAAAAGCATGGAAAGTAGCTATGATAGTACCCATTCTAAAACCCAATAAGGAAGCCCATGAAGTAAGTTCATATAGGCCTATCTCCTTAACATCACAACTAGGTAAAATACTGGAAACTGTTGTGAATAAAAGAGTTAAATTCTACCTGGAAAAAAACCAGTTATATAGCCCAAACCAGTCAGGGTTTAGAGCAGACAGAAGTACAGTAGACCAGCTTGTAAGATTAGAACATGATGTAAAGCTAGGGTTCAAGAGGAAAGAGAAAACAGTGGCAGTCTTTCTAGATGTAGCTAGAGCATATGATGAATGCTGGCGCGATGGAGCTCTTTACAAAATGAAAAAGATTGGCATTACTGGTAAAACCTATAGGTATCTAGAAAACTTTTTACAGGACAGGTATTTTGCTGTACAGGTGAATAATGATAGGTCAGAAATATATGAACAACAGAATGGGATTCCTCAAGGATCAGTGATCTCTCCTTCAATTTTCACTATAGCTGTAAATGATTTAGCAGATGAATTTAATGACATAAAGAATGCAGTATCACAATTTGCAGATGACTGTGCCATTTGGCGATCTGGAAAAAACTTGGACCATGTTTACAAAAAACTTCAAAATCAAATAGACAAAGTTTCAGAGTGGATGAAAAGTTGGGGCTTCCAAATTAATGTAAACAAAACAGTAGGTATGATTTTCAGCAAAGGAAATTTAAAAAAAAATAACAAAATCAATATAACCATTAAAGGACAGAAAATATGTACCTCCTCAACAACTAGATTTCTGGGCATAACTTTAGATAAACAACTAAATTATAATAAACATATAGACAATTTGGTAGAAAGCTGTAGGGGACCCCTAAATATACTAAGGATTGTAAAAGGTAATGGATGGGGGGCCAGCAATAAAATAATGCTTATGTTCTACAAGTCCTTCATCAGGGGGAAACTGGATTATGCCAGCATAGTCTATGACTCAGCTGCAGCTTCTAACAAAGCAAAACTGGACAGGATTCAAAATGCAGCCATGAGAACTATTACAGGTGCATTTATATCGACACCAGTAGAAGCTCTAGAAGTAGCTCTCGGCATACCTCCCCTTGGTCTAAGACGGAAAGAACTGAGATTAAATTATTGGAGTAAAGTAGCACAAGAAGTGACCCACCCAGCACATAAAGCATTTGTCAAAAACCAACCAAGTGTATGGGACGTCCCCTTAAATAAAGATAGATATCCAACAGGATGGAGAACTATAGAAGACCTAATGCAGTTCAAAGAACTATCAAACACAATTGAAAATAGTAATAAATACAGAAGCAAAATACCACCCTGGGAACTAAAAACACCAATCATAGACTACTCACTTACTGAAAAGATCAAACAAAACATAGAAGATAAGGAAGCCAAAATGATAAGTAGAAAGTTCATAGAGCAACTAACTAAACAAAGTCTGGCCGTCTACACTGATGGATCCAAGGGTGATAGTGGGCAACTAGGTGCCGGAGTTGTAATACCACAATGGGGAATAAAAAAGAGCTACAGTATAACGGAAGGGGCATCGATTTTTACTGCAGAGATGGTAGCAATTCTTAAAAGTCTAGAAATAATCGAAGATAACCCACCAGAAGCTGTTACGATATTTACAGACTCACTATCATCACTACAAGCACTAGAACACCCAGGTAAATGTAGCCGGCCAGACATAAAGGAAGAAATTCTAGCAATTAATACATCACTAGAGAACAGAGGATGTAGTGTGAGGCTAGTGTGGGTTCCAGCACACATAGGTATAGCTGGCAACGAGTTGGCAGACCAGAATGCCAAGAAGGGAAGAACAAGTAAAAACAATATAAAAGCAGGACTGGGAAGGTCAGAGATCAAGAGCCAAGTGAAGGAAACTATAAACGAGGAATGGAAGACAACATGGAAGGAAAGTAGAAAAGGCAGACACGCGTTCAAACTGCTGAAAGAACCAACGAGGACATGCCAGGTCAGAGAAGAATTAAAGATACCATCGAACAAAAAACTGTGGCGTCTCCGACTCGGTGCAGCATACTTCATGGTAGAAGAACCACACTGCCAAGAATGTCAGGAAGAGAATGACATAGACCACTACCTGATCCACTGTAAAAAGTATGAACAACAAAGGCTTGAATTAAAAACTTACTATAGAAATCACAATATAGACTTAACAGGTGATAAGGTTTTAAGTATAGATGCCCCAAGAGATGCCCAATCAATACTTAAAAGATATATACATAAAACAAAGGAAAAAATATAAGGTTAGAACTTCAGGAAAATCATCCAACTAAATAGAAATTAAGCAGCAAGAACTAACAAAGCATTAACCAAAAAAAAAAAAATAACTACTCATAGGACAAGGAAAGACAAGGTATTAAAAAAAAAGGGACAACAACTCAAAAAGAACAAATACTAATACAAATTAAAACCAAGTGTAAAGGACAATAGTTATCTAGAAACAATACAAAAGAGAAAATAAAATTGACAAATACTAATATAAATAAAAATCAGCAACTGCAAAAGACAACAGTTATTTAAATTGAATACAAAATTAGTAAAGAAAATGACACTAAATACCCCAATTATAACCAACTTTCAGGTTGAACAGGGTAGACCAAGATGGAAAGAGAAGAGGCAACAATGATCAGAGGTTGAGTGCCCGATCTCCACCCATCATTTCATCAAAACAACAACAACAACACACAGGTTACACACGAAAAATTAAAACTTCGGAAGAGAGACGAATATGAAGGCAGAGAGGGAGAGAAGGATCAACACCTGAGCAAGTTCATTACTATTTGTTATGCCGGGCAGTTGAACTTTTGCCAAGCCTTCAGTCAGTTCTACTTCTGATTTATCCTAAAAGGGGTTTACTGGTCTAGTTTTTAACAGCCTGATCTGAAACTACCATCCACTCAACGTATACTGTGTGCGACGGAGTTCAAGTGTTTTGGCTCCATCATTCCTTGGCTAGCCAAACATAAGATCCTAGAAGCTGGATTCCAACTACACTCGTGTGTTACCAGACATTGTCCAGGACTGTAAAGCTAAGTCCTAAGTGTTAATATTCCAAAAACGTCTGTGAGATCCCAAAAGAGGCCGTGTAGTGATGAAAAGTGCAATCTGTGTTAACCCAGTGCAGGCAAAAGACATTAAGATTAACGTAGACATGAACTTTATGTAAAAAGTTATAAATATTGTTGATTTTTGTATTTTTCATTTTAATTGAAATCTTCCGTTTTTTCAAAGGAGAAATAAGAAACTAGATGTACATTAATAAATAATTCAGTAAATTGTAATTTTATGACTTGTCAATTTCTTATTGTTGACAGTTATATTTTGCTGTATTATTGTTGTCACAGTATAGTTAGGTGACGGTAGCACTCTAGAGCTCTTGATCTTTACTAATTCCATCCAGACGTGTGCTCTTTACAGCTATAGCTATACCTGTGCCATTCTTACACCAGTACTCTTCTCCGAGACTGGGATATACCTGTCTAGACTGAATTTACGTGTCTAGTCTTCTACACTGTCAACATCTGCCACTCTTATTAAAACATTATGTCGCAATATGCATAAATACAATGGTATTTAAAAGAAAGTACTTCTTGTCAGAAATGACGTTTTGGGTTGTTAAAATTAGAAAACAGCTCTTGAAAGGAGCAAAAGATACAAAAGCCGATTTAACGTTGATTGGGCCAAATGGGTCTAGAAGGAAGTAGGATGTATCGGCTTTTGGGACTGTGGTAAAGTGGGATGATATAAATATTTATAGGGGACTTAGTGTACTGACTGAGATCAGCTGTGAAGGTATCTGTATCTAATAAGTGTGGTGTATTACAGATGACCTTACTTGCTCCCACATCTATATCTCAGTCAGAATTATTCTGGAATATTGTGATGACTACGTTGAATGTCTAGGGTTATGAAAATGATGAAGTGTAAGTCACAACAACAACAGACAGATAAACAATTTAATGTATTCCACAACACTTTACAACACTGTGACACTCACACACATATAACACTCTATAAGACTATCTTAAATGAGTCAAGTGTGAAAGTGTGAAAATATATGTATTAATTCCTTTCAATAATAGATATCCTGATTCAACTACACAGTGAACCAGGAATCACAATCAAATGTAATTACAAGTTATATGTACACAATTTATCGATATGATCTTTGTATTGACATATTTTATTATTATTATCCTATGTGTGTAAGTTGTGAAGTGGTACTATGAGGTAATACTGGCTTGTTCAAGCTTGGTTGTTGTTTGTCATCATGACTTCAAGTGTTTGCTTATGGTGGAAATAGTATTAGGAAAAGTTCACAGTTCCTGTCATTTGAAACAATTTATTGTCCCTCTTTCTTTAATATAATGTCAATTTTAGAGGGGAGTACATAAAATTGAGCTGCTCTGGCCACAGAATCTTATCTTCTGTGAGGGCGGCAGGACACAGACTCCTCTGCTCGCTTGCTTCACCGTGTTCTTGAGACACCTCACTGGTCGCTATCTGGACCAAGGGGTATGCTATCAGCCTCTGGATTCAGCAAAACTCAGACCAGGTGCTGCTTCAATAAGTTAGGACCACGGTCCCTGAAACAAGAAGGTTGTACCTCCTACTTCAGAACTAATTTATAATCTATTTCCACACTGAACACAATACATAACAAACACTGAGTTCAGAGCGGTAGGCCAACTGCTAGCTTCATCTGAAACAATTTACACCAGTTTTCTTCTCCTTAATGGTTACTACGCCTCTGCAATTCCAGCATTAGTTCCTTCTAGTCAATAAGATAGGTGTCAGTGTACTATTTGGTGATCCCATGCATTTATACTTCTCTCCGACATGTTTTGTTCAGGTTGGAGCACTATCTAGGCTTTGCCTCATGTTTGCTACTGAACCACACACATATACAGACATAAATTATCAATTCACATTCAATTTTCATCAAAAAGATATCAAATATGTCAATCTTACCACAATTCATGGAAATAACAAAGAAATACGTTGACTGGCGATGAATTATGGCACAAATTCCGATCTGCCTCTGTCCCAGGCTTTTATTTAGAAAAATAGGAGCTGGATCTCAACGCACTGTTTCTTAGTAAGTTTATTTAAAAATGTGGCACTGAACAGACGCTCCTAATTGACTATATCAGCGGGTCTAGCCAATAGGACCATGTTTACTCAAGCTTTTGAAAAAATTTATCCTTCCTACGTTTCCCCTAACAACCAAAAATAGTATTTGCAATCCGACTAATCATGTTTAGCCTTACATATCATTCCCGCCAATCAAATCGGATTTAACATGGTGGCCTATTTCCCGTGAAATGGTGGTTTCAAAACATGCCACTGTGCGATTATAATTTGGTGTTGTCTGACATCCTCACTATTTTCTTTTGGCTATAATTTGTTAATTCCTAGACTATTTGCGTAACACTTAACATATTCTTTGTCAGCAAGTCCTAAGGAACAAAAATATATAAATTTAATGGAGCTAAGTGGCTGCGTTCAAAATATGCATTTTCTAGGATAGTCGTGTATTTTTTATTTTTTTCGATTTAGAACCGCCACCTGTCCTGCCTTTTCGACTGTTCTGTCAGACTAATGTCAGGATTTCAGACATAAAACAGTAGAATGTCATGTTTCCTAATAAGCATTAATCATGTTTTTAAACCTAACTCTCGTATTGGTAGTGTTTTTTATCACTGTCCATCTGAAAAAAAAGTTAGTGCTTCATGCCTTTCGCGTTGGGGGTGGTATTAATTTATATCGCGCGACTGCGTGTTAGTGTTGCCGGCGTTCCTCCGTTCAGCCCTCTCTCTCTCTCTATATCCTAAGTCCATCTGTCTTTTCATTACGCAGTGTATAAAATGAAATTAATGCTAGTATTAATTTAGGTCATTAAGCAGCTTGTGTATCTCAAGGTTTTCTAAGAAATACAGTACACGTTTTATTGTTTTATTGAAACGCGTGTATGCTGCTGTAGGCTTTACTAGTAAACGTGAAAGCGTGAGAATATGCAGACGAAGCAGAAAAAGGGGGATCTCGAGTACAGTCATTGTGACAGCACTGTTCTTTACCATTCTTTTTTCCCTTTTATTGAATTTATGTGTTAGGCTTTACATTTACCTTCTAATTTATATATGTGGATTTAGAATGTTTCACGACAGGGACTTAAAGAGCTTTAAACCTTTAATAACTTCAATCACAAGTAATCAATATTTTCATCACCTTCAGTATTTAAGCACACAAACTCACATTCACTAACACAATCATTCACAGAGAGAGACACACAAAGAGATAGAGCGGGAAAGATAGAGAGGAAGCAATAAAGCAGCTTCATACTTAAAAATAAAAACAAAAAAGCTAACATTTACTAGTAAAAACTCACTGACATGTTGAATGAACTGAAACAGATTTGTCGTTAGGTGCGTGATCAAAAACCATTAAGGTGAATGCCGATGTATTTTGAATAATACAGCTCTCAAAGTAGCTAACAGGTATGGCGTCGTTCTCGAGATCTAGATTTCCAAGTTCGATTCCCAGCTGAGGGAATATAATCTTTGGATTTTTTTTTTTCAGAACCAGTGGTTCTAATAATGTCATACTCCCCGGAGATCGGATGACTAGCCTTCTCGGATAAGGGCGAAAAAAAATAGGAGGTCACGTGTGCAAGTTGCGCATGTTAAAAATCGCACTGCAGTTGGAAATCGTAAAGAGTAGGCCCATCAGGCCCCTGCCCTGGCAAAATTTAACAAACATTAGAAACCTACCCACCACGAAACATATTTCTAGAATGTGAGATTCCTATAAACACAAATTGGGATTCTCGGCGGTGCTATGGATTTTGTGCACTGTGCTGAGATCCTCCTTGTGTGATCTAAGGAAGGAGATCGGAGCACTGAAGGAGAAGTCCGTGTGTAATGAAGATAGTCCTTAAAAACCAAATGAAACCAAATGAAACAGTCTTTGAAGAGTAATGATGATATATGTGTGTGTGTTTTAAGTATATGTTTTTGGTCCTGTGTGTATCGAATACATTATGTTTGAATTAGGGTCATATGAATTCATGATAGCTGTGACATGTGCCAGTTCCCATAAGCGATTACTTAATAATTATCATTGCTTCAACCTATAATAAATGTTCCAGAAAAAACTGGCACTCAAGAGAAGACAAGTTCGATACAATAATGCCGAGACGATTCTTTTTCTTGTCATTGCCTTTGTCATAATCAATGTTCAAGTTGGAAATGTCTGGTACAGTTTTCTTCAGACACAATTTTTGGAGAAATCCTTAGGTGTCGGTATAATGTCGGATGCAACAGAAAAGGTTAGTGCAGAACTTGTGACAAATTTTGAGAACTGATTTTTATGTAGAATTTCTAACATTTTTAACATGCTTAAGAACAAAAGTCAACTTCGCATATTTGTCGATCCAAGAATTTCTTATTAAAATCATCAGGTCGAAATGACTGCAAACGTAGACCAATGATTTTGCATGTTTTCAAAGTGCACTTGAGTTTTTTCACTTTGTTTTTAACGCTGTTTGGTGTTGATTGGTTCTTTTTTTTTTTTTGTAAATGTTTGCCTCGTTTTGGCGAGGGGCACCCCGTTCAATTTAGACACAAGATTCGTCAGTTACATTAGGGCGTATGTTCAAATATAAAAGACCATCTTGTGTATAATTTCTGCGCTGAGGCGTTTTTTTCAGTTGAATTTTGCTTTCCAGAGTTTGGTATATGTGTGTTCTTTCCCTGGTAGCCAATAATTCTTCCATATATTAAATCGCTTCTTGTGTCTAGCGTCTTTTTTCTGATCAGTGAGTTGTTTTGTTGCATTTACATTTACTCTATTTAACTTTTATACCATTTTCTCCCACTCTTCTTTTTCTTAACATGTGTCTATAACATGTAAAATGTCTATGTTATTTCTGTGCGCAATTCTTTTTTATGTTTCCTCCATAGTATGAACGTTTCTTGCGGTGATGTTTGAGGTAGATAAACTGATAATTTTGCTGGCTTATGATCACTTCCTCTTAGTTGTTCTTGGCTTATGCCACTCGGTTAAGCTATAAACTATCTGTTCTCCTGTTGTCATGAGTCTTAATTTTTTGCGGCTGTCGTTCAAATTTTCAAAATATATATATATATATGTCGGCGTCTGTGGCCTAATGGATATGAACGTAGTTTCATAATCCAGATAAACCAGGTCCGAAACCTGCTGCAGGTGGTTTGGTAGCAGATCGCTTTGTGTGGATTTTTAACAATGGTATAAGCGCCGTACCGTTCAGAAAGCAATAGCAAACTACTGAATGAAAAAAATTGCCTAGAAAAATCACAAACAGCCAATAAAAGCTGGGGTTGATTGCCACGTCCTGTAAAGGATAAGCAACTAACTTATATATATATATATATATATATATATATATATATATATATATATATATATATATATATATATATATATATATATATATATATATATATATATATATATATATATATATATATATATATATATATATATATATATATATATATATATATATATATATATATATATATATATATATATATATATATATATATATATATATATATATATATATATATATATATATATATATATATTATATATATATACACACTTTCGTTCATCTTCAAAATATATATATATATATTTATATATATATATTTAATAATAATAATAATAATAGCCCCTTCAGTCATAACTGACTATGGGAATGCGCCCCTAAGGTGACAGCCCTCAACTGCTTATTTTCCTGGTGCTCCTTTCGACGTTTTCTCCTCACCTCTGCTTCTTGTGTGAGCCTCTCTTCGCCCAATCTGAGGTGGTGCCGTAAATAGCATCGCCACTTTGTGCGATCGGCAGCTTCATCCTCCCATGTTGCTGGATCCATGTCCAGTGCCCTCATATCTCTCTTGCACACATCTTTGAACCTCAGCTGTGGTCGCCCAACTGTTCTCTTGCCATCTGCTAATTGTCCGTAGAAGATATCTTTTGGGATGCGACCATCTTCCATGCGGCGAACATGGCCAAGCCAGCGAAGTCTGCGCTGTCTAAGCAGCGTATACATACTTTGAAGGCCAGCACGTGACAACACCTCGACATTTGTCACTTTATCTTTCCACGAGATGCCGAGGATGCGGCGTAGACACCGCAAATGGAAGGTATTGAGCCTTCTTTCTTGCTTAGCATAGGTCGTCCAGGTCTCGCTGCCATATAGGAGTGTGCTGGTGACGCAGGCATTATATACCGCAGCTTTGGTCTTCATTTATATATACTTTCGTTCATACCCGGCTTAGCCCGGATCCATGTCGGAATGGCTGCAAGTCGGGTTTGGTGCGAATCGTTTTAGGAAGGCTTAAAGTGCTATCGAATAAATGTTAAAGGCATTGGGTTTATTTCTAGTTAGAAAAAAAATGATTTAGAAAAAAATAATATACCCATCACACACACCCACACACACACACACACACACACACACCCACACACACACCACACACACACCACACACACACACCACACACGCACAAACACACAAAACGTGTCCCGTCTGTCCCTTCTATGCCGAATGGGACGTCTGCCCTGTCCGTCTGTACCGTCTGTCTATCTATCTATCTATCTATCTATCTATCTATCTATCTATCTATCTATCTATCTATCTATCTATCTATCTATCTATCTATCTATCTATCTATCTATCTATCTATATATCTATATGTCTGTCTGTCTATCTGTCTGCATGTCTGTCCGCATGTCTGTCCGTCCGTACGTCCGTCCGTCTATCTGTCTGTCTGTGTATCTGTCTATCTATTTAAATTGCTATCGAATAATGTTAAAGACATTAGGATTATTTCTAGTTAGAAAAATAATTCTTTTTTTTTAAATAATGTTGCCCATCGCACACACATCAAAACGGTTTTCATGGCAAATTTAGTGAATGTAACGTATTCTAAGAGCAGTATCGTGAACAACTCTACATAGCTGAGTTATACATACACGCACATACATACATTTGCATTCATGCACATACGTAGCTCCACACATACGCTCTTATATATTCAAATGTATGCATGTACCGTACTAATGCCCTTTCCTCTATAAAATAATGCTATAAGGGGATACATTACATATAAAACCACACACTTGTAGTTTCACTTGTATACTTAAACATAAAAAGGAAGGAGAATAGCACTAAATAAAATAAAGTAATAATTTCTCTCTAAAAAAAAGCAGTGCGCTTCTTCTAACAACAAATCCATTTTTGCAGAATAAAACATAAAGCATGAGCGTAACTCTCGTGGCACATTTAAAAATTAAAGATTGTTCACGAATCCTGATGTAGAAAATTTGCATAATCAAAAGCAACGCACTGTAAATTTAAGTAAAAGCTCAATACCGCTGGGTATTATTCAAATTTTCCTTGTCAGGATATGTGATTAAGAAAACTTACATAACAGAAATCAACTCACTTCTTCTAAATTTAATGAAAAAGGATACAATTTATGACTTATCTAGTTTCTTAAGCTAAAGGCGTTAACTGTTATTTTTACGTCCCTTAAGAATGAATGGAGTTCGGGAATCTTCTAGGATATACACAAATCTTGTTGCACAAACATAGCTGAGAATTAATCAAACTTTTCTTGTCAGGGATACCGATTTACAAAATTTTCATAACAGACAGCATCGCACTGTAAATTTAAGTAACAGCTTTACATGGCTGAGTATTATTTAAAGTTGCCTTTTCTCCATAAGTGCCATGTGCCAATTGTTGTCATAGCCAGGAGTGGAATTGAGGACGAGCTCTCAATATCTGACCAAATGCTCCTAAGGCGTGCGTAACACATAGCCTCTGACAAAAAATTCTAGCTCGTGGCAGCACCGTTTAATACTAACAGAAGAAGGGGCGAAGGGCGAGTGTCTGGCGCCTTAAAACCAGATTGCTCCAGGTACATTTTTGTATGTACCTGCAAGGATACTTGGAGAGGAGATGGGCACCGCCAAGCAAACCTCTTGCTCACTGAAATGCTATGAAGGAAAGTCAACTCAGTAATATTATGCCGGATCGGCCGAGGCCCGGATTAACAACGACCGCGCTCTCATTGCCCCTTGAGAGTGTTAAGTCAGCGAATGTGGCACAAACACCTGTTTTGAAACTTCCTAGAGAAAGTTTTGTTGTTGCAACTTGGAATGTACGCACGCTATATTCGTGTGGAAAAGTCAGAGAACTAACACATGAACTTGTTAGATACTCGTGGGAGATCCTGGGCCTAGCAGACGTCAGATGGACAGGATTGGGTGAATCAATAACGGATGATGGTCACAAAATTTGGTTTAGTGGAGATGACTCCAAACTTCAGCATGGAGTAGGTTTTATTGTACATAAAGATAGATTGAACTCTGTCATCAGCTGCACCCCAGTAAATAGCAGGTTTATCACCATACGTATTGCACCACAATGTGGCAGAGATATTATGATTAATAAATTTCAGATATTTATTCTTTAATCTGCACTTGTCGTGTACCTTTCTTTCGCTCTTTTACTCTTCTTTTTTTCCGCATACGCTCGATTGTTAAGATATACTCTCCCATTCATACCTTCGTCTTTTTCCTTTCTAATTTAGCAACGCATTTTATTGCTGTTAAGCTAGTTCTTTGATGAGACCGAATCGTGTTAATTCGTTCTCGACAGGGATAAGAAGTAAGACTATCGTCTATTTGATGAGACCGAATGGTGTTAATTCGTTCTCGACAGGGATAAGAAGTAAGACTATCGTCTATTATTTTTCTCGGATCTGTCCGCCTATAGTTAATTATTCTCGATGAAAGTTTTTAGATGAAAGACATTGATCGCTGGGAACGGCCATATGAAGCAGAACGTGTAAAACGCACATTGTGAGTTTTATTGCCGTTATCTGATCAGATCGAGAGAATGTACTGTAGGTGTTAAGTCTGGTCTCGGTAAGGGTGTGTAGAATTCGTTTCATGCGTAGAATGAGCAAGGAAATGTGTAAATCTGGATGTAGATGCTAATATCTGGCAAATGAGTCGGGTCGGGTTATAGACGTAACCGTCCCCTGATTTCGGAGAGATATATACTCCAGAATTCTAACTTAATTCATCCAGTACAGCCAGAAAGACTAGAACCATCTAGCTCTCGATTCCTAAAACCTCTGTTAATAGAAGCATCATTTAGTTGGTCGATTGGAGATCGTTTTACTTCTGCGCTAATGGTATATATATATATATATATATATATATATATATATATATATATATATATATATATATATATATATATATATATATATATATATATAGTAGTGTTCAGTGATTTTAGTGGTAGATCGCCTATTTCATTTTTACATAGTTTAATTTCTGTGCAGAGTGATTGAATGATAAGTCAGTTATATTCTTTAAGTTACTGTGTTACAGTGGAGAGCAAAATAAATTAAAATTTCTAGCTGAAACTCATACAGCTATAAATAAATTTAATTAAATTGCTAGTAACCAGTCAGAGAATTGTTTTACCATCTAAATTAATGCTCTGATTCATCATTGCGTATTGACGAAATACGTATGTATTTCTAATTCATGATGATTGATTTTTGTAATGACTATAATTTATTTCACGGAAGTTTAAACGATGAGACAAGCGCTAAGCTTATAGTCTCTAACTTGAAGTTAATAACCGAAGTGAATATTATGTTTTACGCGAGGGTAGGATAGAATGTGTATAATATTATGTTTAAGTATTCTGTATGTTTCTTTTTCTTTATACAGTATTCTGGGTAAAGCCCAACATCTACCAGCGGTTTTTCAGTATATGAGAAGAACCTAGAAGAAACATTTTTGTAATTTAAATTAGTGAGTTTCCAAGTTACAACCTGTCTGGCATTGTGTTTGAATCCAGAAAAAGACAGAGTACTCATCTCACGAACTTTAATACTAAATGCAATAACTGGGCCTATCGAGCCAGATTATAATTCTTCCCAACATACACATTGTATATTCAGCCCCTGTGGCGAGAGAAATTACAAACAGTAACATTTCCGACGTTTTTGACTAATTGTGGTGTGACCAAGAATTTTACATTTGAGAGAAGTTACCAACCTGTCTGTTGATGTATATACGTTTTCCCGACTAGAGTTACTTGCCCTTTATGGGAACTCTTCTGCTTACCTCTTTTTCCTACTTCCTGTTTTCTAAGATGGCGAATTAAACATGTCGATCCTTGTATCTTGTGTTCAAGCTTCGTGATTATGTTTCGTAACGTGAGTATGTATGACAGCCAGACACGTCTCATTATAATTAACAATATTTACTACACACGACAGTAAAGATCAACATGGTGGGAGCGGTGTTTATTTCTACAGAATTCGGACTATTCTGCTGACACGTGTGCTGAATGTCATTAGACTTGAGGAGAGATTACTGATTATTGCTTGCATACCATTATTAGACATTTTGTCATGGCAGAACGGCCCATGTTTCAGTTACCACCCTGCCTAGACATAAATAACGTCGAACCACACACATTTCGTAAATGGAGACGACGGTTAGAACTATACATGCATGCAATAGAGGTGGCCTCTAAACCTGATCCTATTCGGGCGGCCATTATTCTACACTGTGCTGGACCTCAAGCTGTTGAAGTTTTTTATCAACTTGCAGAGGAAGGAGACCACTCCAATCCTACTAAAATTCTCGATTTGCTCCAGAACCATTGTAGCTCACGAAGCAATGAAGTATTACATACCTTCAGATTCTGGAACACACCTCTTCAAGATCCCTTTAATTCCTTCGTAACTGAGCTGAGAACTAAGGCAGATTTGTGCAACTTTACCGACAAGGATCGTATGATAAGAGACAAAATTGTCTTTACTGTCAACAAAAGGTTACAAGAGAAGCTCTTGAGAGAACCTGACCTCGATCTAAAGAAAGCCATTCACATATGCAGAGTCTTCGAGCAAACTGGAAACGACATAAGAGAGATGAGTAATACAGTACAACCTTCTGAAGCAAGGGTTGAAAAGGTACAGAAAAAAATCACTCAACCATAAACCTCCCAAGAGAGACACTGAGCATGCTGCTGGTAAAGCCTGTCAAAGTAACATTGACAGTGGGTACTTTGAACCTAGAAAGGAGTGTCATTACTGTGGACAGAAACATTTATTGATCAAGAAAAAGTGTCCTGCATGGGGGAAGTTTTGCTCAAACTGTGAGGGAAGAAACCATTTCAAAGTTAAATGCAAGAAAGTTCACACTGTTCACACAGAGTCAGTTGAAGATTCTGAAGTTTTTCTTAATTGTGTGAAGTCTAGCAAAGCTTGTACATCTGCACAACTCATTGTCAATGGAAAAATGGTAAAATTTCAGCTAGACACAGCAGCTGATGTGAATACAATCTGTCAACGCTTTGTGATGCAAGAACAACTGTTACCCACTAAACAGAGGCTTGTTATGTGGAATGGTACTAAGATGACTCCACTGGGAGAAGTTATATTAACTGCTGAGAATCCTAAGACTGGGACAAAACACAGTATAAGGTTTACTGTTGTGAAAAATAAATTCCCATGTTTGCTGGGCAACAACACACTGCAGGATCTACAGTTTGTGACAGTCAACACAAACAATTTTATTGCTAAGGTGGCTACTGACAGTTCAGATAATGATCATAACTCTGATAACCATCTAGGTGTCCTGGGTGAAGCTGTGTTGCGTATTGATCCTAATATTCGTCCAAAGGCACTGCTGTGCAGAAAAATACCATTTTCACTTAAGAGCAAGGTAAAGTCAGAGCTTCAAAATCTAATGAACAGAGGCATATTAATACCGGTAGAGAAACCGACAGAATGGGTTAACCAAATGGTTGTTGTTGAAAAGTCTGATGGTTCTTTAAGAATATGCAATGATCCTAGACCCTTGAATGAGGCTTTGCAGAGAGAGCATTACAAATTACCAACTTTGGATGATGTATTGCCTGAACTCAATAATGCCAAGATTTTCACAAAGCTGGATATCAAGGAAGCATTCTGGCATATCAAACTTGATGAGAAGTCTAGTAAACTTACAACAATGATTACACCTTTTGGTAGGTTCAGATGGTCTAGACTACCATTTGGCTTGAATGTAAGCAGTGACATTTTCCAGAGGCATCTAGCACAAGCTCTTGAAGGTCTTCATGGTTGCATCAATGTTGCTGATGACATAGTTATTGCAGGTTGTGGATCAAACAGACAGCAAGCAATTAAGGACCATGATCTGAAGCTTAAAGCACTGAAACATAAGTGTAAAGAGAAAGGCATTAAACTGAATGATGCTAAAGCTCAGGAGAAGAAAGAAGAAATTACCTTCATGGGTCACCTTATTGCTGCTCGAGGTGTTGAACCAGACAAGAAAAAGGTTGAGACAATACTAAACATGCCCGTTCCTAAGGACTGTCATGAGGTTCGCAGATTTTGCGGCATGATACAGTATCTAGCAAAGTTTCTCAACAATCTTTCAGAAGTTCTTCATCCAATAAGAGAACTTACCCGCAAGGATACTCCCTTTATCTGGTCTGCTGAATGCGAACAAGCTTTCAAGAGAGTCAAGGAACTGATTACTTCTACTCCAGTACTCGCATACTATTCCTGATGAATCTTTGTGTATTCAAGTTGATAGTTGCAGCTATGGACTTGGGGCTATCCTCCTACAAAATGGTCAGCCAATAGAGTTTGCTTCTAGAGCTCTAACTGAAACTGAACAACGCTGGGCTCAAATTGAGAAGGAGCTCTTAGCTGTTGTATATGGTTTGGAACGATTTGACCAGTACACTTATGGAAGGAAAGTTACAGTCATCAACGACCATAAACCTTTGGCAGCCATCGTGAAGAAACCTCTGAGTCAAATTCCTCGAAGACTGCAGAATTTACTAATGCGCAGCCATCGATATGACTTTGAATTCCAGTGGGTACAAGGTTCTGATCTTCTTATAGCCGACACACTGTCCAGAGCTTGTATTCGTAATGTCACAATGGATTCCTTAGCTGATAGAGAGAGCAATGCAGGAGCTGATGCACCTGTAAGATTACCTGAAATACCAGATGTGATGATGGAAAAGATTAAAGCTGAAACTCTCAAAGACAGTGTGCTCCAGAGGTTGAAGTCGACCATTTTGGATGGGTGGCCTAAAAGAAAGTCTGATGTACCAGCTAAGCTTATGCCTTATTTTGACATTCGTGATACTCTGACAACAGAACAAGGCATAATACTTAAAGGAGAACGTATTCTTATCCCACCGCTGCCACCATGTTGATCTTTACTGTTTTATATCTTACAACATTTACTATATAAAACAGTAAAGATCAACACTGTCATTTTCCTAAGTAGTGGAAACCTCGTGATTCTGACACTGTGAGCCCGTTTAAACTTTCTCACCCAAACTGATTCAAGTTACCTTAACAGTAATCTTAAAATATAATTGTGAAGTGAATGCTCCCCGGAACATTGGAAGAAACCTGTATCTGCAGAGCTGAGATTCTCTTTATCAAAAGAATACAGATTTACTGTAGAGAAGTGTCCTGAAGTTTGCGCCAGACGGCGAGAAACACCACGTGTGTAGGTAAGAAAGTATGTCAGGGGCCCCTGCTGAATGAACAGAGAGAAAGCAGAACGAGTGATACTTTCATTTTTTATATTCATGCACCCACTTTGTAATTTCTTTATGCAAATTGTGTTGCCAATGCTGATTTCCTCTTAGGATAGATTAATATATCAACTATGTTCTTAACTATAGAGGGAAATCCTAGACCATAGCGTATAAATCTGTGACTCTTTGGGGCAATAACTTTTCTTCTAACGGGATCGTGGGCTAAACAGAGGGGGAAATGATTACACCTATGGGTCTATTATTCTTTTAGTTATTCATTAACCTATGTGTATTTATATGTGCTTGATAAGCAAACTTATTTGTTGTGGAACATTTTCTTTATGTTAATAAAATTTACATAAACTTTATTCAAGTGTGTCGGTCAGCTCGTTCCAAAATATATATATATATATTCCATTGTTATAGTTTTTTAACGTCTGTGCGTCTAAATGTCGTCACTTATGTGTGTGTGTGTGAGAGTGGTGCTATATATATTGCTTCCTTTGCAAATGACTTAGCGTTGTGGATCTCTGAAGAACGTTACACTACTGCAAACATTCTGATGCAGCAAGCACTAACATCACTGGAAGAGTGGACCAAAACATGGCTCATGAAGATTATTGAAGAGAAAACAACGTACACTGTATTTTCCCTCTCAACTAGACCTCAGAGCTTCAAATTAGTAATAAACGGAGTAAATCTTCATTTAAATGAAAATCCGAACTACCTAGGCATTATTTTTGACCGCTGTCTGACTTGGAAAAAAACAGGTTGACAGAAATCGAATGAGAGCAAGACAAAGAATGGCAATTATGAAAAAACTTGCTGGAACAACTTGGGGTGCAGATTAGAAAGTGCTTAAGACGTTGTACACAGGGCGAGTGAGGCCAGTTCTTGAATATGGGATGGCAGCATGGGCAACAGCAGCTAAGACAAACTTCGATCAAATTAGCAGACTCCAAAATCAAGCAATGAGAATTATAACGGGAGGCATGAAGTCAACACTTATAAAAGAACTCGAAAAGATTACATGGCTCCAGCCAATGACAGATAGAAGAGACTGCAGGGCTCAACAACAGGCCGAAAAATTCAAAAGACTAACAGACCACCCAATGTGCCATAGAATAAATGCTCTTAGAAGGCAAAGACTCAAACGAAGTAATTTTGTAGAATCAACCAAACCACAAATGAGAGCAGTATCCATAGATGAAATATCCACTGTTAAACCCATCTACACTGCACACAAGCTTCCAGTTTGGAAACAAAATCGTTTCCCTAAAATGATAGAAAACATTCCTGAAATTGAAAGTAAAAAGAGCCAAACTGCAACAGATAGAAAATCCATAGCGACAAAATACATAGAGAAACATTATCCACGCAACACCTAGACCCATGCATACAGAGATGGATCAGCAACAAATGCAACAGAAAATGGAGGTGATTTTACCTTAAGCACTGGTGCAGAAAAAAGGCTGTCAGTGGCGACAAGACGATTCTCCAGCAACTTCAGAGCAGAGGCAGAGGCCTTGAAAACTGCAGCAGAGGTTATATTGACAGAAGAAACGGCAGAGAGACAAGTTGCTTTCTTTACTGATGCACAGTCAGTAATTGCAACGTTGAAAAGACAAAATAATACAGACCTGGATGATCTCAGAGTAGTGCTCCACAAACTTTGTCAATGATTCAAAAGTGTTGTGATCCAGTGGATCCCATCTCACTGTAACATCGCCGGCAATGAAGAGGCTGACAGAATGGCAAAAGAAGGTTCACATCTACCTCAGCCTGATGCAAGCATAACTTTTGAGGAGGCAAAGAGTTTTATCAGAATCAGTTATAGAAACAAATGGAATGTAGAACATCCAGGGCACACACAGAATGATGCTTACTACCAGCTCCACAGAAGAGAACAAGTGGTAATCTTCAGTCTCCGCACTGGCCACAACAGATTGAGATACCATCTATTCAACAAGCTAAAGATAGGAACTACCGATCAGTGTAACTGTGGCACTGATAAAATGACTGCTGAACATCTGCTTCAAAGTTGCCCCTTATATGTGGTAAAGTGCATATGGCCCACGCCAGCTCCTTTCGTGGAAAAGCTTTACGGGGATTCAAATAGCATCAAACTGACTACTGCTTTCTTTGAGAACATTCACGTGGACGTCTGAGAGTGTACGAAGACGAAGATATATATTACTATATATGTTCTAATAGACTGTCTGACTAACTAGTTCTGTTGTAGAAGATAGGCTGACCGAGAGAAGCTTCTCGCGTTCAGGGACAGACTCTAATTAGTTTCCACCATCTCACTCGTGAAAATCTATTTTCTTTACATTACCTCTCACTGAGCTATCACCTGTTCTAATCTATTCAGAAGGGACCAATCTAAGTCTTAATTCCCCTATCACAAATCTACGACAAATGGGGTCTCGTTTTCCGGGAATTGAACGTAAATCCTGAGCAAGTAAGACAGAAAATTTCTCGTCTAACGGGATTTTGAACTTAGAATAGGAAGACGAGACGACAAATATCAGCTCGTCTGCAGGATTTATTTTCTTTATTCTGAAATAGAGTAAGAGTGTGATGTCTCGTGAGTTTTAATATATTTAAAAATAATATTATCCCCTAGACTAACGATCTGTTTATGGACTTGCTGACCACACAAATAGTAATTTTGTTCCACAGCATTATTGAGTATTATACATTTTGATTTACAGGTTGATTTTGTCGGAAGTTATGTTATATGTTGATATTGTAATACTAAACCACTGGTAGAATTTGTGATTGCAAAACAATTACAGGGTTGTGAAGCAGAAGGTGTTTTGAACTAAGTTAAGGAGTGCGTTCGGACTATTTTTTTCGTCCTGTTAATTGTCTCCCTTACCCGTTCTGACTTCAGGGGTGAACTTGTAGTGGATTTAAAAATTAAGGGATTTTTTTTCCTCCAAATATTTTTGCAATAATTGTTTTGTTTCCACTGTAGCAACTTATTTTTGTTAGTGATTAATCTTAACTATCATTTATTTGGCATAATCGCTTGCATTTAGAGCCTTTCGAGCCATTAATAGCAGCGATAGTTAGATACTAATATTATAGGAGGAGGTATCCCAGTTAAATAATAATATTTTGTGTATTTTCTCGAAAGTGCTAAGGAATCAGTGTATCTTTTCCTTTTTCTTACTTCTTTCTCGTGTAAAGTCTCAGTCAGCTATTTACTATGGCCAAGAGGGCAACGCTTAGACAGATGCTCAAAGACGAATCAAAGGAAGAGAGATTGGATGGAGACGAAGCGAAAGCTTTTGTCAAGGACGAACTTGACAGATATGATGCTGAGCAGAAGGAAAAAGCCGCCGAAGCTAGAGAGCAGAAGAAGATTGAGGAAGAAATGGAAATCCGTAGGGCGAACGAAAGAGAGAAGGAGAGACAGCATGAAGAGGAGAGGGAGGAGAGACAGCATGAGAAGGAGAGGGAGGAGAGACAGCATGAGAAAGAGAGGGAGGAAAGATAGCATGAGCTGGCGCTCAAAGCTCTAGAGGTCCAAAGTCGTGGCGCTGCCTCTACCTCCAGCAATGGAGAGTCTTTTCCTCATTTTTCCTTAACTGATCAATCTAATACTCAATCTCCTCATTTAACAGCTATGTCTTTCATTCTAGAATCTTTCCCTTGTCCTAATGAGAAGATTGACACGTGGCTAGAAAAATTTGAGAAAATGGCAACTCTGTACGGTTTAGAAAGGTTGCATTGGTGTATGAAGCTTTCCCAGGTTTTAAAAAGTACTGCATACGATGTGTATGCAAAACTGGAAATCAGCCAACAAGACATCTACGACGTGTTGAAGAAAGCTGTGCTTGAACGGTTTGAAATGAACGTTCGCAAATTTTTGCAACTGTTTCGCAACAGCAGGAAGGAGAATTCTGAAACTTTTTAGCAGTTCTCGTCTCGTCTGAAGGAGTAATTGACAAAGTGTCTCGAGCTTTCACAGCTCGCCTCTACCTATGAAGGGCTTGAGGAGTTCGTTATATGCGAACAGATAAAGAACACTTTGTCTGCTGACACCCGGAGATTTCTAGCTGAGCACGGGGCAGAAAAGCTTGAAGACATTTTGGAAAACTCAGAGCGATATCATAATGCGCTGGCCGAACTGCCGGTCACAAAACGTAAACCGACTGAAGAGCCTTTCCGAAAGAATAATCTAGACCAATCTTCTCATGCTTCTCATCAAAATAACCACAGAGAAACTGGACTCCAAAACCACCCTCCTGAAAAGTCTAAGTTCTACAAAAACAAGTACCCCACCAGTAACAAACAGTCTGATCAACCCAACCATCCTACATGGCAGCGCGGTCAGAAAGGACAAGGTGGCAAAGGGAAAACCCCTGAGCACTGGAAATATGATCAGAGCGAGCACACCGAACCTAAACGCATCGGATGCTTGCTAACAGTCTCGCAAGTTGGAATTAATGTCAGTGATTCTCAACCTGAGATGGGGGATAGACCCTCAACGCGAGGTACTGTTATTTTGAACGGTTCTTCAATTTTTTGTTTATTTTACACGGGGCTTTCTTATGATTGCATTGTCGCCAGGCACCTGGTCAAACCCGGTCAAGAAAAAGGAGAAACCGTCCAACTTTGTGGAGTTTCTAAGAGTGATGCACCTACAGCGCTTCCAATCGCATTGGTTGAGATCCTTTCTGATTTTGTCAGAGGTGTGATCAAAGCGGCTGTTATGGATGACCCAATCTACACAGTCATACATGGCGATAGATATGTGTTTATTGGGAAACCGGAAGAGCCGATTGTGGCAGCAGTAACTACAAGAGGGCAAACCAAGAAGGAACGGGAGCCTGCGCCGAATTTGTTACTTATAGAACTTAAAGAGGCGCAACAAAAAGACCCTACTTTGCACCCTGCTTTAGGAAACTGACCATGGCTAAGGACCCTAGACAGCACAGAGACATTTTTTCTAAGGATTGCGTACTTTATCGCAGAACGGGCAAGCCTGACCAAGGTTACAGTCAGCTCCTAGTACCGAAACAGTACAGAAGCCAAATCCTAGAAATGGGGCACTCTCTTCCCTTTAGCTGACATATGGGACAGAACGCCACAAACCAACGGATAACTACTCATTATTGGGGGCCAAGAATGAATACTGATATTATCAGGTATGTGAAATCCTGTGCCCAGTGTCAACGTGTGCCACCCAAGCAGCGGACACCCCCAGTTTCTCTGGGTGAAATGCCAAAAATGGGAACACCATTTGAACGGGTAGTGATCGACATTTTAGGACCCTTAGAAAAGACTAAAAGAAGGAACAGGTTTATCCTGACCTTAGTTGACTCATGCACTTTATGGGCAGAAGCTATCCCGCTTACATGCGCGGATGCCAAGCATGTCGCAGAAGCCCTCGTGCAGATTTTTACTCGGTTGGGATTCACTCAACAAGTGTTGACGGATAACGGATCTCCATACCGAAACCCGTTAATGGATGAGATCGTTAAGATCTTGAGGAACCAGCACATCTACACAAAGCCTTATAATCCGGCAGAAAGTGGGTTAGTAGAACGTGTCAACGGAAACCTCAACATGATTTTAAGTAAACTGGGACAAGTGAAACCTAAAGATTGGGATCTTTGTATTCCTACAGCTTTATTAGGCTACAGGGAATCCCCTTATACTTCCACAGGATTTCCCCCAGCTACGCTTTTATTCGGCAGAACTATTAAGGAGCTGCTTGAAGCCTTACTTCAGTCGCTGACAGACCAGAAGGCTGATGAGACAGTTGTCTCAGCCAGTAAATATGTGTCGGATTTAAAGGAAAGGTTAAAGCTTGGATGGGACCTAGCAACGATCAGCTTTAAGCGAGCACGCGAAAAGCACGCTAACCGATACAGGAAAGTCGCGAAAGAAAGAGCATTGGAAGCAGGAGAGAAAGTTTTGGTGTTACTCCCTACGGGGAACAACAAACTACGTATCGGAAGGCAAGGGCCGTTTACCGTCCTTAAAAATATTTCAAAGGCTAACTACTGTAGTGAAATTGACAGAGATACAACGGTAAAATCCCTCCAAAGATAACATTTAAGGATAAAAACATAATGCGTAGGCTGCGAATAGTGCATGATCGCCTAGACCGCGGGTCATCACCCTCCATAAAAATTGACTTGCTAGACAGGAGGGGAACGGCGGATCAAAAAGGAAAAAAATATGACTGGAAAGATTGCGTGAGACTAGAAAGGCTAAGGAGACGCAATTGGGGGGGAAACGGAGAAAAGTCACGTTTCCCAAGTTGACATAAAAAGTAAGCAACTCGACAGAAGGGACCATAGATATGTTACGCCACAGTCATTTATTGGACGCTTTTGCGCGATACCAAGCCCTTGATTTGAATTCAGCGGCTAAACGCAGATGTTAGGAATATTACAAAAATTAAAAAGTACTTTTTTCTTAATATTAATGTTAGGAATATAAAAATTAGCTGGCCGGATGGCCTATTCTGAGCAGTGAACTAATATGTTCTTAATTTTACAGACGGATAGATAATATTGAAGATAATGACAAAAGACAGTGTTGTTCACATCATCGACAGACTGTATTGAATCTAAAAGTGTCGCTAATTGCACAAAAAAACACGACTTTGGGACGCAGGTGTTCAAATTTACTTAGTATGGAGGAGAGGGTTTTTGGGTGGTAGCTGTGTCTAAATATAACTTTTAACGACAAAATTTTGGAGGGGAGAGAAAGGTTGGTTCAAAAATCAAGTACATTTTGTAGAAACACAAGTAGAGACGGACAGACTAACAGATAAACATCCATACTTGACTGAAGCATGACTGAAATGACTTTATGGTAGGAAATTTGAATTTAAAATAAACCTAGGCAGTGATTGGCCACAGACAATCATATCATTAGCGCTCAGACGCGAAAGTGGGGCCATTCTTCAATAGTTGTTCAGTGATAGACACAGATTTTAAAGTGTGGTGATTTCCATATGAAAGAAAGTGTAATAAATTTAGGGACGCCATACTATAGCCAGCAGCTCAGCTGAGTTTTGCTAGCAATTCTGTGTTATTTATTCATAATCTGGTAAGATTGAAATTATTTCCTTATATATTTTGAATATTGTTTCATGTTCGAGTGATTTGATACTGCCATATCGAAATCTAGCCTTACAAACAAGTAGGGATTTGCTCTAGACCCCCCGCCCTAGTCAGGGTCTAGGGACCAACAATGTACATAAACTCCAGCAAGGATTATGCAAGACAGATCAAGTGTTGAGAATAATGAAACATATTACCTATCCTCTTTTAGGGCAGAAAACTAATAAATATTTTTCAGAATCTATAGTCTGGGAGGATCTATCTGATGTAAAACCACCATGGTAAATGTGCTGTTTGGTCAGAGAGATCTGACCTGTCTGTATGATGTGGTTGTTGTGTCAGTGTTGTGTCCAGACGTGGGTAGAGAATAGATTTTGACACATGGCCCATACTTTGATTGCAGAGCTGTGAGTTTCTGTTGTCAACCAAGCAGTGTCTATTCAGTTGGTGACTTTACTCGAGTGTATCTGTGCAGTACTTGTGACAGAGACCACCATTATTGCCCGCCAGCACGGAGAGGTGGGACCACCTGATTTCAGCACCAGAGCTACAACTACCAGATGAGTGAGCCTCTGGTCTGCTGGACATTCACCAACGCTGTGTAGTTACTAATACCCCCATAAAAATTCCCACCATTTTCTGGACACTGTGTAGTCAATATAGACAGGTGTGATGAGGCCACCCCAACAGCACAAACATTAACTATCCTCCCAAGTAGATGACTACTAGAACATTTTAATAAAACTAACTAGTATAGTACATATATATGTACACTATTGCATTTATGATATAATATTCCATGCATTTCTTTCATAATCTCTAAATCCTTTTAAGTTCTGGTCAACCTAAAAAATTGATCCAGAACAAAATAAATGTAATATAATTCTATCAAAAAATTTTACACACGTGAGTTAGTTCAGTGTATTTTAACATTTATTAATATTATTAGTCTTGTTAAATATCTGTGGGTATATCTATAACCTATTACACCACACTACATATCATAACCCTAGACACTTTACGTAGCCACATTCATTAAAAAAAAATTAAGTGTGAGGTCGTAGTGGTAGCAAGAAAGGCCTTCTGACAATTCTCAACTACATTTTATCTCAGGAGCCTTCACAGCTGGCCTCATACAATTACATTTAGTAATATCACCATCATACAATACCATCAACACCACTACATAAATTGGGGTCTTGTCCAGGGATAATTAGCCCAACAGTAATATTAGGATCTCCTGGTGGGAGAAATAAAAGTAGGGAAATAAATTGTAAAATTCCCTTTAAAATTAAAAGTGTCCCTGCAGATAAAAGTTGGTGAATCTTCACAGCCAGTAATAATTAATTAGTTAACTGGTTAGTTAGAATTAGTTAGACTAGTCATAAGAAGTACTTAGTGTATTTACTGGTTAGAGATTTAGCTTGTATATTATTATATTGTCTAAAAAGTATGGCGGAGCTGGCAAAATTTAGATCAGCTGCTGTGCTCACCGCGAAGGAGATGGGAATGGATGGTCAAATTTTAATTCAATACGTAACGGCTGAATGTGATAAATATATTGAACGGGAAGAAAGGAGGTTAGCTGAAGAGAAGAGGTTAGAGGCTGATAGAGAAATTAAGAGGCTGCAGATTGAGGCAGAAGAAAAACGACAGCAAAGGGAGGCAGAAGAAAAAAGGTTGACTGCCGAAAGGGAGGCAGAAGATAGAAGGTTGCAAAGGGAGGCAGAAGAAAAAAGGTTGACTGCCGAAAGGGAGGCAGAAGATAGAAGGTTGCAAAGGGAGCACGAATTACGACTAAGGGAGCTGGAATTACAAGGCCAGGCTCCTGAAAATGGTGCCATCCCTTTTGCCTCAGATGCTACGCCCAGTCTGGGAGCCTCAAACTCAGCTATGGGGTTTCATTTAGACCATTTTGTTGAAAAAGACGATGACATAGAGGGGTACCTAGGACGTTTTGAGTTATTAGCTACTACATATGGGTTAGAGAGAGAGAGGTGGAGCTTAAAGCTATCACAGGGATTGAGAGGTACTTCTTATGAAGTATTTGCCAAAATGAACAGGGAAGACCAAGACAATTATGACATGTTAAAGCAGGCTTTGTTATTAAGGTACGAGAAGAATGGTGAATTTTATCGTAAGAAATTTAGAAATGCCAAACTGTTGTCTGGGGAGACATACCACCAATTCTCTGCTAGACTAGAAACCTATTTGGAGAAATGGACGGCTCTGGGGAAGACCCAAGATCTTAAAGAAATGATCATGATTGAGCAATTGAGAGAGTCCATGGCTCCAGACATGAGAAAATTTCTCATGGAACAAGGTGCAGAGAAGTTGGGGGAAATTTTAAATGTTGCTGAGAGGTATCAGGCAGCCCAGGCAGAGGTAAGTGGTGCTAAAAAGAAGCACATAGACAATTTTAAAGCTCCACAGCAATTTAATAAATTTGATAATAGAGAGCAGGGAAATAAAGGTAGGACAAACTTTGAGCGGCCAAGAAATGACTATCGCGACAGAAACTCACAGTTCAATGACCAAAAGTTCAATGAAAGAAAACCGTTGAACCAAGGAAAAAGATGGTGTAAATGGTGCAAGAAGGATAACCATAACACCGAATTTTGTAGAAGGAAACCTTCAAACATTGCTGCAATGAAGTCGGGGACGCAAAGATTAAAGGTTAATCCTAAGGGACAACAGGAACCTTATCACCCCCCAGTTTGTGAGGATGTTATTTGTAATGGGGTCACCATAAGGTGCCTTTATGATACAGGTTTGGATTATGATTCAGTTGTGAAGTCTAGCCTAGTGGACCCAAGTCAGTATACCACAGAAACAGTGGAAATACAAGGGGCGACTAAGGACATACCACTCATGACACTTCCCATCGCAAGGATAACGGTGAAAACTCGCTATGTGGAAGGAGAAATCAGAGCAGCAGTGATAGATGAACCAATCTACCCTCTGATATTGGGGTGTAGATACGTCTTCTTGGGGAATCCCGAGAAACCTGTGATCATGGCGACAGTGCAGACCAGGTCACAGAAGAAGGAGGAAGAAGGTGAACCTATAAATGCTCATCCAGAGGAGATGAGGAAGGCGCAGGCTGAGGATAGGACACTCAAGCCCTGTTTTAAAAAATTGCCCAAATGCCACACACCTCCGAGCAAGGGGGAATATTTCATGAAGAACAAACTCTTATACAGGAAGGCCGGAACTGGAACAAATGGTCACAACCAGCTGGTTCTTCCCACTTCATATAGAGATAAAGTGATGGAACTCGGGCATGCGATTCCCTTCAGTGGTCACATGGGGATCAGCGCCACAGGACAGCGTATAGCTTGTCATTACTTCTGGCCAGGGATAACGGAGGATATAAAAAGATATGTCAAATCCTGCCCAGAATGTCAAAGGGTAGCTCCAAAGCACTGGACTGCTCCTGCAACTCTAGGGGAAATGCCCATAGTGGGAACACCTTTTGAGAGGGTTGCAGTGGATATTGTAGGACCTCTCACTCGGACCAAGAGGAGGAACAGTTACATCCTTACTCTGGTGGACACTTGTTCTATGTGGGGAGAGGCGGTAGCCCTGCCATCAATTGATTCAAAACATGTAGCAGAGGCACTACTTACAATATTTACCCGATTAGGATTCCCGCATCAAATCTTGACGGATAATGGTTCTCAGTTCAAGGGGAAACTAACGGAAGAAGTTTTTAAGCTATTTCAAGCCAGGCACTTTCATTGTAGTCCGTACCATCCACAAGGGAACGGCCAGGTAGAGAGGTTCAACGGGACTCTCATTTCTATCCTGAGAAAGCTGGCACACGAAAAACCGGATCTGTGGGATCAATTCCTGCCCGCCGCATTGTTTGCGTACCGGGAGGTACCACATAGTTCAACCGGGATGGCTCCCGCAACTCTGCTATTTGGGAGGCCAATAAAAGGTCCATTAGAAGCTTTATTAAGGACCTGGACAGATGAGAAGGCGGAAGAGACTGTTACCTCATCGTATCAATATGTGAACGAACTGACCACTCGTTTGAAAGCTGGATGGAAACTGGCAAATGATAATTTGAAACAAGCCAGGAAGAAACATGCAGCATATTTTAATAGGAAGGCAAAGGACAGGGAACTGGCAGTCGGAGAGAAGGTGCTGCTTCTACTACCCGGAAGCCAGAATAAATTACAAATTGGTTGGCAAGGTCCATATACGGTTCTAGAGAAGGTGTCTAGAACAAACTATAAAATTGACAAAAAGGGGAAGGAAAAAGTTTATCATGTAAACCTGTTAAAGAAGTATCTGGACAGACCACTCCAGGAAAGCACCCCCTTATTGACCTTGGCTATTGCAACCCAGATGCAAAAAGAACCACTCACCTCACATGAATACCCATTACATCCTTGTGAAACAGCAGCACAGGTAAAAGTCAGTAAGCACCTGACTAAAAACCAGAGGGAGAGAGTTCAAAAGGTTCTGGAGGAACATACAGATGTATTAACAGATAAACCAGGCCATACAAATTTGCTACAGTATGACATGAAACTGGTAGACTCAAACCCAATCTGTATGAGAGCCTATTCTATTCCGTTCGCGAAGGAGAAGGCATTGAAGGAAGAAATAGAGTATTTGTTGAAGGAGGGGATTATTTCGCACAGTGAATCATCTTTTAGTTCTAGTGTCGTTTTGTTGAGAAAACCGTCTGGGGAACACAGACTGTGCATAGATTACAGGAAACTGAATGCTGTCACAGAAGGACAAGTGGATCCATTACCAGACACAAAACAGTTATTTGCCAGACTGAACAAGGCAAAATACTTTTCAAAGGTGGATCTTAGTAAAGGCTATTACCAGATCCCAGTGAAGCCTGAAGTGAGACCTTATTTGGCTTTTAGCACTTCGGATGGACATTATGAATTCAATATGCTACCATTCGGACTGAAAAATGCTCCGAGTGTGTTTTCAAGGATGATGCGCAAATTGTTGGATCCCCTGAATAACCCATGTATCACGAATTTCATGGATGATATTCTCGTCGCCACAGAGACATTTGAAGAACACATTGAAGCTCTGGAGATGTTGTTTGATAGACTTCGGGAGGCGAACTTAACTGCTAGGCCAACAAAATGTTGTATTGGATGCAAAGAGTTGGAATTCTTGGGACACACTGTATATCAGGGTAATATGACCCCTGATCCTAAGAACTTGGAAAAACTGCAGAGAGCACCTAGGCCGCAAACAAAAAAGGACGTGCGATCATTTGTGTCGTTATGCGGATTTTATCAGAAATACATCAAGAATTTTAACGCTATTTGTGCTCCTCTGACTGATCTGACTCGCAAGGGACTTCCAGATAAAATTATTTGGACTGCACAATGTGAACTAGCGTTCCAAGAGTTAAAGGAAAAACTCACTAGCAAGCCTATTCTCAAACTGCCTGATTTGACACAGGACTTTGTCTTAAGAACCGATGCAAGTAATGTAGGACTCGGAGGGGCTTTGTTGCAAAGATCATCTTCACCTGATGGGGAACTTAAACCAGTCGCTTATGCAAGCCGCAAATTGAATAAGGCGGAACAAGGATACTCCACAAGCGAAAAAGAATGTTTAGCATTAATCTGGGCAATAAAGAAGTTTCAAATCTATCTGTATGGTAGGACATTTGTGGTGGAGACGGACCATCAGCCTCTCGTGTTCTTGTCTCAGGCTAAGCATGAAAACGCAAGATTGCTGAGGTGGTCTTTATTGCTTCAACCTTATCAGTTTAGTATCCAATATATCCCAGGCAAATTGAATGTCGGTGCAGATTTCCTCAGTCGGCACCCCTGTGATCAAAATTAGAGTAGTGGCAGACGTGAGGAGTAATTTTACCTATGTGTATCGCTGGTTTTGGAACTTGCCATAGGCATGTTTTCAAGTGGGGAGATGTGTAGTGAAATTGACAGAGATACAACGGTAAAATCCCTCCAAAGATAACATTTAAGGATAAAAACATAATGCGTAGGCTGCGAATAGTACATGATCGCCTAGACCGCGGGTCATCACCCTCCATAAAAATTGACTTGCTAGACAGGAGGGGAACGGCGGATCAAAAAGGAAAAAAAATATGACTGGAAAGATTGCGTGAGACTAGAAAGGCTAAGGAGACGCAATTGGGGGGGAAACGGAGAAAAGTCACGTTTCCCAAGTTGACATAAAAAGTAAGCAACTCGACAGAAGGGACCATAGATATGTTACGCCACAGTCATTTATTGGACGCTTTTGCGCGATACCAAGCCCTTGATTTGAATTCAGCGGCTAAACGCAGATGTTAGGAATATTACAAAAATTAAAAAGTACTTTTTTCTTAATATTAATGTTAGGAATATAAAAATTAGCTGGCCGGATGGCCTATTCTGAGCAGTGAACTAATATGTTCTTAATTTTACAGACGGATAGATAATATTGAAGATAATGACAAAAGACAGTGTTGTTCACATCATCGACAGACTGTATTGAATCTAAAAGTGTCGCTAATTGCACAAAAAAACACGACCTTGGGACGCAGGTGTTCAAATTTACTTAGTATGGAGGAGAGGGTTTTTGGGTGGTAGCTGTGTCTAAATATAACTTTTAACGACAAAATTTTGGAGGGGAGAGAAAGGTTGGTTCAAAAATCAAGTACATTTTGTAGAAACACAAGTAGAGACGGACAGACTAACAGATAAACATCCATACTTGACTGAAGCATGACTGAAATGACTTTATGGTAGGAAATTTGAATTTAAAATAAACCTAGGCAGTGATTGGCCACAGACAATCATATCATTAGCGCTCAGACGCGAAAGTGGGGCCATTCTTCAATAGTTGTTCAGTGATAGACACAGATTTTAAAGTGTGGTGATTTCCATATGAAAGAAAGTGTAATAAATTTAGGGACGCCATACTATAGCCAGCAGCTCAGCTGAGTTTTGCTAGCAATTCTGTGTTATTTATTCATAATCTGGTAAGATTGAAATTATTTCCTTATATATTTTGAATATTGTTTCATGTTCGAGTGATTTGATACTGCCATATCGAAATCTAGCCTTACAAACAAGTAGGGATTTGCTCTAGACCCCCCGCCCTAGTCAGGGTCTAGGGACCAACAATGTACATAAACTCCAGCAAGGATTATGCAAGACAGATCAAGTGTTGAGAATAATGAAACATATTACCTATCCTCTTTTAGGGCAGAAAACTAATAAATATTTTTCAGAATCTATAGTCTGGGAGGATCTATCTGATGTAAAACCACCATGGTAAATGTGCTGTTTGGTCAGAGAGATCTGACCTGTCTGTATGATGTGGTTGTTGTGTCAGTGTTGTGTCCAGACGTGGGTAGAGAATAGATTTTGACACATGGCCCATACTTTGATTGCAGAGCTGTGAGTTTCTGTTGTCAACCAAGCAGTGTCTATTCAGTTGGTGACTTTACTCGAGTGTATCTGTGCAGTACTTGTGACAGAGACCACCATTATTGCCCGCCAGCACGGAGAGGTGGGACCACCTGATTTCAGCACCAGAGCTACAACTACCAGATGAGTGAGCCTCTGGTCTGCTGGACATTCACCAACGCTGTGTAGTTACTAATACACCCCATAAAAATTCCCACCATTTTCTGGACACTGTGTAGTCAATATAGACAGGTGTGATGAGGCCACCCCAACAGCACAAACAGTAACTATCCTCCCAAGTAGATGACTACTAGAACATTTTAATAAAACTAACTAGTATAGTACATATATATGTACACTATTGCATTTATGATATAATATTCCATGCATTTCTTTCATAATCTCTAAATCCTTTTAAGTTCTGGTCAACCTAAAAAATTGATCCAGAACAAAATAAATGTAATATAATTCTATCAAAAAATTTTACACACGTGAGTTAGTTCAGTGTATTTTAACATTTATTAATATTATTAGTCTTGTTAAATATCTGGGTATATCTATAACCTATTACACCACACTACATATCATAACCCTAGACACTTTACGTAGCCACATTCATTTAAAAAAAAATTAAGTGTGAGGTCGTAGTGGTAGCAAGAAAGGCCTTCTGACAATTCTCAACTACATTTTATCTCAGGAGCCTTCACAGCTGGCCTCATACAATTACAATTAGTAATATCACCATCAAACAATACCATCAACGCCACTACAACTACCAGATCTCAATAAAAGGAAAGGAGAAGGTTTCCCATGTAAACCTGTTAAAGAAATACTTGGAAAGACAATTGCCAACCTTCGAACATCTCCAGGCGATCGCTAAAACTGACGAAGATGACGATAGTGGCAAGGAATTTACACTGCACACACACGAAATCTTTCAACGAGGTCAAAAGTGGCGACCCTCTTTCAAGCGCACAAGGAAGACATTCCAGAGAAAGAAAACTTTGGGAGCAGACATGAATAAGAATTGGACAGAAACGGAGGGGGAAGATGAGAGTGTAGATAACACGCACCGTTAAGCTACTGATATCGGAAATTTATTTAAATAAGTAGACATGGAACGGTTCAATATCTTAAAGGGGGGACGTCTGTGGCAGAGCTATTATGATTAATAAATTTCAGATATTTATTCTTTAATCTGCACTTGTCTTGTACCTTTCTTTTGATCTTTTACCCTTCTTTCTTTTTTCTCATACGCTCGATTGTTAAGATATACTCTCCCATTCATACCTTTGTCTTTTTCCTTTCTAATTTAGCAACGCATTTTATTGCTGTTAAGCTAGTTCTTTGATGAGACCGAATCGTGTTAATTCGTTCTCGACAGAGATAAGAAGTAAGATTATCGTCTATTATTTTTCTCGGATCTGACCGCCTATAGTTAATTATTCTCGGTGAAAGATTTGAGATGAAAGACATTGATCGCTGGGAACGGCCATATGAAGCAGAACGTGTAAAACGCACACTGTGAGTTTTATTGCCGTTGTCTGATCAGATCGAGAGAATGTACTGTAGGTGTTAAGTCTGGTCTCGGTAAGGGTGTGTAGAATTCGTTTCATGCGTAGAATGAGCAAGCAAGGAAATATATAAATCTGGACGTAGGTGCTAACATCTGGCAAATGAGTCGGGTCGGGTTATAGACGTAACCTTTCCCTGATTTCGGAGAGATATATACTCCATAATTCTAACTTAATTCAAGTAGTACAGCCAGAAAGACTAGAACCATCTAGTTTTCGATTCCTGAGATCTCTGTCAACAAAAGCATCATTTAGTTGGTCGATTGGAGATTCGTTTTACTTCTGCGCTAATGGTAGATATATATATCTAGTAGAGTTGAGTGATTTTAGTGGTAGATCGCCTATTTCATTTTTACATAGTTTAATTTCTGTGCAGAGTGATTAAATGATACGTCAGTTATATTCTTTAAGTTACTGTGTTACAGTGGAGAGCAAAATAAATTAAAATTTCTAGCTAAAACTCATACAGCTATAAATAAATTTAATTAAATTGCAGGTAACCAATCAGAGAATAGTTTTACCATCTAAATTAATGCACTGATTCATCATTGAGTATTGACGATATACGTATGTATTTCTAATTCCTGATGATTGATTTTTGTAATGACTATAATTTATTTCACGGAAGTTTAAACGATGAGACACGCGCTGAGCTTATAGTCTCTAGCTTGAAGTTAATAACCGTGAATATTATGTTTTACGCGAGGTTAGGATAGGATGTGTATAATATTATGTTTAAGTATTCTGTATGTTTCTTTTTCTTTATACAGTATTCTGGGTAAAGCCCAACATCTACCAGCGGTTTTTCAGTATATGAGAAGAACCTAGAAGAAACATTTGTAATTTAAATAAGTGAGTTTCCAAGTTACAACCTGTCTGGCATTGTGTTTGCATCCAGAAAAAGACAGAGTACTCATCTCACGAACTTTAATACTAAGTGCAATAACTGGGCCTATCGAGCCAGATTATAAATCTTCCCAACATTCCCATTGTATATTCAGCCCCTGTGGCCAGAGAAATTACAAACAGTAACATTTCCGACGTTTTTGACTAATTGTGGTGTGACCAAGAATTTTACATTTGAGAGAAGTTACCAACCTGTCATTTTCCTAAGTAGTGGAAACCTCGTGATTCTGACACTGTGAGCCCGTTTAAACTTTCTTACCCAAACTGATTCAAGTGATTTTTACATTAATCTTAAAATATAATTGTGAAGTGAATGCTCACCGGAACATTGGAAGAAACCTGTATCTGCAGAGCTGAGATTCTCTTTATCAAAAGAATACAGATTTACTGTAGAGAAGTGTCCTGAAGTTTGCGCCAGACGGCGAGAAACACCACGTGTGTAGGTAAGAAAGTATATCAGGGGCCCCTGCTGAATGAACAGAGAGAAAGCAGAACGAGTGATTCTTTCATTTTTTATATTCATGCACCCACTTTATAATTTCTTTATGCAATTTTTGTTGCCAATGCTGATTTCCTCTTAGGATAGATTAATATATCAACTATGTTCTTAACTATAGAGGGAAATCCTAGACAATACCGTATAAATCTGTGACTCTTTGGGGCAATAACTTTTCTTCTAACGGGATCATTGGCTAAACAGAGAGGGAAATGTTTACACACATGGGTCTATTATTCTTTTTGTTATTCATTAACATATGGTGTATTTATATGTGCTTGATAAGCAAACTTATTTGTTGTGGAACATTTTCTTTATGTTAATAAAATTTACATAAACTTTATTCAAGTGTGTCGGTCAGCTCGTTCCAAAATATCTATATTCCATTGTTATAGTTTTTTCACGTCTGTGCGTCTAAATGTCGTCACTTATGTGTGTGTGTATGTGAGTGGTGCTATATTTATTACTATATATGTTCTAATAGACTGTCTGACTAACAAGTTATGTTGTAGAAGATAGGCTGACCGAGAGAAGCTTCTCGCGTTCAGGGACAGACTCTAATTAGTTTCCACCATCTCACTCGTGAAAATCTTTTTTCTTTACATTACCTCTCACTGAGCTATCACCTGTTCTAATCTATTCAGAAGGGACCAATCTATTTCTTAATTTCCCTGTCGAAAATCTACAACACACATCCAAAGAACATCTCCATCATTTCGGTATATGACCCCACTACTGACTATGAGGATGATGCAATTGATAAATTTTATGAACATCTGGATGAAACAATTAAGAAATTTCCAAAGAAAGATCTTCTCATCGTGCTAAGTAATTGGAATGTTAAAATATGGCTAGATGCATACGGTCAGTGGGCAGTCACAATGGGGAAATTTGGAACAGGAGATATCAACGATCGAGGACTAAGGATGCTAAAATTTGCCAGCAACTATAAACTAACCCTTGCAAATACACTATTTCCACATAAGTTATCAAGACGAACAACGTGGCATGCCCTAAAAACTTAGATACATGGCCAAATTGATTTTATTCTTGTATCCAAAAGATTCAAGTCCAGTATTAATAAAGCCAAGACTAGGAGTTTTCCTGGCGCCGACATTGGTAGTGATCACGACATGGTATTGATGACGCTCAAGCTTAAACTCAAAAAGCATTATAATCAAAACAGGTGTTCTCAGTTAAGATTCAATTTAGACAAACTGAAAGATCCAGAAATCGCGGGAATCTTAGAGGCAACTGTTGGAGGAAAATTTGCAGCTCTCAACTTTCTGGAGGATGATATCAACTCAATCACAGAGAACATGAAAGAGCTCAAAAAGTTTACACATCGTGCGTCCTAACTATCTCCAGCATCTTCTTCTCATCTTTTTGTTTCTTCCACTGGCGCTTGTCTGGCTCTTGTCATTTGTTCCATATTAGTGATCTTGTCATACCACTTCAATCCTTCTATTCTACACTACCATCCCATATAAAAGTCTGCACCTTTTTGATTGTTGTTTTCATTGTTCTCCAAGTTAGTCTTGCTTTCGGCCATGCTTTGTACCTATGTCAGTCCAGCTAACATTTTTATGACTAATACCCGTTACATGGAAAGAAGGGATTCGTCTGCTATCCACAAAGAAAAAAAAAAATTTTTTTTTTATTGTGCATAAGGTGCATCATATACTTGTATGTCCAGAAAAAAAAAGAAGAAATACGCCCAAAAATCAAACAGAAGGTACGTAAAACTTGAAATAAATTGTGATGTGTATAGTATTTTCACTTCATGGTAGAAGAGGATCGACTAAGTAAGTGTATAGTATTTTCACACGCGTAAATTTAAGTTGTAAGTTAAAAGGGTAAAGGATACCGCTACATGCCCATTGAAGCATTGTCGTGAATTATTCTAATCCCCATATATAAATTAAAACGTAAATGCAAAGCCTAACAAATAAATTTAATAAAAGGAAAGAAGAATGGTAAAGAACCGTGCTGTCACAATGACTGTACTCGAAATCCCCCTTGTTTTCTACTTCGTCGGCAAATTGTAACGCTTTCACGTTGATAGTAAAAGCTTACTGTGTCGCTGCACGCTTTCTTCAATGAAACGTGTACTGTATTTCTTGGAAAAACCTTGAGATACGCAAGCTGATCAATGACCTAAATATAATATTTCATTCATTCCATTTTATACGCGGCGTAAGGGAGCCGCGCTGGTGTAATGGCTTCGGCGTTGTACTGGCGACCAGGTGTTCATGGTTCAAACCCGGGCGTCGGCGTTTGAAGAAATGTTTACGGCCGGAAATTTGACTGAATAGCCTGAACGGCTCCTGTGATAAACCCTCTGTGGATGGGAAGGAGCGAAGCTCCTGACCGGGTTGGAAGGAAAGTCCTCAGGTTCCCCAGCCTCGCAATGACATGTCATTGGGCCGAAGGGCTGAAAGCCCAAGTGCTGCTGGTTAAGGAAAAAAAAAAAAAAAAAAAAAAAAAAAAAAAAAAAACGCGGCGTAACTAAAAGACAGATAAAGCAGGAGAGAGAGAGAGAGGGGCGAATGAAGGCAGGAAGCATGCAATACTAAACACGCGTCGCGCGATATACAATTGCTGCCATCACGCGTGTAAGGCCACATGCACTAACTTTATTTCAAATCGACAGTGATAAAAACCCTACCCATACCAGAGTTAGGTTTTAAAATCCTGAAAAACGCTTATTGGGAATTATGACAATATACTGGTTTACGTTTGAAAACATGACAGACCGCACGACTATCCTAGAAGAAAATGCATATTGGCTCCATTAAATTCGTATATTTGGGTTCCTTAGGGTTTGCTGACAAAGAATATGTAAAACGTTACGCAAATAGTCTAGGAATTACCAAGTTATGGCCAAAAAAAATAGTGGGGGTGCCTGACAGCATGAAATCATTTCTGCTCATAAAATTTTTTTATAACGTGTTTGAAAAAACATTACGTTACGGAAATAGCCTACCATGTTAACTCCTATTTGATTGGAGCGCAACAAATATAAGACTAAACACGATTGGTCGAGCTATAAATACTATCTTGTGTTGTCAGGGGAAACGTGAAAAGGAGTATTTTTTTTGAAAAGATGTGTAGACATGGTTTCATTGGTTAGAGCTGCGAATATACACAATTCAGAGCGTCTGTTCCTTGCCACATCTTGTAATAAACCTACTAAGAAGCAGTGCGTTGAGCACCAGTGTATATTTTTTATAAAATAAAGCCTGGAGCATCGGCACATCGGAGTTGTGCTATGTTCATTGCCATTCAACGAAACTGTTTATTATTTCCATGAATTGTGGTAAGCTTGAAATATTCAATATCTTTTAATGAAAATTGAATGTAAATTGATAATTTATGTCTGTATATATGTGTAGTTCAGTAGCGAACATGATGTAAAGCCTATAGAGCTCCAGCCTGAACAGAAGGTGTCGGAGGAAAGTAAAACTGCATGGAATGGCCAAACAGTACACTGACACCTAGATTATTGACTAGACAGAAATAATGCTGGAATTGCAGAGGCGTGGTAACCATTAGGGAGGGAAATACTGGTATAAAGTATTTCAGATGAAGCTGACAGTTGGCCTAACGCTCTGAACTCAATGTTTGTGATGTATTGTGCTCAGTGTAGAAATAGAGTGTAAATTAGTTCTGACGTAGAAGGTACAACCTTCTTGTTTCAGGGACCGTGGTCTTAAAGTTATTGAGCAGCACCTGGCCAGAGCTTTGCTGAAGCCAGAGGTGGACAGCATACTCCTTGGTCCATATAGCAACCAGTGGGGTGGCTCCAGAACTCATTAATGTAATCGAGCAGAGGAGTCTTTTACTGCAGTCATCACGAAAGATAAGAGAGTGTGGCCATGGAGCTCAACATTATGTACCCCCCATCTTAAAATGACATTGTAAACTAAAATTAAGAGGGGAATTTAATTGTTTTAATGCCAGGAACTGAGAACATCTCCAATACTAGTTCCAACAAAGACAAACTATTGAAGTCATGATGACAAATACCAACAGAGCTTGAACAAAACAAAACCAGTATTACCTCATATTACTACTACACAACTGACACACATAGGATACTATTAATAATATTTGTCACTACAAGAATCATATTAATAAATTCTGTACATATAACTTGTAATTAAAATTGATTGTGATTCCTGGTTCCCTTTGTATTTGAATCAGGACACATATACATTCATGACAGCACTGAATACATATTGTTATTTGAAAAGTTATCAGTGACTCCTTTAAGATATCCTAGTAGAGTGTTTTATGTATGTTAGTGTCACAGTGTTGTCAAGTGTGGTGGAATAAATTAAATTGTTTATCTGTCTGTTGTTGTTATGACTTACACTTCATCATACACATACCCTAGACATATAACGTAGTCATCACACTATTCCAGAATAATTCTGACTGAGGTATACATATGTGGCAGCAAGTAAGGTTATCTATAATACACTACTCTTATTAGATATAGATACCTTCACAGCTGATCTCAGTCAGTACACTAAGTCCCCTATAAATATTTATAACATCCCACTTTACCACAAGCATATTGGGAATATAGTGTTAGACCCATATTTTTTTGACCATCGGCACACTAAAGGTGATGTGGTCAGCATCACGCAGGCCGCATTAACCTTCCCAGAGTTGCTCTGGTACTCAATTCATGAATCTGGGGATCGAACCATTGACCACCGACCTAGGAAGCCAGTGCACTAACTACTGCGCTACAGCGCCTCACACATTTTATTTGTACACTATTTAATCTTTAGATAATTGAGAAAAAAAAATGAAAATTTTGTTAGTCGAGTAATAACAATCCAATGCCAGCCTCTCTTAAATTTTCATAGCCTCTAACAACGGACGATTTTTGGAATGATCTCACGAATATGCTCTACACCATCATGTCCGGGACCAGTAAATCGAGTACTACTTTTATGGCGGTGTTGTCTGCCGTCAGAGTGCGCCAAATTCGGGCCCAGCCATATGAAGGTAGGTAGTCGCATCCCACAAACTGCCGTAGGGGAGAAAGGGTGCTGGAGATTTCCCTATACTGGGTCCAGCTATATGAGGTGGGCGAGACCAGTTCCCTTCGTCGAGGCCTTTGCCTTCCCTTACTCATGAGCAGAGGCAGGTACCCGTTTAAATCTGGGTATGCTTGAGCATGACGCAAATAGATTTAAATCCCGGAACCAGGTAATTGTGTCCCGAGAGGAAGGCTCTCCAATTGCTTAGCCAGTCAGACGTTTCCATATCAGGGTACACAGAGTAAATATATTTCACAGCATTAAGTCATTTTACAGTACCTCTAGCCCAAACTATTTCTCATGTCCCTGCTAGTTTATATCAGTATAGTGTAAAAACCTGTCAAAAGACGGGAATTAAATTCAAAAGCACCAATACCTAACAACAATTTTACTTATTCAAAAGTATTTTTAAAAACCACTGTGCATCACCACAGTACACGAACTACGTAGCAGCAGCGAGGATCCCAATGTGTACACAGGATCACACATTCTATAAATGTATTTGTGTGCACACCGTCATTTGCGCATTGTTCTTTGGTAAGTGTTACTATTTTCGGGAGAGTACATATAGGGGAAACCATACAATTAATGTCTAACTTTCAACCAAAGTTGCATCCCTTAGCGTTACTGACAGAAAAAGCTGGAATTTTGTATATTGATCATTGTAATTGTTAGCAGATTTATAATACGAATACCATTATTGTTAATATTCTCATCATATTCTTTTGTTGTTGCTGTTGTTTTTTCCAGGCAACTGCAGTAGTGACAATCCAAATCTCATAAAGCCACAGTGCCGATTTAGTGTGGAGGATTCTGTACTAGGTTGGTTAGCGTCGTATGTTTGCTTCTCTTATTATTATTGATTAATTGCTTGGCTGCGCTTGCAATGTTTATTGTTTTCTTGACATATACATTTAAGACAATTAATGATCGCCTGTTAGAGAACGACATTGCAATAGATGAATTATCAAGGTTGAGACTGTTGGAATTTGGCATCAAACTAGCAGTGATGGACGTATGAGAAGATGCATCCGCCGTGTATACAACCAGCGAGCTGCACGAACAGTTATGTTGAGACTGAGCACCCGTGGGTCTGCCCAGAGTGCAATGATGTCGATTCTTTACAACAATAACAATAACAACATTACATATGCATTTACCAACATTTTGTATTACCGTACTAGAATATGTAGTATGTATATGAAAACAGGCAGCTTTACACCACATTCTGACTCAGAAATAGAAGTATATGCAATATGTTTATAAAATTATGCAATTTTACACCATCTTGGCACATGTACAATGCTGATCAAAGCCGGCAATAGTGGCTCTGAAATGTCTAATGTCTGGAGAATATAGCTGAATTAGTCATTACGATTTGAGCTGACTGAATGAAAGATTGAAGGAAAAAGATATACGGGACAATAATGAGAAAAGATACCGGACCGTTTGACTGCATTGCTTTTAGGTTAGTGAACAACAGAAGTGATAACCAGTACTGGAAGCAGGAAGTTGTGGTTATACATGATCACCTACGTCACAAGGCCTAATATTTGAAGAAAATTTCAGCAGTTTGGTTTGGTTTGGTTTAGTTTAGTTTTAAGGAATATTTTTATTTCATAAGGACAACTCTATCAATGCTTCGATGACCTTAGATCACACAAGGAAGATCTCAGCACAATGCACTAACTCCGTAGCACCGGCGAGAATCCCAGTGCGTGTATATAGGAATCACACATTCTTTAAATATTGTTGTGGTTGGTAGGTTTCTAGTTTATAAATGTTTACCAGGGCAGCTGTTATATTTAGTTAATGAGTTATGAGAAACAAGATGAAGACTAATAGAATCATTTACCTTGTTCATGGTAGAACAATTTAATGTACTGCCATTGTAATGTTATGTCATAGAAGTCAGTGACCATCGTGCATGGTGACGTCTTGTAGGGCAGCATCAAACTGCTTCCACTTTGCTCGGTTGGTCATTATGAACATTGTAATCGTAACGTAACGCAAACTTAACAGATTTCATTAGGGCTTCTTCAATTGTGTGAGTGTGTGTGTGTGTGCGTGCGTGCGTGCGTGCGTGCGTGCGTGTGTGTGTGTGCGTGCGTGTGTGTGTGTGTGATAGATCCCTTAGGTTATCCGATGAAGGCTACGTACCCTTCTTAGAAAATAAAATGTAAATGAACACACGATTAAAATATTTTCATTTAAAATTGTTGGTTATGTACACGGACTCACGTCACATATTACTAAAAGGTCCGATGACTACAGGTTAAGAAGCCCCGGGTTGTAGACTTATAGCAGGTGATGGACGTGACACAGCAGGTGTAAAATCTGAAACTGCAATGCAGGCTAGAAGAAGATGAGTCCAATAATAATAAATATTAGGAAAAGTAGTTAACCTTAAACAAAAAGTAAATAATGCTAGGAGAATAGAAAAAGAAGTTGAATAAGACCTACAGTGATTGGGAGTGGGGAGAGAAAGAGAAACAATCACAAATCTAAGAAGGTTGTAAAAGGTGACTACGCTGGGCTGTTTATGAGGCGAGCAACCTCATATTGTGAAACAGAGTGCCACAAACACGAATCCGCAACTGCAAAAGACACACATAAAACCACAACTACATTAGTACATATGGCAAAAGGTCAGCAGCTTGACGATAAAGTAGCACAGGCCAGAAATACAACAGAGAGCGAGAATGTGCAACATGAGTCAATGACTCACTCTAATTCCTCTCTGAAAACAGTACATAAAAACCTGACAACAAGAGACTACGAGTAGTTGGTGTAGTTTTAAGGACTATTTTCATTGCACAGGGACAACTCCATCTGTGCTCCGATTTTCTTCCTTAGATCACACAAGGAGGATCTCAGCACAGTGCGCGAACTCCGTAGCGAAGGCGAGAATCTCAATGTGTGTATTTATAGGAATCACACATTCTATAAATAGTGTTGTAGTGGGTCGGTTTCTGATTTTTTTTGCCAGTGCAGCGGCCTTATGGCCTACTCTTTGCGATTTCCAACTGCTGTGGGATTTTTAACGTGCGCAACGTGCACTCAGGACCTCCTATCATTTCGCCCTTATCCGAGAAGGTTAGGCATCCGATCTCAATACCAAGGAGACCAGGGCGGAGTAAGACATCATTAGGAACAGTGCTTCTGAAAAAGAAATTTCCATAAATTATATTCTCTCAACTGGTAATCGAACCCGGTACCTTTAGAATTTGAGGCGGACACCATACTTCTTAAACTAATCCGACTTTTAAGGGTAGTAAACATGAATTATGATTCTAAACAGACTATAGAGTCTTCTCAGGATCATTAACAAAGAAGGATCCCAGTTGAAATGATACTGGTGTAGACATAAAAGCTAAAATATAAACAAGAAAGTTCAGACGAACTTTCAACTGCGGCTGTAAAAGAGATAAGGTAAAAAGGTAAATATCCCTGTAAACGCCAATTGATGCATATTGGGAGTATGGTGTTAGGCCCATATGTTCTTGAACTAACAGAGATAAGGTACTACATATACTAACTGATGCATCCGTGATAGCAGTGCCTGTGACAGAATGGGGCGACCCCTCTCGATCTCTGTTTCACTACGGCAGTATCAGTTACATTTTTGAACTGATTTGATTGCAATTTTTTCGAGTCGCACCCTTTTCTTTCTGTTTCCTATGTAGCAGAGAGTTTTTTGTTCAAACATCTGACACCCCTAATTGGTGAAAATATATCGCGTTTGCCACGGTGCGGCAAAGCTTTGCTAAAATTAGGCTAAGGTGCGCGACAGATAAGAGATTAATCGTCTATGCGACACATTCTGGACAGTCAAGCATGATATAATCGTTTCCGGTACACTTTATTACAAAGAGATTACTTTACATGAAAGTAATAATTTGTTACATCTTACACACATTGTCGTGTGAGGTTACCGATATGTCTGTGAGTTCGCCTGCCCGGCAATCGGATGTTTTCATACATATATGTAAGAGATGACCTCTACATTACGTTCAAAATAAATTTTCCCATGTCGGAAATATTTTGAATTTCCCCAAAACTGCAGTTTTGAAATGATTGGAGCTTTTCTTAGCCTCCATAGCAAACAGAGCCAGGGAGGACAGTAAATATATAACGTGATACATTTGAGTGTTAGGACACTGTGAGATTCACGCTTGCCAAAGACACCAGACTTGCCAGTAATTAGACTTCAGAACTTCCATTTATCAGACCGGACACCTTTTATTGGAGTATTCATCAGGATTTACAATTCAGCTCAGGAAATCTCTAACATTTAAATAAGGAAAACCGGAATATCTGAGGAAACTGAAACACACGGAGTCAGAAAGGGAATTAAAGTCAAAATTAACGACCCTAAATACAAGTGTAAAAAAGGCATCGCTAGTGTTCATATGAGCAAAAAGGCTGTGAGCCAAGATTGGCGTAAGTTGTGATTTTACATTCTATATTTCATTACTAACATTTGAACTGGCATATATATATATATATATATATATATATATATATATATATATATATATATATATATATATATATATATATATATATATATATATATATATATATATATATATATATATCATCATCATCAGTTGCCATCTCCACAACGGAGGTTGGCTGTAATGGATCTCCAACGTCTTCTGTCTCTTGTCTTGGTGGTACACTCTGATAGACTCTTTCCCGTCCATCTCTTGATGTTATCTTCCCACTTATAGCGCTGTCTTCCCCTTGCACGTTTACCTTCAACTCTCCCTTCTGTTATGGTCTTCTGCAAGGTGTTATGCCTTTTTATGTGGCCAAAGTATTTTAGCTGCCGAACTTTGACCTCTCTCATTAGTTCTCTTTTCATACCTAGATTTTCTAGGACCTCCTTATTTGTTTTCATCTCTTTCCATGAGATACGCCCCATTCTTCTATATATCCACATTTCAAGAGCCTCAATTCTTTCTTCCAAATGCTTATTCATCGTCCATGTTTCTGCACCATACAGAAATGCAGAATATATATAACACTTTATGATTCTCAGTTTTAATTTATGAGATAACTGTTTGGATGTCAGTATATGTTTCATGTTGTTGAATGTAGCTTTGGCCATTCCTATTCTCTTCTTGATTTCTGTTTCACATCTGCCATCTTCTGTTATTATATGACCAAGATATACGTAGCTCTTGACTTGTTCCAGGATTTTCCCATTTACGCTTATCTTTAATGTGGGTTTATCGTCTGTTTTGCTAATTATCATAGTTTTAGTTTTCTCAATATTAATGTCGAGTCCATATTCATGACTTATACTGTTCACTTGCTTCACTAGTTCTTGTAACTCCTGTTCGCTTTCAGCTAACAACACGGTATCATCTGCATATCTAAGGTTGTTTATTGATCTTCCACTGATGTTCAGTCCTGGTATTTCCTGTATCTGTTTGAAAATTTTTTCGGTGTATAAATTAAATAGGCAGGGGGACAGCACACAACCTTGTCTGACACCTCTTTTTATGTCTATGTATGGTGAATAATTCCTTCCCGATCTTACTGTGGCAGTTTGCTCCCAATAAAGGTTACTGAGTATTCTTATATCTTTTCCATCAATACCTATGTCTTTGAGGCATTCAATTATTTTCTCATGATGGATTCTGTCAAAAGCCTTCTTATAGTCAATGAAGCACATATACATACTTTTTTGGACCTCTGTATATTTTTCTGCTAATCTTCTTAGGCAAAATATTGCCTCTCTTGTTCCACTGTTCCGTCTAAAACCAAACTGTTCTTCTTGGATTTCGCTGTCTACTTTACTTTTTATTCTTTCCTGTATGATTTTGAGCAGTATCTTAATTGCATGACTCATCAGGCTGATTGTTCTGAAGTCTGAACATTCTGTTGCATTTGGTTTTTTGGGCAATGTTATAAAAACTGATGTCTTCATGTCGTGTGGTAAATATCCTGTATTGTATATATCATTGCATATTTCTGTGATTGTATCTATACCAAAGCTCTCCAGAGCTTCTATCATTTCAATGTTTATGTTATCCATGCCTGCTGATCTTCCTTTTTGTATCATATGAATGGCATTCTCTACTTCTGATCTGAGAATGTTTGGGCCTTCATTAGAATCTGGTGATGGTTTTTTACCTCTGTTGTCCTCGAATAGTTCTTTTACGTATTCTGCCCATCTGTTTGATATGTCTTTCTCATCAAGTAATATTACACCATTTTTGTTCTTGATACAGCTTCCTCCTTGTGCAAACCGCGACCGATTTGATAATTTCTTTATTTCTTCATGCATATCTCTTGTCATGTGCTTCGCTTCCAAGTCTTCTATTTCCTTACATTTTGTTTCTATCCACCGTTCTTTTGCTTCTCTACACATAGTACGTATGTCATTGTCTATTGTTTTATATTCTGGAGTATTTTTTTGCTTTCTTTCTTTCTGCCATTTTATTCAAGATGTCATCTGTCATCCAAATTTGATTTTTCTTAGACTCCTTTTTAGGTAAATTTGCATTTGCTGATTGTATGCTTGTTTTTAAGCATTCCCATTTTGCGGTTGCTTTTTCTTCTGGGTTTTCTCTTCTATACTGCTCCATGCTTTCTGTCAATAACTGTTGGTATTTATTTTTGACTTCGATTAAATATTTCTGTTTTATATCTGGTTGTTTCAGCGCTGATATTTCTATCTGGGGTTCCTCCTGTCTTCTGTTTCCTGCTCTTTTCAGCTTTATATTTACTTTGATGACAACTGGATTGTGATCTGAATTTATGTCGGCGCCAGGATGTGTCTTTGCACTTGTGACACTGTTCTTAAATCTATGTTTTATCATGATATAGTCGATTTGATTACGTGTTACATCTCCTGGGCTTTTCCATGTGTATAATTTCCTTGGGTGATGTTCAAAAAAGGTGTTACATATGACCAGCTGGTTTTCTTCACAGAACTGGATAAGTCTGTCTCCTCTATCATTTCTTGTCCCTAATCCATACTGTCCTACTATTTTCTTGTATTTTCCTTTTCCTACTTTTGCATTCATATCACCCATTACTATCAACACATCTGTAGATTTGACTGGTTTAAGTGTGTGTTGTAGCTCTTCATAGTATTCTTCTATTTCTTCCTCGCTGTAATCTTTAGTTGGTGCATAAGTTTGTAAGATTGATATGTCGAATGGCTTTGCTCTCATCTTTAGTAACATCATTCTGTCATTGTGTGTCCAGTATCCACATACGTATTTTTCTAACTCCTTCTTTATCAACATTCCTACCCCTCTTTCGTGTTTTTCTCCTCCTGAGTGTATAAGCGTGTACTGGTCTCTTGTTATGTAGCCTGTATCCAAAAGTCTTGCCTCTGCAACTCCCAGTATATCGAGTTTCATGTCGGTTGCCTCTAATATAAGATTGTCCAGCTTTCCTTCTCCGTTTAAAGTTCTAACATTCCATGTTCCTATTTTTAGGCTTCTCCTACTAGTTTTTAGGTGGTCTTTCTCAGAATGCTCCCTTTCAACAGAATTTAAGGAACACTCGTCATTATGTACTTCCTTACTCATTAGAGGAGTTGCCTCTTCCCTGTTAATTTGTACAGTAGATTCTTCCCCAGGGGACAGAGAGTTCTCTACATATCGGTTCTTATCTTGTTGTTGTGATTCCATTACTTTCTGTAGGAAGTACGTGGTAAGGCCCCAATCTCTTCCACGGTGGCTAGCCATTGTCTTTTTCTATGTCCGACATGCCTCTAGTGCGCCACACACTTTGCTGTTTCGCTTTGCGAGCCGTTGATCTTCTCAGATTCCTCCGCCTCACTCACCGTCTCAGTCTTTGTGTACTAGGGATGGACATTCCCTTGAGTAAGATTGCTCCTACTCCACCCATGTAGTTTAGCCAGTCAGCCAAGACTGTTGCCCGGGATGTGGCCACCGCCGTACACAAGCGGTATTCTAGGAGCCATACATGAGCTAGACAAAGAAAAAAAATATATACATATATATATACATATGTGTGTGTGTATGTGTGTGTGTGTGTGTGTGTATTACCATGTGAATTTCAATATGTGAAAATCGCTCGTGGATGTCCAAGTCATTTGAGGCTGGCAACCGCAGCGTATAGAATGATGATTCATGAACCACCACAGCACGGGCTGGTGATTGTTTTATTGCTCTTTCTTAAAGAGAACTAAGAGCAAAACGTAATTCCAAGTTCCATATGGAGCAGGGAGGAAAAGATGAAAGAAATGATGTACATTTTAATTATAATATTTACAATTTCGAACCAGTGTAAATGTCGATGTTAACATATTCACTTTAAAATTAATGGAAGTTTCAAACTTTTCAAATCAATGTAAACATAAATGAAAGCATATTCGATTTATATTTTGAATACTTTTCAATGAGTGGAGATGTAAATGTAAGCATACTCTATCTGTATTATTAACCTTTTCATTTAAAGGTAATGTAAAGCTAAAGCAATTCAATTTAAATGTAAAGAAAGTTTTATCCCGAGGGATTAAATTTAATTCTCATCGAGGGTAAATTCTGAGTTAAATGTGATGGTGGCATAGAAGAGGGGACACATACGCATGTGTCGGGAAACGCAATACTCAGGAGAGCGTTTCGTGTCTATTCATTGTCATAGTTATTGGTGGTACCAGCAGAAAGTACTATCTCTGGAACAAAAAGGGAACAGTGGCCTGAGCTTTAAGACGAAGGACCAACTTTGTAGACTCTCCCTGACATTTCTGGGAAACGAGCTACACCCGACAACCTTAACCAGCGACGAGTGCGAGCAGTGTAAAGAAAACAAACCCATTAGAAGGAGCAGAACTGTCATTGGCAGCTAAGTTCAATATATATGCTGGCACTTGAACTTCTTGTAAAAATGTACCTCCTATCACGACCGTGATGATAACTTTTTCTTGATCAATAAAAATTCAAATTATTTTCAAACTGTTAAAACTTAAGTGATTACTAAACTTTGTTATTTGTAAATTTACAAATTTAACTTCGATTTAATCATTTTAAAGTTACTGCATGCTTGTCTCAGTCAATTTACTACACACAATTTAAACAGAGGTATACCAGAATAATAAGAATTCCACTGAGTAAATCAGGTGGGGGCTTAAGGAGCTAAAATTAAGCATTGCTTAATTCTTCACAAAAGTTGTCGGCAGATTCAAGAATTAATGTGCTCAGCCAAAGCAGCATTGTTTTCGCTTTTCTGAATATCATGTGAAGACTCCCTTTGTGATAGAAGTGTCATTACTTTTCTACCTACATCTCTGCCAAGATTAATCTTGTACGAAGGTAGACACCTTTGAACGCCCATATTAGATACTCTTGAGTTTTGGCCACTGTTGGACCACTCCAGCAAAGCAGGGGAGGCAATACCGTCACATTGCCTAAGAGAAAGATTAAGCCCTGATAGATCCAAATGGCTACAAATGTGCAATTATTCTCAGCTGTGAAGGACAAATAATTGAACGAGAGATTAATACAAAATTGATGTAGCAGTCAGTAGGGAAAACATCTAATTATCATGATAGAGATAATGCAGAGCCTCTGGGGATTTGATCACACTGTCACCGTGGGGTTTGCCGAAGCATTATTCATGCTATTGTTAAGATGAGATAAACAGTTGGAACATGCTCACAAGAGAAAATAATGAATGAAAATAATAATATTGCTAACTGACAACGGTTCAGAATACCGGCTCACGTTAATTAATAGTGAGTGATTATCTTGAGTTGTAAATAGAAAGTTCGAGAACAAGAAAAAAAGGCTCGACCAATAAATTTAAGTAAAACGATTTGGGTCAGCGAATCAGAAGAGTGGCGAGAAAAAACACACCACGTGAAATGACCAGAGGTCATTAGATGACAGTGAGTCCTGAGTTGTGCTTCAGGAAGAAGGTGTGATCGCTGTGCGGACAAGATGAACCTTCTGTGGTTTTACAGATAGGGTTTGTGTGAATAATGTTTAGATATCCAGCCATCACTAGCCAGTGTTATTCTATCGGGAGATAGTATTTGTTTCTGTAGTTCACAGTTAAGGTGTATTTCTGAAAGGAGATCAGTGCTTAAGCTGTTTTTGTAAGTATTAAACTGTTATTATATTTTTGCACAGAGTAGAATTTTGTTTCCAGGAGAGTTGTGCAGAAGCACGATTTGTCACTTCAGTATGAGTACTTTACGACTATGTAACAAGAAAACGGATGGTTATGAGCATATAACGACTATCTGTAAAGTATCAAAAGGCTGTAAACAGTTGAAGGAAACTAGAGATATTATAGAGGAGCCATATTGAACAAGGTTTGAAGTATCCAGAATTGCATATGATTTTCAAGAAGTGAATGTCGACTTTTATAGAAGAACTTTAAATATGCTCTCTCACTTGTAAGTATCAGAAGGGTGTACATACAATTATTTATGCATGAGATGAATTTTGTTGCTAGGAGCAGATATAGAGACCTGTCTGACCAGTTCGTCGAGGAAGATATTTAAGTAACAAATAAAGTATGGAATGCTAACACAGAGCATTGGTATATGAACGAACGAACGAACTTTATTTTCAAAGGGTTAAGAATTGGGCTCGCAGGTCCGTCTGACATTCTGCCCTTCCTTACTCTCGTCTTTCATACTGATTTCATTTATGAGGAAAGAGGAGCAGGTTTTAGGAAGACTAAGGAAGTCTACGGAGAAAAGAATTGGTTAAAGAGGAATACGGAAGTTACGAGACATAGAATTCATGTATGAGTTAACCTGAAGTACAAAGACCCAGTACAGGCTTCTATGAGAACGCTATCATTTGAATGAACCATTATACTTGTTGTTTTATTAAGTTATTACAAGTTTTTGAAGGATCAGAGTGAATTTGATTCCATCTTTATGAGTTGCTGATCGTATGCCATGTACGTTTAAACTACCACTATACGAAGTCACTATTAACATCAAAGAAGGAACTGAACGAACCTGAAGTATACAAGAAAAGGATTATAGTATCATCCAGGAATTTACACCTCTGGCGGAGATGGCCAGTAATGATATCAACTAAATAACTTGGAAGATAACTCAGAGAGAAAAAAAGAAGATAAAAAGAGAAGTTGTACACTTAAATCACATCACTAGGCCTGCCAACATACCACCTAGTTATATATAGCTCTGTTACATAAGACTAATTGGCGCCGAGACCAGTCATTCTTAGTGACAACATATCTACATCGCATTCGGATCTACTGTATCAACAGGAACAACAGCAACAACAACAACAGATACAACAACAACCTGCATTTGTTCCACTACCTCCGGAACAGGAACCTACAATGGTTGCTCTCAAAAGCATCACTGACACATTGTATAACGTTGACCATTATGCAAAATATAACCAGATTAGGTCGGTTATCACACCATTTACAGGGGATTCTAAAGAGTTTCGATGGTTAAAAGATGCAGCAAAATTCGCTACACTGGTAAACGCATGCACGGATTCAGACCGTAAGCAAATTCTATATTTGTCATCAGACTCCTTAATCACTGATTTTTTAAGAAGACGTGACAGTGAATTCCCCAATGAAACGTTATATTCACTAAAAACAGAGTTAACACAACGTTACAGTGACATTACTAACACGGAGCACGCTTGGTCACTTCTTCGCCGCATTAGGCAAGAATCTAAAGAACCTTTCAATCCTATGGAGAAAAGTTATTAAACGTAGCAGAGGAAGCTTTTCTTGATGGTTTGACAGCATCACCAGACCTAGAAAAACATCTGGTAGGCATATTTGTTGATGGATTGTTAGGGAATAACACCAAACTACCCATGATTCGTAAAGATCCGAAAACGATAAATGAAGCGATACAAATGGCAATTAGTACAAATGGCAATTAGAGAGGACAATGTTCGAACAAGATTTAACCAGTGTACCGAACAAGAAATCATAGTTGAATCCCATCCGGATCATGAACCGATGGAAATTGGTCATTCCCGCCCGCGTTGGCATCGCCCAGGCCATATGAATAATCAGGAGCAGTCAAGAACAAATTATGCTCGACACCCTCATAGGCAGCGGAACGTCCATCACGTTGGCATCCCTTCTTGTTTTATTTGTGGTATTAGAGGACACCTAGCCCGTGAGTGCCGACGGCAACATCCTCGCCTACACCAGCAAAGCTATAACAACTCACGACATCATGGTTATGGAAATAGTAATCATGATGGTCAGAATTTTCGCGGATCACATACAGCTTCCAATTTTACAAGTGGACAATCACGAATGTATAAACAGGGAAACGGAACAGTCAACCATTAAGCAGGGCCGTTATTGGTGACTATAAAATTGATGGAAACAACAACTTCCTTCATCATAGGTTCATACATCAATAGAAAAACAACATTGTTCAATACACAATACCTCCTCCTCAAAGAACACCTGAGCAAGAAATACAGTCCATAAACATTACCCCAGACCCTGATTCCTGTTTCATCAAGATAGACAAGAAGAATTATCGCGCACTTATGGACACTGGCGCTTCATTTAGTCTGATTAGGGAACAGTTATACAAACAAATTAAACATCTTGTGAACTTCCGACCATCAAAGACATTTATGGCCTCGGTGACAGAAGAATCTATGAAGTCTTGTGGCACACCATATATTACATTCCACATAGGACAGCAACAGCTTACACATCCCTTTATAATTACACGTGGGATGTCCAGAAACTTCATCCTTGGTAGAGACTTCCTTACTCGCCACAACGCCAGAATATATTTCGACCTGCATAAGATCAATATCAATGGTGAATATATACAGTTACAGGATGATATACATATCGCATTCCTAGTACGCTTAACAACTCCAGTTACAGTACTACCTAACACGCTTGTGATAGCCAAAGGTCGAATTAAGAGTTCCAGTTATATCGGACCAGGAAAAACAATCCAGAATGAACCCTTGGAAAATGAGGACATCAATGACGAACCCCTCATGTTTGTTACTAAAGGTATTGCAGAAGTCTCTCCCTCCCGTAACTTTCCAGTCATGATTGTAAACACATCGGGACAATCTACAACGATACACAGAGGTGCGATAATTGCTAAAGTACGAAGATCGTCCTTGACCTGTACCATGAACAACAGAACGCTTGACGTTGGTCAGAGTCGACACCATCATTCCCCCGCTCCACGCATATCCCAAAATCAAGCCCCATGTCACCCCTTCGACTCTGACAGACGACTTCAAGGGCAAAGCACATATGGTAACCAATTTACTCACAGGATTAGGCGCCAGACTCCAGGAACAAGAACGTTGGTCAAGTCGAAAAGAACAACAGATAGAGAAAAAATTTACAGCCAGCAGAGCAACGGGAAATATAGATGTCGACAAACATACCACATGCCCAAGATGGATAGCTATGTACCTGAGAATTATGCTACTCCCATACACAGAGAGAGAAGACACACTAACCAAGATGACACACCGTGTGATAGAGCTTGCAAAGATGAACCCGAAGACATAACCTATCGATACCCTTCATTCCCTACATCATGTCAGATCCCACACTTCCCCCCCCCCACGCCGCCCATTAAGTCTATCTTAATAACACACAGTTACCAGGACGATACCCAGGTGATCAATACATCAATCATAGCAACGCAGAAGATCAAGAATACGAGAGATATGAACGAGCTTGCAGAGATGAACCTGAAGATATATATATTCAGATACGGAAAGAACTAAATATCTTCGTTATGCACATGAGGTTGATCAAGTAATAAGGAGAAAAGCATACGATGGGATATACAGAGGAACAGGCAACAGCTGAAGAAAATCGCACTATGTTAATCTTGTTACCCACTATTTATTGCCTACCCCCCAGCAAAGAAAACAGGCCGTTGGTATAATAGATCACCTTCTCACTATAGTGGACACTTTAAATACAGAACAGAGGTAGAGGATACTCCATGGCGGAAACCCAATACGAGATACTCAAACAAACCACTGTATCGAAGATATGAATCAAGATATCCAAAACCCTTTGAATACTGCCGTAGTGAACGAGAGAGCAGAAGTAACAATCATAGAACAGATGTAGAGCATACTCCATGGCGGAAAACCAGTACGAGATACGCAAACAAACTATTCTGTCGAAGATATGAACCCAGATATCCAAAGCCCTTCGAATATTGCCGTAGTGAACGAGAAAGTAGACATAACATTCACAGAACTGATGAAGAAAACATATATGTTAAAACACCGTGGACATACCAAGAGTCCCAGATACAGAATCACACACCAGACCGGTTATCGCAATTACTGGCGACTCTGAACGTAGAAGGTCAACATAAAACTAAACTTAGTGCGTTCATCACTCCGTTGGCGGAATTGAGAGAGAAGTTAGCATTTGGAGACAATGGTTTACACGATCGAGATAGCAGCACACTAGTATCGATGAATGAGAACGAACCCCACCCTTCCATAACGAGTCAAACATATTATGGCAGTCAAAGAGTACAACCGCTAGTTCCAAGCCAGCAACAACCCACATACCAGCCTTCACATTCCAGCTGGGACAGCGAAGATAACAGGCCCTTGCAAGCAATGAGAAACAACATAACACACCATAGTCGGAGCTCTACAGAAGATCATACAAATATTCAAGCATTGCGACCTTCCGATGAGACACATAGCGAAAAGAACATTGTTGACAAGCCTTTAGCACCTTATGAGTCAGAACTTGACACAACAGAACGAAAAGAAAGCGACATCGATTGTATGGATGATACTTCCAACACTGAGATACGTACAGCTACCAAGCGCCCTTACCGCCCTTCATCAGGAGATTCGTCGCCACAAGCGAAGTTATTACTCTTACCACAAGAGCATGTACGAGCCAAGTTCAGAAGAAATCATCGCCCAGTTAACAAGCCGATTACAGTTCTACAACATCGTCCAAATATTCAATCGCCCTCTTTCTCCCGCAGAGCGACTATAAACACAGCATCACAATCGATACCAACGTCATCACATTACGACAGTCGTCTCTCCAGTAGAGAAATTACAATGTTAGAGCTTGCAAAAAGAATTTTCAAATAAATTGATGCAGGCAGTGTAATCATCGTAAGGTAGTCCCCCAGCTAAAGTACTAATCGCAGCACTTCCCCAGCATAGTGCTTACAGGTACTTTTATCAACAAAGTATCTACCACTAAGTCAATTTATTATTTTTTTACCAGTGCTTAAGTTAGTTGATTTATTGGACACTTGGACACTCACGTTACTCAAGTAACTCTTTAAGGAACGAGAGTATAGAACTCTGAAAAAAAAAATAACCAGACTGTAATCTAGGGAAACACAGAGTCCTGATTATGTAGACTTATTCCAGGTAGACTCACAGAGCTTGTCAAGGTACTTCCCAAGGTATCGGATTCAGCACACCAGAGGATCAAGACTGATAATTATTACTCTTAGTATTGATAGTATTATTATCATATTTGTGTGTATAGTGTATAGATTCCAGTTATATGCACATTTAAATTGGCAAAAGAGGTAAAAGAAAAGAAGAGATATGAAATAGGCATAGCCAAGTCACACAAATGTAAGAAATTCCTCTTAACCATATACAGATAGAAAAAAAGTGCACAAGATGCACTAATGGTGAACATTCCCACGACACATCTCATACCTTTTCCCCTTCACCATCCACAAAGGATGTACCCCAGTTACCATTGCGCTGACTATATAGCGACACCAGGAGTGCTGCTCTGAGCAGTAATCATAGTTTGGACTTAGTAGAAGAATTAATCAAGATATCATATGTGATTACTTGAGAGATGATAATGATGACACAGCCAAGTAGTCACGTTGGCATTAACTTTATCCAGAAGGATGTTCTATATTTTATGAGGTTCTATATACATGTATATGACGTCTATAGTTTTAGACAGAATTAACGACTTGTACTGTGCATCCAAGGCTAAGATCAGTCGAGCACATCAAATTCTGACATGATTAGCGACACATTTCTTTCACTATCGCCTCAGGACAGTTAGTTATGCACGCTTTGCCATGCTATTAAGTGTAACTTCGCCTATTTGACCATTCTAATTCAGTAATGACATTGATGGCAGATACTACAGACATGACGAGTGCTAACAAATCTCTGTTTCCAGAGACAGTTACCATGTCGACCTGTATAAATATATATATATATATATATATATATATATATATATATATATATATATATATATATATATATATATATATATATATATATATATATCTTTATATATAGCATGTATTGAATTATTATTGATCAGTAGTTGTATCATATGAGGTTATAAAACAATAGACAATGACATACGTACTATGTGTAGAGAAGCAAAAGAACGGTGGATAGAAACAAAATGCAAGGAAATAGAAGACTTGGAAGCAAAGCACATGATAAGAGATATGCATGATGAAATAAAGAAATTATCTAATCGGTCGCGGTTTGCACAAGGAGGAAGCTGTATTAAGAACAAAAATGGTAAAATATTACTTGATGAGAAAGACATATCAAACAGATGGGCAGAATACGTAAAAGAACTATTCGAGGACAACAGAGGTAAAAAACCATCACCAGATTCTAATGAAGGCCCAAACATTCTCAGATCAGAAGTAGAGAATGCCATTCATATGATACAAAAAGGAAAATCAGCAGGCATGGATAACATAAAAATTGAAATGATAGAAGCTCTGGAGAGCTTTGGTATAGATACAATCACAGAAATATGCAACGATATATACAATACAGGATATATACCACACGACATGAAGACATCAGTTTTCATAACATTGCCCAAAAAACCAAATGCAACAGAATGTTCACACTTCAGAACAATCAGCCTGATGAGTCATGCAATTAAGATACTGCTCAAAATCATACAGGAAAGAATAAAAAGTAAAGTAGACAGTGAAATCCAAGAAGAACAGTTTGGTTTTAGACGGAACAGTGGAACAAGAGAGGCAATATTTTGCCTAAGAATATTAGCAGAAAAATATACAGAGGTCCAAAAAAATATGTATATGTGCTTCATTGACTATAAGAAGGCTTTTGACAGAGTCCATCATGAGAAAATAATTGAATGCCTCGAAGACATAGGTATTGATGGAAAATATATAAGAATACTCAGTAACCTTTATTGGGAGCAAACTGCCACAGTAAGATCGGGAAGGAATTATTCACCATACATAGACATAAAAAGAGGTGTCAGACAAGGTTGTGTGCTGTCCCCCTGCCTATTTAATTTATACACCGAAAAAATTTTCAAACAGATACAGGAAATACCAGGACTGAACATCAGTGGAAGATCAATAAACAACCTTAGATATGCAGATGATACCGTGTTGTTAGCTGAAAGCGAACAGGAGTTACAAGAACTAGTGAAGCAAGTGAACAGCATAAGTCATGAATATGGACTCGACATTAATATTGAGAAAACAAAAACTATTATAATTAGCAAAACAGACGATAAACCCACATTAAAGATAAGTGTAAATGGGAAAATCCTGGAACAAGTCAAGAGGTACGTATATCTTGGTCATATAATAACAGAAGATGGCAGATGTGAAACAGAAATCAAGAAGAGAATAGGAATGGCCAAAGCTACGTTCAACAACATGAAAAATATACTGACATCCAAACAGTTATCTCACAAATTAAAACTGAGAATCATAAAGTGTTATATATATTCTGCATTGCTGTATGGTGCAGAAACATGGACGATGAATAAGCATTTGGAAGAAAGAATTGAGGCTCTTGAAATGTGGATATATAGAAGAATGGGGCGTATCTCATGGAAAGAGATGAAAACAAATAAGGAGGTCCTAGAAAATCTAGGTATGAAAAGAGAACTAATGAGGGAGGTCAAAGTTCGGCAGCTAAAATACTTTGGCCACATAAAAAGGCATAACACCTTGCAGAAGACCATAACAGAAGGGAGAGTTGAAGGCAAACGTGCACGGGGAAGACAGCGCTATAAGTGGGAAGATAACATCAAGAGATGGACAGGAAAGAGTCTATCAGAGTGCACCACCAAGACAAGAGACAGAAGATGTTGGAGATCCATTACAGCCAACCTTCATTGTGGAGATGGCAACTGATGATGATGATGATGATGATATAAGTAATGATTGATGATATACCTCAATTGAAGCATTATTTATTGCTAACGGAATCACATTATATTTATAGTTATTTTTTTGTGACTTTCCATATTGGAACTCATAGTTTGTAAATGTATATGTACAGGAGCAGGTATAAGATAGTACGTTAATTCAAGACTAGATAGTTGTTGATACAACGCAAATGTCTCCCTACGGGATACATTTGTGTGGCCCCGGGTTGTATGTCACCGTGGAGTTTGCCTAAGCATTATTCATGCTATTTTTAGGTGAGATAAACAGTTGGAACATGCTCACAAGAGAAAATAATGAATGAAAATAATAATATTGCTAACTGACAGCGGTTCAGAATACCGGCTCACGTTAATTAATAGTGAGTGATTATCTTGAGTTATAAATAGAAAGTTCGAGAACAAGAAAAAAAGGCTCGACCAATAAATTTAAGTAAAAAGATGTGGGTCAGCGAATCAGAAAAGTGGCGAGAAAAAACACACCACGCGAAATGACCAGATGTCATTAGATGACAGTGAGTCCTGAGTTGTGCTTCAGGAAGAAGGTGTGATCGCTGTGCGGACAAGATGAACCTTCTGTGGTTTTACAGATAGGGTTTATGTGAATAATGTTTAGATGTCCAGCCATCACTAGGCAGTGTTATTCTATCGGGAGATAGTATTTGTTTCTGTAGTTCACAGTTAAGGTGTATTTCTGAAAGGAGATCAGCGCTTATGCAGTTTTTAGTAAGTATTGAACTATGATTATATATTTGCACAGAGAAAAATTTTGTTTCCAGGAGAGTTGTGCAGAAGCACGACTTGTCACTTCGGTATGAGTACTTTACGACTATGTACCAAGAAAACGGATGGTTATGAGCATATAACGACTATCTGTAAAGTATCAAAAGGCTGTAAACAGTTGAAGGAAACTAGAGATATTATAGAGGAGCCATATTGAACAAGGTTTGAAGTATCCAGAATTGCATATGATTTTCAAGAAGTGAATGTCGACTTTTATAGAAGAACTTCAAATATGCTCTCTCACTTGTAAGTATCAGAAGGGTGTACATACAATTATTTATGCATGAGATGAATTTTGTTGCTAGGAGCAGATATAGAGACCTGTTTGACCAGTTCGTCGAGGAAGTTATTTAAGTAACAAATAAAGTATGGAATGCTAATACAGAGCATTGGTATATGAGGAAAGAGGAGCAGGTTTTAGGAAGACTAAGGAAGTCTACGGAGAATAGAATAGGTTAAAGAGGAATACGGAAGTTACGAGACATAGAATACTGTGACGTACGTCTAGTTTGACAAGTGAATTTTCCCTGATATGATGGATGATTTAAAGGGACCCTTGGCGTTTCAAACATTTAGAACCCCTGAACATTTGTTGTAACTTTTCGTTTGCCAGAACGCATTCCACCGGGACTCATGTAGGATACAGCGACGAGATCAAAGAGACAGACCGAGGGATCTTAGGGGAGACTATCGGCGCTATCAAAGACAGTAGTTTTCCCTGATACGAGACGCAGTTGCTTGCCGCTAATTTCGCGTCTCGGTGTCAATCGAGGAACCGAGCGAACGGGGGAAAGCGAAACGGGCAGCAGCGAGCGGATACGAAGACCAGGGGGCGGCTTCTTCTCTTGATTTGGCGGTCAGATCCCCAAAAGTTCGTGAGATCAAATAAGTTGTCAAGTTTATCATGTCCCACTCAACTTACATTCCATTTTAGCTAAATAGACCATGAAGAACTAGACACGTTATCACTCGCTGGCCAGACCTTTACAGAAGCACTAGCTTTATTGAAATCTTGTTATAGATTTTCCCCTGGATTTTATATATATTTGCAGTGATTTCTAATTCTGTGCAAAGCGGTAAATATATATTGTGTAAAGTGATCAGTGGTCTAGTCATTCTATTTCAAGGGATTTTGTGTTAATTTAAATCTATTTAATTAAACCATCTCAAGAGTTCCAGTTTTAAATATAATGATCTATCTATTATATTATTTCAAAAGATAATAGATGCTTAAATTAACTTTTAAAGTCGCGAAGGAATTTATAATTAATAAATTCAGTTAAGTCCTAGTTTTATAGATGTGGGTTTTTAACCACTAGAATTCGCGCAGTGTTTATTAAATACATAATTAAATACTCGAGTGTATTATAGGCTTAACGGGAAATTCATCGCGCTTTAGAAGGTTATTTGTTTTCGGTATATTACATGTCTTTTTTTTCTTTCATACAGAGTGATCGTAACCTGTGCGATCCCAGCATTAAGAAAGCAATAAAGAAATCAATCTAAGCAAAGCAAAGCATAAACAGTGTGTAGAGTTCCCCTGACGCAGAACTTGTTGAGACTGTGTAAATTTTTAATCTTTGAGGCGATTCTATGTTTGGAATTCCGCTATCTAACTTATAGCAAAGAAAGCACACCCAAAGACAAATTTAACGCACCATCAAACAACTTAAGTCGTAACGGGAAGAAGAACACTGGCCCGAGCTTTGTTAGTTTACTGACACAGAGAGATAATTCATAATTTCCTGAACAGTGATGTGACTAGTTTTCTCACTGGACTTAAACCATACCTCACGGATAAAGTGTACCAGCACGCGTAAGAATTTTATTATCCGCGGCATAGTCAAATAGACCACACCATCCTCACCCCGGTATCAGAGACCGTGCCCTCCCATAGAAACTGTTATTAAGAAAAGAGACACAACTACAGATTCATTTTCCAGCGATTACGGGATCCTTTTATGTGCTGACCGCCTACCCGATAATCTGGGGCTAGAACTTGAACAAACACTCATACATTTAGTTGAGGTGTAACTGCTGTTGTGTTATTCTATGGAGTGCAAGATTTTTTCACAATCGGTAAGTGAGAGCAAGATGAGTGAAGGCCTTTGCTAGCGCGTGTATGAATGACAGGAAATTAATTCTTTTGTGTGACCATTTTGTTAACTTGCTTACCTGGTAACATATATCTTTTCTGTATACCCTACATTGTTCCTTTAAGTGGGATAGTTGATAATTTGTTAACTCTGTTTAAAACCACCTCCTTTCCATTTGCTTAGTAAAGGGAAGAACAGCTGGGAAGAACAGGTTTTTTTTCTATCACTTATACCTAACTTGGTAACACCTCTTTCAGAGTAATTAACTTTACTGTTAGGTTAACGTACCCGTGTTCCTGATATTATCTATCTCTGGACTGGGTTTGTCTTTGTCTAATGAGCGGGAAGGGCTTAGTCGATACCAATCTTCTTCACCCCCTCCCAAACTTGTTATTTGCATTTGTGTACTTATGATAATTTATGTAATATCTGATATTTTTAGTGATTGATGTTTAAAGTGAATAAAATCACCTAAACTCATTTAGTTCTGTGTGTTGGATATACCCAAAGCCCAACTTTTCCCCTATTCGTTTAATATAGTTTGTATCAACGTCGTGTGTGTGTTTGAAAACACCAAATCGGTGTGCGCGCAGATGCGAGTCTGGAAAACTGGCAAATAATTGTTTGACCAGGAGAGTGAAAGAGAAGATTGAGAGACACGATTTGTCGTAAATAAGTCTGTCTTTACTCTCCTCCAGCACGCTGTGAAGTAACTATTAAATCTCTACATTTTCTATCACTGAGCTTTCCATCATCATTTTCCACTCTAAACCGGACCACTATTTCTACGACTCTTTTCTCTCAAAATAAATTTACGACAATATTTGGCCGGCTCGTCTGGGATAATTTTGAGATACATTTGATGCACACATATTTGTGGGCTGGTTCTGGGATCTTGAGCTACATTTGAGGCAATCGCATAGCCGGGTTAAAGATATTTTGAGTCTGATTTAGTTTGGGTCTAACTAGGTAGAGTGTGAATGATTTGTCTTTGTGAATTAGGGAAATAAATAAATAATTACACCCCTAGACAAACGTTCTTTAAGTATTTGGGTTGTCCACACAGCATATTTACAGGTTGTTTTCTCTCCACAGCAGTAGAAAGTACAGATAAACAAATATATTTGCTATTTTATTATCCTCTGGCGGAGATAATTATATTTCTTTCTTTATAAAAGTTGCTGGGATTGCGTGATTGTTTTACAGTCACTAAGGTTTTTGAAGTTAAAAAGAGTTGAGCTTAGCTAAAGACGGATTGTTCTGATTTTTAAAAATTAAGTTAACAACGTCTCATCTCAATAATTGACTTTAGGGACGGAGTTTGTTGTCAGAGATTTAAAATTTAGGGAAAATTTTTTTTTCCTTTTAAATTGTTTTAATATAAATTTTTCTCTACTGTTAGTAAAAGTAGATTCTTTTCCAGTGTAACTTACCATTTAGTGGCATAGTCGCTTGCGTTTAGAGCCTTAATTGCCAGATAATAGCAGCGATAAGTTTGCACAGTACAGGTAGGAGGTAACACAGGTAAATTTGTACTTGTGTTTTTTTCTCGTAGCGGTTCAGAGTTCCTCCCTTTCGCGTTTCTTCTTACTAGTTCTCTAAGCATACTTCATCTTATTCTTTAACAATGGCAGAGAGGATAAAGATGAGGTCCATCTTGAGGCTGGAAGCGAAAGAGGCAGGATTAGATGCAGAAGCTGCAAACGCGTTTATTAACCAGGAATTGGAAATATATGACGCGGAGCAACAGAGAGCCGAAGCTGAGAGGAAGGCGGAGCAACAGAGAGCAGAAGCTGAGAGGAAGGAAGAGAAAGAAAGAACAGAGAGGAGAGAAGCCCAGGAGAGGGCAGATAAGAAAGAAGCGGAAGAACGTCTTTTGGAACAGAAGAAAATTGAAGCAGAGATGGAAACTCGCAGAGAGAGAGAGAGAGACAAGGAAAGACAGCATCAACTGGCGCTTAAGGCTCTAGAGAGTCGGGGCGCCTCTACTTCGACTAACGGAGAGCCGTCTTCGCCCCAGTCTCAATCAATGGACCTCTCCAGTACTCAATCTGCCCAATTAACTGCTATGTCGTTTTCTTTAGAATCTTTTCCTAGCCCTAACGAAAAAATTGACAGCTACCTAGAAAAATTCGAGAGACTCGCGAATCTTTATGGGTTAGAGAGTACCCGCTGGGCGCTCAAACTTTCAACGTCACTGAAAGGCAATGCTTATGACGTGTACACAAAGCTGGGACCGAATCAACATGATTACGACATGTTGAAAAAGGCCTTACTACAGCAGTTTGAGATGACTGCCCGAAAGTTTCTGCAGTTGTTCAGAAACAGCCGAAAAGAGAGCACGGAAACATTTCCCCAGTTCTCTTCACGTCTCACGGGTTATCTGACAAAGTGCATTGAATTATCTGACCTACCTCTTTCATATGAGGGACTCCTCGAACTTGTTCTTGTGGAGCAGATAAAATCCACTTTGTCGAATGAAACACGTAGATTTTTGGCTGAACAGGGGGCAGTCAGGCTTGAAGACATACTCAATAAAGCCGAACGCTATAGCAATGCAATGGCCGAACTTCCCAGCACTAAACGTAAACCCACCGATGAGCCATCTCGAAAACAGAATCTAGAGCAGGCATCCTATTCTTCCACTTCCTCTCAACATTATAACCAACGAGATAACAATACCCAGAAACCTCCCCAGGAAAAATCGAAATTCTACAAAACCCGATACCCCCCCAACAACAATTCTGATCAACCCAACAAGCCTACGTGGCAGCGCGGCCACCAAGGTCAAGGAAAAGGGAAGACCCCTACACCAGGAACGTCTGATCAGGGCAAACAAACCGGTGCAAACCGCATTGGATGTTTGCATACAGCCTCGAAAGGTAGAGTCAATGTCAGTGATTCTCAACCTGAGGGGGACCGACCCTCAACTCGAGGAACTGTAATTTTGAACGGTACCTCTACTACTTGTCTTTTTGACACTGGATTAAGTTTTGATTGTATTGTCGCTAGGCACCTAGTCAAACCCGGTCAGGAGACAGAGGAAACCGTCAAACTTAGTGGAGTTTTCAGGAGTGATGCACCCAGGACGCTTCCTATCGCACTGGTAGAAATACACTCTGACTTTGTCAGAGGAGTTATTAAAGCGGCCATAATGGATGATCCGATCTACCCAGTTATCCTGGGATGTAGATATGTGTTCATTGGGAGACCTAAGGAGCCGATTGTGGCAGCGGTAACCACAAGAGGGCAAGCCAAGAAGGAGAGGGAGCCTGCGCCAAACTTGTTGCCGAATGAACTGAAGGAGGCGCAACAAAAGGACCCTACTCTGGCGCCCTGCTTTAAAAAACTGCCCATGGCTAAGGACCCCAGACACAACGGAGACATCTTTTCTAAGGATGGTGTATTGTATCGTAGAACGGGCAACCCGGACACGGGGAATAACCAGCTCCTAGTACCGACGCAGTACAGAAACCAGATCTTAGAAATGGGGCACTCTCTTCCCTTTAGCGGACATATGGGACAAAACGCCACTATTCAGCGAATAAAAAACCACTATTGGTGGCCAGGAATGAACTCTGACATTGTCAGGTATGTGAAATCCTGCGCCCAGTGCCAACGGGTAGCACCCAAGCACTTGACACCCCCAGTACCTATGGGGCAAATGCCAATAGTAGGGACTCCATTTGAACGGGTTGCTGTCGACATTATTGGTCCTCTGGAAAAGACCAAAAGAAGGAACAGGTTCATCCTGACCTTAGTTGACACTTGCACTATGTGGGCCGAAGCCGTACCGCTACCATGCACTAATTCCAAGCATGTCGCAGAAGCCCTTGTGCAAATTTTTACACGGTTGGGATTCCCTCAACAAGTTTTGACGGACAATGGATCCCAATTCCGTAGCCTGTTAATGGAGGAGATCTTTAAGATCTTGAGGGCCAAACATATCCACACAAGTCCCTACCATCCGGCCGGAAATGGGCTCGTGGAACGTTTTAACGGTACCCTCACCATGATGTTACGTAAGCTGGGTCAGGAGAAACCGGAAGACTGGGACCAATATATATCGGCTGCCTTATTCGCCTACCGAGAGGTACCCCAAGCGTCTACGGGTTTTGCGCCAGCTACACTTTTATTTGGCAGACCTATTAAGGGGCCACTAGAAGCCTTACTTCGGTCCCTGACAGACCAGAAGGCTGACGAGACAGTCGTCTCTGCAAGCAAGTATGTATCTGAGCTTAAGGAAAGGCTAAAGCTAGGATGGGATCTAGCTACTACCAACCTTAAGAAAGCCCGCGCTAAAATTACTAAAAGATACAACAAAGCTGCAAAAGAGAGAGAACTACAACCAGGGGAGAAAGTCCTATTGCTACTTCCAACCGGAAGCAATAAACTTCGCATCGGATGGCAAGGACCGTTTACCGTCCTTAAAAAGATCTCACGTACCAACTACAAGATCTCCATCAAAGGAAAGGAGAAGGTCTTCCACATAAATCTGCTAAAGAAATATTTGGAAAGACCGGTGCCATCCTCCGAGCATCTCCTGGCTGTCGCCATAGCAACGGAAGACGAGGAAGATGATGATGGTTGCATGGAGTATCCATTGCAACCCACAGAATCCTTTAAAGATGTCAAGTTCGGCGACAATCTCTCACCAGAACAACAAACAGAAACCAGGGCTCTACTAAAACAGTACAGTGCAGTCTTAACGGATGTACCTGGTCGAACAAATCTCATTGAATTTGATATGAAATTAACAAACGAGACCCCTGTTCAAACCAGAGTTTACCCCATCCCGTACGCTAAAGCTGATGCACTTCGCGGAGAAATAGACAAGCTGCGTCAGGCAGGAATTATCAGTGAGTCTACATCTCCTTACAGCTCGAGTGTAGTGCTGTTGCAGAAGCCCAATAAGGAAGTTCGGCTGTGCATTGATTACAGGTTGCTAAACGCTGTAACGGAATTCCAGCCCGAACCTCTCCAAACTGTTTCTGAGTTGTTCACCAAGCTCAGCAAAGCAAAGATCTTCTCCAAGATTGACCTCAGCAAAGGTTATTATCAAATACCAGTCAAGGAGGAAATTAAACCTTTGTTAGCTTTCAGCACTAGTGAAGGACATTACACATTTAACGTGATGCCGTTCGGTTTGCATAACGCACCAGGAGTGTTCACCAGGATGATGAGGAAGCTTCTAGAACCTTTGCAAAGTCCCCATATCCATAATTTCATGGATGACATCTTAATTGCATCGGAAACCTATGAAGAACATATTGCTACGGTTGCTATGCTCCTCAGGAGACTACAGGAAACGGGTCTCACAGCCAGACCTAGCAAATGTCTCATCGGGTTTGAACAGTTAGACTTCCTGGGGCACACTATTTCTCACGGATGCAGTTGGCCTATTAAGAAGAACGTGGAGAAAATAGTGGCAGCAAAAAGACCCCGAACGAAGAAAGACGTACGTTCCTTCATATCGCTATGTGCATACTATCAGAAGTACATCCAGAACTTCAACGGACTGACGGCACCTCTGACTGACCTCACAAAGAAAGGTTGTCCTGATAAGGTCATATGGGATCAAAAGTGCGAACACGCGTATAGCACTTTGAAAGGACAGTTGTCTGCATACCCCATTTTGAGGTTGCCTGACCTCAAGAAACCTTTTGTACTGAGAGTCGACGCGTCAGGTCAGGGCATCGGGTCAACACTGCTTCAAGCCGATGACAGTGACCTGAACATGCTATTTCCAGTTGCCTATGGCAGTCGGAAATTAAATAAAGCGGAACGGAACTACAGCGTAGTTGAAAGGGAATGTCTTGCTCTGATTGACGGTATCAGACGCCATCATGAGTTTCTTTATGGTACATCTTTCACGGTGCAAACAGACCACGCTCCGTTAGCATTTCTTGGTGCCAATAAAGAATTTAACGCTAGGATCATGCGTTGGGCCCTCCTTTTAAGCGTTTATTCTTTCAAAGTGGAATATATTCCGGGAAGACAGAATGTCGGGGCTGATTTTCTGAGTAGAAACTGGTCTACAGAGGAAGAAGAGCAAACTGAAGATACCACTCATCCTAAAATCACCAATCAGGTCACCTCCATTGTCAAAAATGAAAACATGAAAAATGGTTTCATGTCTAAAAGTGGGGACGATTGTGACGTACGTCTAGTTTGACAAGTGAATTTTCCCTGATATGATGGATGATTTAAAGGGACCTTTAGCTTTTCATAACATTAGAACCCCTGAACATTTGTTGTAACTTTTCGTTTGCCAGAACGCATTCCACCGGGACTCATGTAGGATACAGCGACGAGATCAAAGAGACAGACCGAGGGATCTTAGGGGAGACTATCGGCGCTATCAAAGACAGTAGTTTTCCCTGATACGAGACGCAGTTGCTTGCCGCTAATTTCGCGTCTCGGTGTCAATCGAGGAACCGAGCGAACGGGGGAAAGCGAAACGGGCAGCAGCGAGCGGATACGAAGACCAGGGGGCGGCTTCTTCTCTTGATTTGGCGGTCAGATCCCCAAAAGTTCGTGAGATCAAATAAGTTGTCAAGTTTATCATGTCCCACTCAACTTACATTCCATTTTAGCTAAATAGACCATGAAGAACTAGACACGTTATCACTCGCTGGCCAGACCTTTACAGAAGCACTAGCTTTATTGAAATCTTGTTATAGATTTTCCCCTGGATTTTATATATATTTGCAGTGATTTCTAATTCTGTGCAAAGCGGTAATATATATTGTGTAAAGTGATCAGTGGTCTAGTCATTCATTATTTCAAGGGATTTTGTGTTAATTTAAATCTATTTAATTAAACCATCTCAAGAGTTCCAGTTTTAAATATAATGATCTATCTATTATATTATTTCAAAAGATAATAGATGCTTAAATTAACTTTTAAAGTCGCGAAGGAATTTATAATTAATAAATTCAGTTAAGTCCTAGTTTTATAGATGTGGGTTTTTAACCACTAGAATTCGCGCAGTGTTTATTAAATACATAATTAAATACTCGAGTGTATTATAGGCTTAACGGGAAATTCATCGCGCTTTAGAAGGTTATTTGTTTTCGGTATATTACATGTCTTTTTTTTCTTTCATACAGAGTGATCGTAACCTGTGCGATCCCAGCATTAAGAAAGCAATAAAGAAATCAATCTAAGCAAAGCAAAGCATAAACAGTGTGTAGAGTTCCCCTGACGCAGAACTTGTTGAGACTGTGTAAATTTTTAATCTTTGAGGCGATTCTATGTTTGGAATTCCGCTATCTAACTTATAGCAAAGAAAGCACACCCAAAGACAAATTTAACGCACCATCAAACAACTTAAGTCGTAACGGGAAGAAGAACACTGGCCCGAGCTTTGTTAGTTTACTGACACAGAGAGATAATTCATAATTTCCTGAACAGTGATGTGACTAGTTTTCTCACTGGACTTAAACCATACCTCACGGATAAAGTGTACCAGCACGCGTAAGAATTTTATTATCCGCGGCATAGTCAAATAGACCACACCATCCTCACCCCGGTATCAGAGACCGTGCCCTCCCATAGAAACTGTTATTAAGAAAAGAGACACAACTACAGATTCATTTTCCAGCGATTACGGGATCCTTTTATGTGCTGACCGCCTACCCGATAATCTGGGGCTAGAACTTGAACAAACACTCATACATTTAGTTGAGGTGTAACTGCTGTTGTGTTATTCTATGGAGTGCAAGATTTTTTCACAATCGGTAAGTGAGAGCAAGATGAGTGAAGGCCTTTGCTAGCGCGTGTATGAATGACAGGAAATTAATTCTTTTGTGTGACCATTTTGTTAACTTGCTTACCTGGTAACATATATCTTTTCTGTATACCCTACATTGTTCCTTTAAGTGGGATAGTTGATAATTTGTTAACTCTGTTTAAAACCACCTCCTTTCCATTTGCTTAGTAAAGGGAAGAACAGCTGGGAAGAACAGGTTTTTTTTCTATCACTTATACCTAACTTGGTAACACCTCTTTCAGAGTAATTAACTTTACTGTTAGGTTAACGTACCCGTGTTCCTGATATTATCTATCTCTGGACTGGGTTTGTCTTTGTCTAATGAGCGGGAAGGGCTTAGTCGATACCAATCTTCTTCACCCCCTCCCAAACTTGTTATTTGCATTTGTGTACTTATGATAATTTATGTAATATCTGATATTTTTAGTGATTGATGTTTAAAGTGAATAAAATCACATAAACTCATTTAGTTCTGTGTGTTGGATATACCCAAAGCCCAACTTTTCCCCTATTCGTTTAATATAGTTTGTATCAACGTCGTGTGTGTGTTTGAAAACACCGAATCGGTGAGCGCGCAGATGCGAGTCTGGAAAACTGGCAAATAATTGTTTGACCAGGAGAGTGAAAGAGAAGATTGAGAGACACGATTTGTCGTAAATAAGTCTGTCTTTACTCTCCTCCAGCACGCTGTGAAGCAACTATTAAATCTCTACATTTTCTATCACTGAGCTTTCCATCATCATTTTCCACTCTAAACCGGACCACTATTTCTACGACTCTTTTCTCTCAAAATAAATTTACGACAAATACATGTATGAGTTAACCTGAAGTACAAAGACCCAGTACAGACTTCTATGAGAACTCTATCATTTGAATGAACCATTATACTTGTTGTTTTATTAAGTTATTAAAAGTTTTTGAAGGATCAGAGAATTTGATTCCATCTTTATGAGTTGCTGAACGTATGCCTTGTACATTTAAACTACCACTATACGAAGTCACTATTAACATCAAAGAAGGAACTGAACGAGCCTGAAGTATGCAAGAAAAGGATTATAGTATCATCCAGGAATTTACACCTCTGGCGGAGATTGCCAGTAATGATATCAACTAAATAATTTGGAAGATAACTCAGAGAGAAAGAAAGAGATAAAAAGAGAAGTTGTAAACTTAAGTCATATCACTAGGCCTGCCATCTGCCATCTAGTCAGATAACACACAATAACCAGTAACAGCAGCGCGGCTACAACACTTTTAAGTTCAGGAAATCGGAGATGCCTTCTCAGAAAAAAAAAAACAATCGTATTACGGGCATTCGGAAACATCGTTCGGTAAATTATGTTTGAGAGATTGAAAAATGAAGCTGAGCAGAAACGGTATATAGGAAAATATGCAAATGGGGGAGTCAGTACAATGAGAACAGACTAGTTTGAGTACAGTTAGAAAGAGTGACGACTAATAACGTAAAACTGCAGCGGGATGACACACAAAGTGACGTCGCACTAGCCATATTGTTTCCTTCTTCTTCTTCTGCGTTCGTCCTGAAGAGGACGTTGGTTGCGTTGTGTCGCTGTTTACAGCAAGGCTGCGATATCTGCGCCTTTCGGCCCGACGCATCCGACTTCGGCACGGCATTTTTTAGGACCGGGTTTGCCTTCCCACTTCGATACCTACTCTCTCAGCCAGACTGCAGTTTCCTAATATAACCTAATATTATTTACATGATATAACAGGTACTATCTAAAAAGAATCCCTCATTCAAGTTATAAAATAAATTAAATTAAATTAAATAATTAAATTTACCACACTCAAAAATGGGACGGAGACAAAACAGCAAACTAATAAAAACGAAAAGGACCAAGAACAAATAATATACAGAGAAACACCATTTATGCAGTTTCTGTACTAGGATAAAGCGAACATAGATGGATCAGAAGTAAATATAACTGAAGTACACATTATTACTTCTAGTTTCGTTAACATGAACCTAATGCCTTCTCCTTCTTGGATCCTTAACCATTGCCTGTCACAGCAGTCAGTGACAATCAAGCATGGTAGGGCAGCAACAAACTGCTTCGACTTTGCTCTGTCGGCTGTCATCCTTAGTTCTGTGCCCCAACTTTGGCTCATGCTTTACAACTCGGTCTTCACTGTCCTCCGCCAAGTTGCTTTTGGTCGGCCTTTCTTTCCTTTTCCTTCTGGAGTTCACAGCACAGCAGTACTTGTGATGGCGTCGGTGTCCCTTCTGATGATGTAACTAATCCAACTCCAACGTCTGCCAGCTATGATGGTGTGCATGTCCAGAGCAAGCAGCCCTTGGCCGGTGATGTCACTAGGTCAAAAAACTCTCCAGCACTCCGTACCACACAGAAGCATGGGACACAACTCTTAATTTTCTCTCCTGTGTTCCTGGAGTTGTTCCGCCGTCTTGTGTCACCACCCATACCAGACATGTGGATGCGTCTTTCTGTCCTAGTCCTTGCATCCCTATTCCAATGGGCTCATGATTTCTTACACTGAGTCACACGACCTCTGTCCTCTTCATACCGATGTCCAGAGCCACGCGTTTGCCATACCTCTTCAGTCTGTCTATTTTTTCTTGGATGTGTTGATGTGAATGTGTGAGAAGTAGAATTGTAACTGCACACGCCAGATTTTCCAGCAAAGAGAACGTTGTCCATCTTGTTCCTTCGGGCTGTCCTCTGGTGTCTACCGCATCACTTAGTCTACGAACGTTCAAAATATGATAAGAAGATGAGGGGAATCCCTGTCGGACTCCTGTTTTCAGCTCAAACGTTAGGTTGCCCTGCCCAACACCGAGAAACTAATGTGTAGAAGCAGTAAAAAAAAAAATGTTGTTTATAGATATTATAATTAGATGAGAACAAAGCAAGTAGAATAATTTGAAGCAGAACTGATTTTTTTTTACAAAACTCATTTGTGCGACATGCGTCTGCTGAAGACTAAATAATATCCGAGTGTCCAAGTATCTGGACAGGAGAAAGTATGTATTTTATTGGAAGTTAATATGCAATGATCAGTCACTAGCATCCATTTGTTATATTTATTATGTTAAGAGCGTTTGTTGTTGATCGATTTACGTTCATTTGTATGTTTACGATTTGCCTCATACGTAAGGCCAAGTGGAGTATGCATTAACATCAAGAAGAGAATACATCACTCTCAACAATTAATGCTAATAATCACAACTGACGATTATCTGAACGATCCATAAACATTTATTATTACGTGAACATTCTTTCTTCTTCTTCGTACACTCTCAGACGTAAACTTTAATATTTTCATAGAAAGCATTAGTCAGCTTGTGACTATTTCTATCTCCTTTGAGCTTTTCCAGAAATGGTACTGGTAACGGCCAAATGTGCTTTCTCTCTTGCCCATATGTTGGGCATCTTTGAAGCAGATGTTCAGCAGTTATTTTTATCTATGCCACAGTTACTCGTATCGGTAGTTCTTGCCTTTAGTTTTTTGTCAATAGATGATATTCCGCTCTGTTGTGGCCCGTGCGGAGTCTGAAGACTTCCTCTCTTCTGCTTTGCTGGCAACATCCATAGTTTGTATGGAGCCTGAATGCTCACCATCCCATTTATTCTTCAATCTGATTATGATAAAACTCAGTCATTTCAGTACCTTCTTAAAGACCAGACTGCAGAATCGATCAACAACAAACGTTTTCAACAGGCATAGTTAGGATATAGGGAATATTAATTATTCACTATCAGGGGGAGTTAACTTTTTCTTACTTCTACAGAGACTAGAAACTTCGCAGACTCTTGGGAAATGCCACTCACACAAACCTCGGCAAAGGAAGGGCCGTTTACCTACACGCCTGGGAAATTCTTCAACAAAATCGACACGCCTCATTATCTCTATCACAGCGCAGGGTATATATGGTTATGTTATTTAACGAGCAAGTAACCCGCCACATCATTACGTGACATAATTATGTTGTACTCTGTCTGCCACATGTCCTGATGACTGTGTCCATTCTCCTGTGGTGATCTCATTCCTTCCCATTCTATCTCATCTTTATGGGATCTTACTTACTTACTTAGTCGTTCCCCTTCTACCGTGAGGTATGGGATCTTACTTACTTACTTACTTAGTCGTTCCCCTTCTACCGTGAGGTATGGGATCTTACTTACTTACTTAGTCGTTCCCCTTCTACCGTGAGGTATGGGATCTTACTTACTTACTTACTTAGTCGTTCCCCTTCTACCGTGAGGTATGGGATCTTACTTACTTACTTAGTCGTTCCCCTTCTACCGTGAGGTATGGGATCTTACTTACTTACTTACTTAGTCGTTCCCCTTCTACCGTGAGGTATGGAATCTTACTTACTTACTTAGTCGTTCACCTTCTACCGTGAGGTATGGGATCTTACTTACTTACTTAGTTGTTCCCCTTCTACCGTGAGGTATGGGATCTTACTTACTTACTTACTTAGTCGTTCCCCTTCTACCGTGAGGTATGGAATCTTACTTACTTACTTAGTCGTTCACCTTCTACCGTGAGGTATGGGATCTTACTTACTTACTTAGTCGTTCCCCTTCTACCGTGAGGTATGGGATCTTACTTACTTACTTACTTAGTCGTTCCCCTTCTACCGTGAGGTATGGGATCTTACTTACTTACTTAGTCGTTCCCCTTCTACCGTGAGGTATGGGATCTTACTTACTTACTTACTTAGTCGTTCCCCTTCTACCGTGAGGTATGGAATCTTACTTACTTACTTAGTCGTTCACCTTCTACCGTGAGGTATGGGATCTTACTTACTTACTTAGTCGTTCCCCTTCTACCGTGAGGTATGGGATCTTACTTACTTACTTAGTCGTTCCCCGTCTACCGTGAGGTATGGGATCTTACTTACTTAGTCGTTCCCCTTCTACCGTGGGGTATGGGATCTTTTGTAGTCAAACTTGTCATGAATTAATCTTAACAGACAATGGACTATGAAAAAACAATTTAGCACATCATTTTAATGGGTGTTCAATATAGCTTTCTCAGGCCAATGCGCTCTTTTTCCAAATTTCCTCGATAAGTTGGTATGATAATTTTATTTTTTCGTTGTAGATGCTTGAGCAGGTGAATGAATATAAAAGGGATAACTCCATGCAGAGTGGTAAAGCTAATTATAGTCGTGTAATCCACTGTTGACCTATCAGGCAGCCATACTGATATGGAGGGACATTTAAAACTCATACAGTAATTTCCCCGGTGTACCAAGGAGTAAATATTCGCTGTAAAATAAATGATGTTTATTTAAATACTACCAAATGTTTGCCATCCAATTGTGAATTTGTAATACAATATCGCCTTTATTTTAGGAGCGGGATGAATGGTAATGTTGTACATACCAGATATCGTCATAAAAGCCAACTAAAGTGTGTCGGGCTACCCGATGCTATAGACATTTCAAGTCAAGAAAACAAACACAAAGAAACAAAAAATCTTCTACATCATGAATAACGTAGAACTTTTTCTTTGGGTCTTCTAAAATTGATTTGGTGGTCTGTCTCAGGCTTCTCCCGTCGCCATACAGGCTATCCTTCGTAAGCTTTCGTGGAAGCCATGATTCCATGCTACTCCGGTCGTGGGACTGACATGCCTGGAGTACGTGTTCTACTTGTTGTGTCTTTCCCTAAATGGACTATGTCTTTCCGCAAAATTCTTATATAGATGAGCAGATGAAATTTGAGTTTGCCCTTGTGGTTCTCCGTCTAAAAATAATCACATAATTCTTCGTCAGCATTATTGTGTTTCTATTGTGTCTGTCTCTTGGCGCTCTCAGGGCTATTTTTCTTTGGAGTCATTTGTTATTATTGCTTTCATATTTTCATTTGTTCCTGTAAGCCAATGAGTGAAGTTGAAAAAGCTGCAACCAAGGAAGAGTTTATTCAATTCTCTGCAACAGGAGGCTGACACTTGGGAGTCATGGCCCAAGTGGACCCACCCCCTTATAGTGTAAAGGAGATTAAGGGGCCGAAACACTTGATCGATGGGATAACTCATCTGATGATCAGATTGCCTCCTGTTGTATCGCTCTGTATATTGTTTCCTATCATCTTATTCATAAACATGTTCATTCTATCTATGTCCCCATGTATACTATACCTCGTGTCCAATTGGATCTATGTTTGACATAATAAAAGCGCTCTTTCCGCGAGGGTCGGAGCTTGGTGTGACCGTTGTGGTCAACAAATAGTAGTCTCTGCTACCACGTGATCTGTAAAGTGAGTTTGTCTATTACTCCTTGAGTCATACACTGACAGTTTATCTCTTCTAGACTTCATAATACTGGTAGAAAGCACTTATGCTCACACAGGTAGTCTTTCAATACTTTATTTTGGGTGATTCCCCATAGTCGAATATATGTACATTGATGGATCATTTAAAAACAAAAATATGTAGACATCATCTTTACCAGTTTTGGGTAAAACAGTTCTTTGTCTATGGTTACACTTATTTCACTCGTTACTCTGCTCTTCAGTCTTCTGCGTTTCTATCTCGTTTTGCTCTGTTTTGACAGAACTATTTTTCGTTGTTCTATCGTCTATCTTTCACTACTTCGTTCAAATTCTATGTAGTCTGGGTGATGCTTGAAAGTATCATTTCTGACCCGACAACCCCGGGGATCTTAATTTGATCTTAAGACTGCGACTTCAACCCGAATGGATTACGAGGCATAAAGTTCATAATTCGAAATACACGTACCTTCTATTGAGTGGATCTCTCCATCCACCGAAATAACACACACTTTTGGTTCTCATTGAAAAACTCTGTTTCCACACAATAATCTCTTGAGTTCTGTTATTTCGTGTTGGCTTTGATTTCAGTTTCCACGGATTGCTTTGGCATTAGCACATTTCAAAGCGTCCACACTAAAAGAAAAACTGTTCAACTGAGTTTACTCGCTTGTCTTCCACACTGAAGACCAGACTTGAACTGATTTAACGCACAACTTATAGCGCTATCTTCCTATCTGTCACGTGAAAACGTCAAACTGATGTTCGATCCTACCTGAATAAATCTCACCTAGCCTCACGGACTCTCTTGTTCATAGTTCTTTTTCTAACTGTCCAAACAACAAGAAAGGGAATAACTCTTTTCCCACTATCCCTCGTCAGTGATTATTTCCCTTTACTACAATCTTTCTAACTTGTTAACTCCCCTTTGTAAAACCCAGTTACATTGACAAGTATGTATTAGCTCTAGAAATGCCAGTTATTCAAGTAGGATCGTGCCACCTAAGGGAGAAGAGAGGGACAACAATTACATCAGTTACGTCTGCACAAACCTAGGATCGACCTGTTCAAAAAGAAACTAGCCTACCCTGGAGCCTACTTATGGAACAGCCTTCCACACCACCTAAAAAGCCTACCTACACAATATTCATTTAACAAAGCACTTTTCAAACACTTCCTCAACACTGATTATCTACCCCCATAGAAACAGCATTTGCATGTCCACATCTCATCCATAGGTCAACATGTCTTTTCCTCTTCCGTTCGTTATTTTTTATATTTTTTTTAAATGTGAATAATTTCCTTTATATCCATGTAATATTATTATATAATGTAATATATATGAGAATGTAACCGCATACCAGTGCACTTTTGAAATGTGAACGTTTTCGTTTACTTAAATGGGATGATGTATATGAGAATAAGCAGATATACATAAGACTTTTCCTGCTACAGAAGTGCGTAAGAAAGTGTTTTTATTATTATTTCAATTTCCACCAAGAATGTATGGATATAAGCGAGAATGTGTTTATGTAATTTTTGTATTGATGATTGATGACACATTCAAAAATACAGATTAATTATAGACGTTTTCACCGCACGAGTGAGTGTCGGTATACAGAATTTATTTATTTATTGTTTTGTTTATTTTATATTATATATATTTTTTATTAAACCTGAGAAATGAGGTATCTGAGGAAAGTGGTTGAAGTAACAAGAAGAGACATGGTCCGCAACCAGACGATCCGTCAAGGCCTAAAATCCCATCCGTTGCAGACCCAAATAGAACAGTCCCAACTAAGATGGTTTGGCCATGTCTGCAGAATGGGAGAAGATCGGCTATCACGACAAGCATGGGAAACAAAGAGCCAGGGATCCAGACCTCCAGGACGACCCAGAGTCCGCTGGGAGGACAACATTAGACAATCTTTGAAGGACCGAGAACTAGAATGGAACCAGGCCAGGAAGAAGACGGCTGATAGAATAGTCTGGCGCTCTCTCTTCCAAACCTCTACACCTCACGGTAGAAGGGGAACGACTAAGTAAGTAAGTAAGTATATTTTTATTTATTTATTTTTTGTTTTTTTTTAAATTAGTTAATTATTTTTTTTTAAATTAGTTAATTGTTTGTTTTAAAAAAATAACCTACTCATTTTTAATTATGTTTGCATACTGTAAATGAATGCTGTTCTGTTAACTTTATAATGTTGCATACCTTTAAATTAATGCATAGCATGCAAGATAAATGAGAGTGACAGGGCAGAATGTTAGGCGGGCCTGCGCGCCCAATTCTTAACCCTTCGAAAATAAAGTTCGTTCGTTCGAACCTCGACAATGAAAACTCTCCTCAACTGGCTGCTAAGTATTCGCGAACTGTCTGAGATAGGAATGCGATTTTTATTTTTTTATTTTTTTTTTTTTTTTTTTAACCAGCGGTTTTGGGCTTTCAGTATACATGTGAAGTCAGTCCTATTGTATGGCTCTAAGACATGGAGAACAACAAAAACAACAACCACAAAGCTACAGACTTTCATAAACGGGTGCTTGCGTAGAACAGAAGGACTGAAATGGTATGACAAAGTCACAAATGTGGAATTGATGACAAGAACCAGACAAGTGCAAGTGGAACAAGAGTTGAGAAGACGACGCTGGCGATGGATAGGACACACATTGAGGAAACCTGTTGATAGCATTAGAAGGCAGTCTTTGTTCTGGAATCCACAGGGAAAGAGAGACAGAGGTAGACCAAAAAACACATGGAGAAGAGAACTGGAAACGGAGGTGAAAATTATGAGGAAAACATGGAAAGAACTTGAGCGGATGGCACAGGACAGGAAGACTTGGCACGTGTTTGTTGAAGGCTTATTCTTCTCGGGGAGCTAAAGGGTATTGATATATATATATATATATATATATATATATATATATATATATATATATATATATATATATATATATATATATATATATATATATATATATATTCATTCATTCATAACCCTCCGCTCCAAAAGGAGCATATGCCTTCAACAATATGCATGTAAAACATGGACTGTATACAGGCGCCACGTAAAGAAGCTAAACCACTTCCATACAGTCTGTCTCAGGAAGGTAATGAACATCAAATGGAAAGACAAGATCCCGGATACCGCCGTTCTTGACAGAGCTGGTATCCCTAGCATTGATACTATTCTGATGCAGTCACAGATTCGCTGGACAGGTCATGTAGTCCGCATGCCAGACCATCGACTGCCAAAGATACTCTTTTATGGTGAAATGCAGAAGGGTAAACGCTCCCATGGTGGCCAAAAGAAGCGCTTCAAAGACATGCTTAAGACTTCATTAAAAACCTTTGACATAAACCCAGACATACGGGAAGCTGCTGCGCAAGATCGAACTGCTTGGCGTACATCTCTTCGTAAAGGTGCAGCGGCATGCGAATCATCCAGAAGAGCAGCAGCGGAACAGCGGAGACAAGCTAGAAAAGACCGTGTAATAAAACATTCACATGAAGCAAACATCCCCTGCCCACACTTTCCAGGCCCGCATCGGCTCAGCAGTCACCTTCGTACCCATAGACTAATCTAACGTATTCCTAATAATTGGATGAACAGAGTGGTCTTCATCACCCGTGATGGACTACCAACAATATATACTACTGGACAAAAGTTAAGGGCCACCAAGAAAAACTCCACTATGGACCAATTAAATGCAACCATGTGTAAACAATTTATTGCAAAATAAAGTTGATTCATCCGTGGAAAAGATCAGTCAAGCTTTTGTAATAACAAAAAGAAATTCAACTCACTTTTTCACCTTTTGAATTAGTAGGGCGTGTTGCAAAAACCACGAGTTTTTGCAGCAACAATGGCAATTTTCACGTGCGGGTTAAATTGACCCAGTTTTTGGACAATTAAAAAAAATTAACCTAGTGCACACATGTAAGGAGAGAACAAGAAAGTATTCAGTGGGGTACTGGAAGATGAGACAGGCATGTATTTCAGAGCTGGCATTTGCTGATGGTGTTGCCCTGATTGCTAAATCAGAGGCACATCTCCAATCCAACCTGCAAGTCTGGAAGGAAGAGCTGGAGAAGAGAGGGATGGTCATAAGTAGCTCTAAAACAAAATCCATGGTGATATCACGAGAAGAAAGAAGACATCAGATTAAGTTGGGAGAACAGGTCCTGGAGCAGGTCGACCACTTTAAATATCTCGGAGCTATTATAGACCGAAAGGGAGGCATTAAAGAAGAGTTGGTCACTCGAAAAGCAGCAGCTGGGAGACTTTTTCAGGCCATAAATCGAGGATTCCTCAGCAAGAGAGAGGTTGGTAAGAAAACGAAGATGGCTGTATACCGCTCCACCTATGTCCCAGTCTTGACATATGGATGCAAGTCATGGGCAATGACTACAACCCATAAAAGCCAGATCCAAACCTCAGAAATGAGGTATCTGAGGAAGGTGGTTGATATAACAAGAAGAGACATGGTCCGCAACAAGACGATACGTCAAGGCCTAAAATGTCAACCCCCTGCAGATCCAACTAGAACAGTCCCAACTAAAATGGTTTGCCCATGTCTGCAGAATGGGAGAAGATCGGCTACCACGACAAGCATGAGAAACAAAGAGCCAGGGATCCAGACCCCCAGGACGACCCAGAGTCCGCTGGGAGGACAACATTAGACAATCTTTGAAGGACCGAGGTCTAGAATGGAACCAGGCCTGAAGGAAGACAGCCGATAGGATAGTCTGGCGCTCTCTCTTCCAAACCTCTACACCTCACGGTAGAAGGGGAATGACTAAGTAAATAAGTAACCTAGTGCACACAGAAATGTACATGTCTGTGTGCACTAGGTTAATTATTTTTTAATTGTCCAAAAACTGGGTCACTTTAACCGCACGTGAAAATTGCCATTGTTGCTTCAAAAACTCGTCGTTTTTGCAACACGCCCCACTAGTTCATAAGGTGAAAAAGTGAGTTAAATTTCTGTTTGTTAGTAAGTCACACATTATGAAAAAAACTTGACTGATCTTTTCCACGGATGAATCAACTTTATTTTGTAATAAATTGTTTACACCTGGTTGCATTTAATTGGTCCATAGTGGAGTTTTTCTTGGTGGCCCTTAACTTTTATTATTATTATTATTATTATAATATATATATATATATATATATATATATATATATATATATATATATATATATATATATATATATATATATATATATATATATATATAAATATTGTAGTGGTTTTTGATGGTACTGTATGGTTGTGATGTTACTTAGTGTAATGTATGAGGTCAGCTGTGAAGGCTCCTGAGATAAATGTAAATGGGAATTACAGAAGGCCCTTCTTACTACCACTTACGACCTCAAACATATCTTTTTTACTAATATGAATGTAGCTACGTTAAAAAGTCTAGGGTACTGAAATGTAATGTGATGTAGTAGAATATACAAACACACACAGATAATTAATAAGTGTAATAACATTAATAAAATTCTATAACACACTGAACTAACTCAGGCTGTTTTAGTTTAAATATTAAAATTTTCTTTAAATTTATTTGTTCTGAACCATTGTTTTATTTTGGTCAGAACATATGAAATGTTATGGAGTTATAAATGAAATGCATAAATATATGGCATAATAAAATGGAATGTGTATACATAAGTATTTTATCAGACTGGTTAATATTAATTATATTTCTAATGTCTCTGGGAAACTATTACTGGATATGCTGTTGGGGTGGTGTCATCACACCCACTCTGTGACTAGAACAAGCTTTGTCCATTGTCTTAGAACTTTAATAAATGTATCTTTCCCAAAATTCAATATATTTATGAGGGGAAATATTTATAAATTCTTTAGGAGTATGGTGAATCCTCAGCAGGCCTCTAAATCACTCATCTTGTCTGCGAAGATCTAATGCTGGAGCTGGATTCCAGTGGCCCACTCCTCTCGGTAACTAGAATACAATGGTAGACTGCACCGACACACTGTTTGGCTGCACACACATCTGCTTGTGCAATCTTGATTACTTATGTGGCACTACCCTAGTGCCACAACAGAAACTCACAATTCTGAAACAAAATTTGTGCGCTGTGTCAGTACTCTATTTACTGCACCACTCTTACACACAGCACAACACATCAACACTACACAGAATTGGTCAGATCTCTCTGACCACACAGCACATCTTACCCAGTTGTTTTCATATAGTATCAGTTCCCCAAAGCTGCATTGCATCTGAGATATGTTCAATAGTTTCCTTGTATTCAATAAGATAGGTGATATGTTCCCACTGATCACAACAATAGATCCGCCTTCCATAGTCTTAGTCAGGCGTCCATATATTTTTTGTTTGTCTCTAGACCCTGAACTTGGGCTGGGGACCTAGAGCGAACACTTACTTGTCGTAATCATCCAATCACCGACTTCCCCCCTAACTTTTCAAATCTACAACCAAAAGTCAAATTCAGTCAGATCTCAGTCAAGTATGTATTATTGTCTGTTGGTCCGTCTGTCTCTACTTGGTTTTTTCATACAAACACACTTGGTTCTACATGCAATATCCTACACAAATCTGCCTCCTAAGTTATTTTTAGCTACAATTCTCCACCTTTCCCCTCTTTTACATTACAGCTTGATTTTTGCATTTGCGTGTCTCAAGGACGAAAATTTGAAACTTTAGTGAAAGTACAGTCGCTAGTCTGATATGAACAATACAGTCTTTTGTCAATATCTTCCTTGTTATCTATCCGTCTGTATAATTTATAGTATATTAGTTCTCTGCTCAAGATGGGCTATCAAACTAGCTAGGTTTTATATTCGTAACTCTATTATTAAGAAAAAACATATTTTTTCTCAAGTTTAATTTTTTGAAATTTGTTCGAGAACCTTCTCTAAGGCGTTTGCAGCTGAATTGAAATAAAAGGACCAAGTATCGAAAAACGTCCAAGAAATGACTGTTTCGAATAAGAGCTAAGGTCCTTTTTGTCAATTTCCTTACATTGTGGCAACTAGTGACGTGAATTTTTTTTCTTTTACTATCAATTGTGACTTTTAGCCTTGCTAGATTCAAACACGTGTTCAGTCATATTTTTCCTTTTTTTTTAATCTCCGTTTCCCTCCCGTCTACAAAGGGTAACCGTTTCGTCTGCACGTCTAACTTGTTAGTTTGAATGGCGGTGTGAAATGCGGGCATGGGCTAGCATGTCTCCTAGTATCTTACGCATTATTTTTATCCCTACATTTTATCTTTATATTGGGAGATATTTTAACGTTGTATCATGGTAAATTCATCAAACATCTCCCCACCTGAGAACATGCACTACGGCAAGTTCCAAAACCAGTGATATACATAGATAAAATTACTCCTCACTCCTACCACTATTCTAATTTTGATCACAGGGGTGCTGACTGAGGAATTCTGCACCGACATTCAATGACCCTGGGATATACTCAATACTAAACTGATAAGGTTGCAATAATAAAGACCATCTCAACAATCTAGCATTTTTATGCTTAGTCTGAGATAAGAACACCAGGGGCCGATGATCCGTCTGGACCACAAAAGTCCTACCATACAGATAGATTTGAAACTTTTTTATTGTCCAGATTAACGCTAAACATTCTTTTTCGCTTGTGGAATATCCTTGCTCCGCTTTATTCAATTTGCGGCTTGCATAAGCGACTGGGTTCAGTTCCCCATCGGGTGAAGATGACCGTTGCAACAGAGCCGCCCCGAGGCCTACATTACTTGCATCTGTTCTCACCACGAAGTCCTGTGTCAAATCAGGCAATTTGAGAATAGGCTTGCTAGTGAGTCTATCCTTTAACTCTTGGAAAGCCAATTCACATTGCGCAGTCCAAACAATTCTATCTGGATGTCCCTTGCGAGTCAGATCAGTCAGAGGAGCACAAATAGAGTTAAAATTTTTGATATATTTTTGGTAAAATCCGCATAACGACACGAATGATCGCACATCCTTTTTTGTTTGTGGTCTAGGTGCTCTCTGCAGTTTTTCCAAGTTCTTGGGGTCAGGGGTCATGTTACCCTGATATACAGTGTGTCCCAAGAATTCCAACTCTTTGCATCCAATACAACATTTTGTTGGCCTAGCAGTTAAGTTCGCCTCCCTAAGCCTATCAAATAACATTTTTAGAGAGTTAATGTGTTCTTCAAATGTCTCTGTGGCGACGAGAATATCATCCATGAAATTCGTGATACATGGGTTATTCAGGGGATCCAACAATTTACGCATCATCCTTGAAAATACACTCTGAGCATTTTTCAATCCGAATGGTAGCATGTTGAATTCATAATGTCCTTCCGAGGTGCTAAAAGCTAAATAAGGTCTCACTTCAGGCTTCACTGGAATCTGGTAATAGCCTTTACTAAGATCCACCTTTGAAAAGTATTTTGCCTTGTTTAATCTGGCAAATAACTGTTTTGTGTCTGGTAATGAATCCACTTGTCCTTCTGTGACAGCATTCAGTTTCATGTAATCTATGCACAGTCTATGTTCCCCAGACGGTTTCCTCAACAAAACTACACTGGAGCTAAAAGATGATTCACTGTGTGAAATAATCCCCTCCTTCAACAAATAATCTATTTCTTCTTTCAATGCCTTCTCCTTCGCGAACGGAATAGAATAGGCTCTCATACAGATTGGGTTTGAGTCTACCAGTTTCATGTCATACTGTAGCAAATTTGTATGTCCTGGTTTATCTGTTAATACATCTGTATGTTCCTCCAGAACCTGTTGAACTCTCTCCCTCTGATTTTTAGTCAGGTGCTTACTGACTTTTACTTGTGCAGCTGTCTCACAAGGATGTAATGGGTATTCATGTGAGGTGAGTGGTTCCTTTTGCATTTGAGTTGCGATAGCCAAGGTCAGTAAGGGGGTGCTTTCCTGGAGTGGTCTGTCCAGATATTTCTTTAAAAGGTTTACATGATAAACTTTCTCCTTCCCCTTTTTGTCAATTTTATAGTTTGTTCTAGACACCTTCTCTAGAACCGTATATGGATCTTGCCATCCAATTTGTAATTTATTCTGGCTGCCGGGTAGTAGAAGAAGCACCTTCTCTCCCACAGCTAGTTCTCTGTCCTTTGCCTTCCTATTAAAATATGCTGCATGTTTCTTCCTGGCTTGTCTCAAATTATCATTTGCCAGTTTCCATCCAGCTTTCAGACGAGTGGTCAGTTCGTTCACATATTGATACGATGAGGTAACAGTCTCTTCTGCCTTCTCATCTGTCCAGGTCCTTAATAATGCTACATCTGGACTTTTAATTTTTCATATTTATTTTTCATGGCACCCATCGGATCCCTTCCATTGGAAGCCTTATAATGAGGACTTTTCTTCCTAGAATCATCACTCACAAATCGACCACTACCAATTTTTTTCTTGGGTTTGTCTCTCCACTTTAGATTGCTTATGAGAGATCTTCGCTCTCTTTTATTTTCCTCCAGTTGATATAAGGTTGACCGAGGGATTGTCGGCTTATTCTGGGGTAAATTTCCTCTTTGTACTCGTCGCATAGTGGCCATGTTAATCCATTCAAGTGAAGACTGGGTATGAAAAGGGGGCTCCCATTGCACTTTGTCTACCTGAGTATAATTATTTTTCCTTCCAGGCCTAAGTTTGCCCCGTGGCGTTTCTAGGTCCTGCACATATTTTCCCTTTGTGGGTGTTCCCTCATGAAATACGCCACATGCTTCTACAAAGTTTTCAATATCGACATTTACGTCGGGTCAATAGTATTTTCGAGCAACTTTTTATCAGATGGTACCGACTTTCTCATGGTCACCATCTTTTCCAACATGTAAACTCCTTATTAGATTTGCCCTATATACCTTGGGAAGAACAAACTGTCCGTGACCAGTGGATCTAGTTCCTGTCTTCCTGTATAGCAATCTGTCCTTCATAAAGTACTCTCCCTTGCTTGGAGGTGTGTGGCATTTGGGCAATTTTTTAAAACATGGCTTGAGTGTCCTATCCTCAGCCTGCGCCTTCCTCATCTCCTCTGGATGAGCATTTATAGGTTCACCTTCTTCCTCCTTTTTCTGTGACCTGGTCTGCACTGTCGCCATGATCACAGGTCTCTCGGGATTCCCCAAGAAGACGTACCTACACCCCAATATCAGAGGGTAGATTGGTTCATCTATCACTGCTGCTCTGATTTCTCCTTCCACATAGCGAGTTTTCACCGTTATCCTTGCGATGGGAAGTGTCATGAGTGGTATGTCCTTAGTCGCCCCTTGTATTTCCACTGTTTCTGTGGTATACTGACTTGGGTCCACTAGGCTAGACTTCACAACTGAATCATAATCCAAACCTGTATCATAAAGGCACCTTATGGTGACCCCATTACAAATAGCATCCTCACAAACTGGGGGGTGATAAGGTTCCTGCTGTCCATTAGGATTAACCTTTAATCTTTGAGTCCCCGACTTCATTGCAGCAATGTTTGAAGGTTTCCTTCTACAAAATTCGGTGTTATGGTTGTCTTTCTTACACCATTTGCACCATCTTTTTCCTTGGTTTAACGGTTGTCTATGTGCTTCTTTTTAGTGCCACTTACCTCTGCCTGGGCTGCCTGATACCTCTCAGTGACATTTAAAACCTCCCCCAACCTCTCTGCACCTTGTTCCATGAGAAATTTTCTCAAGTCTGGAGCCATGGACTCTCTTAATTGCTCTATCATGATCATCTCTTTCAGATCTTGGGTCTTCCCCAGAGCAGTCCATTTCTCCAAATAGGTTTCCAGTCTGGCAGAGAATTGGTGGTATGTCTCCCCAGACAACAGTTTGGCATTTCTAAATTTCTTACGGTAAAATTCACCATTTTTTCGTATCTTAATAACAAAGCCTGCTTTAGCATGTCATAATTGTCTTGGTCTTCTCTATTCATTTTAGCGAAGACTTCATAAGAAGTACCTCTCAGTCCCTGTGATAACTTTAAACTCCACCTCTCTCTCTCTAACCCATATGTAGTAGCTAATAACTCAAATCTACTGAGGTACCCCTCGATGTCATCGTCTTTCTCAACAAAATGGTCTAAATGAAACCCCATAGCTGAGTTTGAGGCTCCCTGACTAGGCGTAGCATCTGAGGCAAAAGGGCTGGCACCATTTTCAGGAGCATGGCCTTGTAACTCCAGCTCCCTTAGTCGTACTTCGTGCTCCCTTTGTAACCTTCTATCTTCTGCCTCCCTTTGCTGTCGTTTTTCTTCTGCCTCCAATGCTTTTGCCTCTTTGTCAGCCTCAATCTGCAACCTCTTAAGTTCTTTATCAGCCTCAATTTGTAACCTCTTCTCTTCAGCTAACCTCCTATCTTCTCTTTCAATATACTTGTCACATTCAGCAGTTACATACTGAATTAAAACCTGACCATCCATTCCCATTTCCTTCGCCGTTAGCACAGCAGCCGATCTAAATTTTGCCAGGTCAGCCATCATACAAAATAACAATGACCAAGAAAAATCTAATTAATGACAGGTAATTCTAATTAATGGTGACTAAGGTAATTCTACTTATGTTTAATGGCCAAGGTAATTCTAATTATTTAATTAATTAACTAACTACCACTGGCTGTGAAGATTCACCAACTTTTATTTTCCCCTTTTTATTTTAAGGGATACTTTTAAAATTTACAATCTGTCCCCACTGGTTTAATTCCCCCACCAGGAGATTCCAATATTTATGATAAACTAATTATCCCTGGACAAGACCCCAATATTTGTAGTGGTTTTTGATGGTACTGTATGGTTTTGATGTTACTTAGTGTAATGTATGAGGTCAGCTGTGAAGGCTCCTGAGATAAATGTAGATAGGAATTACAGAAGGCCCTTCTTACTACCACTTACGACCTCAAACATATCTTTTTTACTAATATGAATGTAGCTACGTTAAAAAGTCTAGGGTACTGAAATGTAATGTGATGTAGTAGAATATACAAACACACACAGATAATAAATAAGTGTAATAATATTAATAAAATTCTATAACACACTGAACTAACTCAGGCTGTTTTAGTTTAAATATTAAAATTTTCTTTAAATTTATTTGTTCTGAACCAATGTTTTATTTTGGTCAGAACATATGAAATGTTATGGAGTTATAAATGGAATGCATAAATATATGGCATAATAAAATGGAATGTGTATACATAAGTATTTTATCAGACTGGTTAATATTAATTATATTTCTAATGTCTCTGGGAAACTATTACTGGATATGCTGTTGGGGTGGTGTCATCACACCCACTCTGTGACTAGAACAAGCTTTGTCCATTGTCTTAGAACTTTAATAAATGTATCTTTCCCAAAATTCAATATATTTATGAGGGGAAATATTTATAAATTCTTTAGGAGTATGGTGAATCCTCAGCAGGCCTCTAAATTACTCATCTTGTCTGCGAAGATCTAATGCTGGAGCTGGATTCCGGTGGCCCACTCCTCTCGGTAGCTAGAATACAATGGTAGACTGCACCGACACACTGTTTGGCTGCACACACATCTGCTTGTGCAATCTTGATTACTTATGTGGCACTACCCTAGTGCCACAACAGAAACTCACAATTCTGAAACAAAATTTGTGCGCTGTGTCAGTACTCTATTTACTGCACCACTCTTACACACAGCACAACACATCAACACTACACAGAATGGGTCAGATCTCTCTGACCACACAGCACATCTTACCCAGTTGTTTTCATATAGTATCAGTTCCCCAAAGCTGCATTGCATCTGAGATATGTTCAATAGTTTCCTTGTATTCAATAAGATAGGTGATATGTTCCCACAGATCTCAACAATAGATCCGCCTTCCATAGTCTTAGTCAGGCGTCCATATATTTTTTGTTTGTCTCTAGACCCTAAACTTGGGCTGGGGACCTAGAGCGAACACTTACTTGTCGTAATCATTTTATATGATATGGTAGTATCAATCACTCGAGATATTAAAATGTACAAAATAAATACTTTCATTCTTACCAGAATTCAGAATTGAGAACACAGTTAATTGCTAACAAAACTCAGCTGAGCTGCTGGCTATATGATTGCGTCCCTCTAAATGTATGTACTATCTTCTAGGAACAACACCACAGGCAATAACCGACTGTGTCTCTGGACAGTATTGTATCAAATGGCAAAAATGCGCATCTCTGTCCCGCTAATATGATTACATTTGCCCAATCACCGACTTCCCCCCTAACTGTTCAAATCTACAACCAAAAGTCAAATTCAGTCAGATCTCAGTCAAGTATGTATTATTGTCTGTTGGTCCGTCTGTCTCTACTTGGTTTTTTCATAAAAACACACTTGGTTCTACATGCAATATCCTACACAAATCTGCCTCCTAAGTTATTTTTAGCTACAATTCTCTACCTTTCCCCTCTTTTACATTACAGCTTGATTTTTGTATTTCCGTATCTCAAGGACGAAAATTTGAAACTTTAGTGAAAGTACAGTCGCTAGTCTGATATGAACAATACAGTCTTTTGTCAATATCTTCCTTGTTATCTATCCGTCTGTATAATTTATAGTATATTAGTTCTCTGCTCAAGATGGGCTATCAAACTAGCTAGGTTTTATATTCGTAACTCTATTATTAAGAAAAAACATATTTTTTCTCAAGTTTAATTTTTTGAAATTTGTTCGAGAACCTTCTCTAAGGCGTTTGCCGCTGAATTGAAATAAAAGGACCAAGTATCGAAAAACGTCCAAGAAATGACTGTTTCGAAAAAGAGCTAAGGTCCTTTTTGTCAATTTCCTTACATTGTGGCAACTAGTGACGTGAATTTTTTTTTCTTTTACTACCAATTGCGTCTTTTAGCCTTGCTAGATTCAAACACGTGTTCAGTCATATTTTTCCTTTTTTTTTAATCTCCGTTTCCCTCCCGTCTACAAAGGGTAACCGTTTCGTCTGCACGTCTAACTAGTTAGTTTGAATGGCGGTGGGAAATGCGGGCATGGGCGAGCATGTCTCCTAGTATCTTACGCATTATTTTTATCCCTACATTTTATCTTTATATTTGGAGATATTTTAACGTTGTATCATGGTAAATTCATTATATATATATATATATATATAAATAAATATATAAATATATATATAAATATATATATATATATATATATATATATATATATATATATATATATATATATATATATATTTATTTATTTATTTATTTATTTATTTATTTATTTATTTATTTATTTATTTATGTGTGTGTGTGTGTATGTGTGATAGATCTTTGGAGGGCTCATTGTTACTAAAGTAGATTCTAAATCTCCTAAGTTGCCGACCCCTGCCCTAGATTGTCTTCTGAGGACGGCTGACTATTATAATAACGTTAACGAAAACAAGAGCTAATAATAAGCAGTTTCGTCGTATTCATGTCGTATTCATGTCGTATTCATGTCGCCACATGATACAAACCTGCCCATATTGTACAAACGTAACTCATTTTTCCTTGTTACTCAGATATGACAAACTGTTGTCCATGTCGGTTAAAAGTATCGATACACTCAAAGACCTCAGGAAAAACAAGTGGGTAGATGAATACACGAAAGCTGTGGTGGTTAATATTAACCTCATCAACGCCGACTCAAGCTTGTCGACAATTATAGAATTCGTCTATGAGTTTACAGCGGGTAAGTGTTGCTATTTTACCGGTCTGTGCTGGTTGCTTATCACAGACTTGTTGCTGGCTGCTTATCACAGACTTATTACTGGCTGCTTATCACAGACTTGTTACTGGCTGATTATCACAGACTTGTTACTGGTTGCTTATCACAGACTTGTTACTGGCTGCTTATCACAGACTTTACTGGCTGTTTATCACAGACTTGTTACTGGTTGCTTATCACAGACTTGTTACTGGCTGCTTATCACATAATTTTTACTAGTTGCTTATCACAGATTTGTAACTGGCTGCTTATCACAGACTTGTTACTGGTTGCTTATTACATAATTTTTACTGGTTGCTTATCACAGACTTGTTACTGGTTGCATATCACAGACTTGTTACTGGTTGCTTATCACAGACTTGTTACTGGCTGCTTATCACAGACTTGTTACTGGCTGCTTATCACAGACTTGTTACTGGTTGCTTATCACAGACTTGTTACTGGCTGCTCTGTTCTTGTTACAGCCCAGGAAGTAATTGTTACTGCCGTACCATGTTTTTGTTTATAATTATCCCCTGCTTGTTACAGCCCATCTAGTTTTTTTTTTTTTTTGCTGCTGCATGTTTTTCTTGTAGTGTTCGTTCCGTTTTTTATGCAGTTTATCCTGTACTTTTTACAGCCCATCTTGTTCTTTTTATTTATGACATCTTATCCTTACTTAAAAGCAAAAAACAACCAAAAAAAAAAAACAGCTGACGGTAATCACCTTAGGGGCGCATTGCCATAATCAGTCATGACTAAAGAGGGCTTCTACTTGTTACTACTAAACTTGTACTTGTTACTGCCCACCTTGTTCAATTTATTTCTCACCTCATCCTTGTTGTTTCTCTCCTTGTACTCGTTACTGCACATCTCGTCCTTGTTGTTTCTCTCCTTGTACTCGTTACTGCACATCTCGTCCTTGTTATTTCTCTCCTTGTACTTGTTACTGCACATCTCGTCCTTGTTATTTCTCTCCTTGTACTTGTTACTGCACATCTCGTCCTTGTTATTTCTCTCCTTGTACTCGTTACTGCACATCTCGTCCTTGTTGTTTCTCTCCTTGTACTCGTTACTGCACATCTCGTCCTTGTTATTTCTCTCCTTGTACTCGTTACTGCACATCTCGTCCTTGTTATTTCTCTCCTTGTACTCGTTACTGCACATCTCGCCCTTGTTGTTTCTCTCCTTGTACTCGTTACTGCACATCTCGTCCTTGTTGTTTCTCTCCTTGTACTCGTTACTGCACATCTCGTCCTTGTTGTTTCTCTCCTTGTACTCGTTACTGCACATCTCGTCCTTGTTGTTTCTCTCCTTGTACTCGTTACTGCACATCTCGTCCTTGTTGTTTCTCTCCTTGTACTCGTTACTGCACATCTCGTCCTTGTTATTTCTCTCCTTGTACTCGTTACTGCACATCTCGTCCTTGTTGTTTCTCACCTTGTACTCGTTACTGCACATCTCGTCCTTGTTATTTCTCTCCTTGTACTTGTTACTGCACATCTCGTCCTTGTTATTTCTCTCCTTGTACTTGTTACTGCACATCTCGTCCTTGTTATTTCTCTCCTTGTACTCGTTACTGCACATCTCGTCCTTCTGGTTTCTCTCCTTGTACTCGTTACTGCACATCTCGTCCTTGTTATTTCTCTCCTTGTACTTGTTACTGCACATCTCGTCAATGTTATTTCTTTCCTTGTACTCGTTACTGCACATCTCGTCCTTCTTGTTTCTCTCCTTGTACTCGTTACTGCACATCTCGTCCTTGTTATTTCTCTCCTTGTACTCGTTACTGCACATCTCGTCCTTGTTATTTCTCTCCTTGTACTTGTTACTGCACATCTCGTCCCTCTTGTTTCTCTCCTTGTACTTGTTACTGCACATCTCGTCCTTGTTATTTCTCTCCTTGTACTCGTTACTGCACATCTCGTCCTTCTTATTTCTCTCCTTGTACTTGTTACTGCACATCTCGTCCTTGTTATTTCTCTCCTTGTACTCGTTACTGCACATCTCGTCCTTGTTGTTTCTCTCCTTGTACTCGTTACTGCACATCTCGTCCTTGTTATTTCTCTCCTTGTACTTGTTACTGCACATCTCGTCCTTGTTATTTCTCTCCTTGTACTCGTTACTGCACATCTCGTCCTTCTTGTTTCTCTCCTTGTACTCGTTACTGCACATCTCGTCCTTGTTATTTCTCTCCTTGTACTCGTTACTGCACATCTCGTCCTTGTTATTTCTCTCCTTGTACTTGTTACTGCACATCTCGTCCTTGTTATTTCTCATCTTGCACTTGTAAACGTTCATCTTGTTCTTCTTAATTCTCACCTGTTACTTGATACAGCTGGTCTTATTTTCGTCACTGTCATAGGGCGGAGCTACCACCCCCTCCCCCCTTATTTCTGCGAATAGAGTTAGACGGTGATGCAAGGTTGACCGACAGAAATCCTATTGTACCACAAGGATGCGACTGTTTCCGCACGTAAATGGCCGAGCGAGTTTACTTATCGCTGATATAGCTCATGTGACCGACTAATTATTGTCGTGATAAGACACCACACATATAGTCAAACAGGAGTTTGTGTTTACACAAAGAGCGCCGTCAAGTATCGACAGACACACCTGAGCGGAAATGTTGTAATATTTCCGGGTAGATGTAAGAAGTGATATTTAATCATTGACGATATTTTTTGAATGCCACGGTTGCCATATATGGAAAACGTGACCTTTACATTACGTTCACAATTTTTCCGTGTCGGAAATATTTTGAATGTCCCCACGGGACATGCATGTTTGAAAACGATTGGTTTTCTTCCTAGCTTCGTTACAAACAATATATATACATGTGAATACTAATATGTGAAATTAGCTAGTGGATGTCCAAGTCATTTGAGGCTGGCAACCTCAGCGTAAAGAATGAAGATTTCATGAACCACAACTGCCAAGGGCTGATGATTGCTTTATTGCTATTTCTTAAAGAGTACTAAACGCATAAAGAGTCGCAGGTTCCATATGGAGCAGGGAGGGAAAGATGAAAGAAATGATGTACATTCTAATTATAATACTTACAATTTCAAACAAGTGTAGATGTAAGTTAAAACATATCCATTTTTTAAAATTAATGGAAGTTTCACACTTTTCAAACCAGTGTAAACACAAATGAAAACATATTCAATTTATATTGTGAACACTTTTCAATCAGTTGCGATCTAAATGTAAACATATTCTATCTGTATTGTTAACCTTTTCATTTAAATGTAATGTAGAGCTAAAACTATTCAATTTAAATGTAAAAAAAGTTTTATCCCGAGGGATTAAATTTAATTCTCATCGAGGGTAAATTCTGAGTAGCTGGGATGGTGGAATAAGTAAGGGGACACATAACTATGCGTCGGAAAATGCAATACTGAGGAGAGCGTTTAGTTTCTATTCTTTATCATTGTTATTGGTGGTACCAGCAGACTGTACTATCTCAGGAACAAGAAGGGAACACTGGCCTAAGCTGTAAGATGAGGCACCAACTTTGTAGACTCTCCCTGAAATTTCTGGGAAACGAGCTACACCCGACAGCCTTGACAAGCGATGAGCTTGAGCAGTGTAAAAAGAACCAACCCATTAGAAGGAGCTGAACCGTCATTGGCAGCTTAGTTCAATATGTAAGCTGCCAAAGTGAACTTTCTTCATAAGAATTGTATCGTCAAACAATGATGAAGCCTTTCTGTTAAACTATTCAATTATTTTCAAACTGTTAAAACTTAAGTGATTATTAAATTTTGTTTTTTTGTAATTTTACAAATTTAATTTCGATTTAATCATTTTAAATGTACTGCATGTTTGTCTCATTCACTTTTCTACACACACTCTAAACAGAACTATACCAGAATAATAAGAATTCCACTGAGTAAATCAAAAGGTGGGGGTGTCAACGAGCTAAAATTAATCATTGTTTATTTCTTCACAAAAGTTGTCGGCAGGTTCTAGAATTAACGTGCTCAGCCAAAGTAGCTTTGTTTCCGCTTATTTGAATATCTTGTGAACACTCCCTTGAGATGTAAGTGTCATTACGCAGCTATGTACATCTCTGCCAAGAGTAATCTTATTCGAAGATAGACACCTTTGAAGCCTATATTAGATACTCTTGTGTTTTGGCCACTGTTGGACCACTACTGCAAAGCAGGGGAGGCAATACCGTCACACCTAGACGGAGGTATTTTATTTGTAGTGGGTGCTATCATTTTTAACCTCTACACCTCACGGTAGAAGGGGAACGACTAAGTAAGGAAGTAAGCTATCATTTTTAAAGTTCAGCCACTACCCAACAAGAACTAAGAAGCTATAGTTAGTTTTTTTAGAAAATTGTATTTGTATGCTACTTACGTTTGTTGTTGCTAAGCCCAGGTGTGAATGGACCTCAAGATAAGTCAGGTCAGTGATAAAAGAATAATTTTCCCCTTCGAAGTATAACTACATAACTGATTGTTATGTGGAGGGAATTTAACACAGAGTGTAACCATAAGCGATTTTCATGTTTTCTGGACTCCGCGGCGGATCCTTATAATTTTTTTCCACAACATGCAATTGTAATTAATTTTATTACTTGACTACTATACGAATACTTGTAGCTCATTTAGAGGTTTATCAAGAGTAGCCTTATGTTGTCATATGAGTACATGTAAATATGATGGTATTAAGTGTATCGCAGCCCAGTGAGATAATCTTCGACGGGCCTTGCGATTTTGTTTAAACGCCTGTGTTACACAGAACTGACGATACGTTGTGAGGTCAGTTCCGCGCCAGGTAAAGTTGGCAGGAATGTTTATCTACCACCCCCCCCCCCCCCCCCTTTCTCCCCCCCCCCCCCCCCCTTTTTGCCTGCCAGCCGCCTGTAACCTCTGATTACGAAAGTTGCGAGTTTATCAGGTAGGCCTGCACAGCCATCTACTGGCTCGCTCGTTATTTTGCGGTCAGTGAGAAGGAATGTAGGGATGTAGGATAAAGAGAGAGGGATAGTACCTCACGGTGAGAGACAGCCATGTCCTTTTTAGGATAGTCAGGTTCCTATTTGGTTCTCCTCTCTTTATCTAGCTCATGTATGGCTCCTCGAATACCGCTTGTGTACGGCGGTGGCCACATCCCGGGCAACAGTCTTGGCTGACTGGCTAAACTACATGGGTGGAGTAGGAGCAATCTTACTCAAGGGAATGTCCCTCCCTAGTACACAAAGACTGAGGCGGTGAGTGAGGCGGAGGAATCTGAGAAGATCAACGGCTCGCAAAGCGAAACAGCAAAGTGTGTGGCGCACTAGAGGCGTGTCGGACATAGAAAAAGACAATGGCTAGCCACCGTGGAAGAGATTGGGGCCTTACCACGTACTTCCTACAGAAAGTAATGGAATCACAACAACAAGATAAGAACCGATATGTAGAGAACTCTCTGTCCCCTGGGGAAGAATCTACTGTACAAATTAACAGGGAAGAGGCAACTCCTCTAATGAGTAAGGAAGTACATAATGACGAGTGTTCCTTAAATTCTGTTGAAAGGGAGCATTCTGAGAAAGACCACCTAAAAACTAGTAGGAGAAGCCTAAAAATAGGAACATGGAATGTTAGAACTCTGAACGGAGAAGGAAAGCTTGACAATCTTATATTAGAAGCAACAGACATGAAACTCGATATACTGGGAGTTGCAGAGGCAAGACTTTTGGATACAGGCTACATAAAAAGAGACCAGTACACGCTTATACACTCAGGCGGAGAAAAACATGAAAGAGGGGTAGGAATGTTGATAAAGAAGGAGTTAGAAAAATACGTATGTGGATACTGGACACACAATGACAGAATGATGTTACTAAAAATGAGAGCAAAGCCATTCGACATATCAATCTTACAAACTTATGCACCAACTAAAGATCACAGCGAGGAAGAAATAGAAGAATACTATGAAGAGCTACAACACACACTTAAACCAGTCAAATCAACAGATGTGTTGATAGTAATGGGTGATATGAATGCAAAAGTAGGAAAAGGAAAATACAAGAAAATAGTAGGACAGTATGGATTAGGGACAAGAAATGATAGAGGACACAGACTTATCCAGTTCTGTGAAGAAAACCAGCTGGTCATATGTAACACCTTTTTTGAACACCACCCAAGGAAATTATACACATGGAAAAGCCCAGGAGATATAACACGAAATCAAATCGACTATATCATGATAAAATATAGATTTAAGAACAGTGTCACAAGTGCAAAGACACATCCTGGCGCCGACATAAATTCAGATCACAATCCAGTCGTCATCAAAGTAAATATAAAGCTGAAAAGAGCAGGAAACAGAAGACAGGAGGAACCCCAGATAGAAATATCAGCGCTGAAACAACCAGATATAAAACAGAAATATTTAATCGACGTCAAAAATAAATATCAAGTTATTGACAGAAAGCATGGAGCAGTATAGAAGAGAAAACCCAGAAGAAAAAGCAAATGCAAAATGGGAATGCTTAAAAACAAGCATACAATCAGCAAATGCAAATTTACCTAAAAAGGAGTCTAAGAAAAATCAAATTTGGATGACAGATGACATCTTGAATAAAATGGCCGAAAGAAAGAAAGCAAAAAACACTCCAGAATATAAAACAATAGACAGTGACATACGTACTATGTGTAGAGAAGCAAAAGAACGGTGGATAGAAACAAAATGCAAGGAAATAGAAGACTTGGAAGCAAAGCACTGGACAAGAGATATGCATGAAGAAATAAGGAAATTATCAAATCGGTCACGGTTTGCACAAGGAGGAAGCTGTATCAAGAACAAAAATGGTGTAATATTACTTGATGAGAAAGACATATCAAGCAGATGGGCAGAATACGTAAAAGAATTATTCGAGGACAACAGAGGTAAAAAACCATCACCAGATTCTAATGAAGGCCCAAACATTCTCAGATCAGAAGTAGAGAATGCCATTCATATGATACAAAAAGGAAAATCAGCAGGCATGGATAACATAAACATTGAAATTATAGAAGCTCTGGAGAGCTTTGGTATAGATACAATCACAGAAATATGCAACGATGTATACAATACAGGATATATACCACACGACATGAAGACATCAGTTTTTATAACATTGCCCAAAAAACCAAATGCAACAGAATGTTCAGACTTCAGAACAATCAGCTTGATGAGTCATGCAATTAAGATACTGCTCAAAATCATACAGGAAAGAATAAAAAGTAAAGTAAACAGCGAAATCCAGGAAGAACAGTTTAGTTTTAGACGGAACAGTGGAACAAGAGAGGCAATATTTTGCCTAAGAATATTAGCAGAAAAATATACAGAGGTCCAAAAAAGTATGTATATGTGCTTCATTGACTATAAGAAGGCTTTTGACAGAGTCCATCATGAGAAAATAATTGAATGCCTCGAAGACATAGGTATTGATGGAAAAGATATAAGAATACTCAGTAACCTTTATTGGGAGCAAACTGCCACAGAAAGATCTGGAAGGAATTATTCACCATACATAGACATAAAAAGAGGTGTCAGACAAGGTTGTGTGCTGTCCCCCTGCCTATTTAATTTATACACCGAAAAAATTTTCAAACTGATACAGGAAATACCAGGACTGAACATCAGTGGAAGGTCAATAAACATCCTTAGATATGCAGATGATACCGTGTTGTTAGCTGAAAGCGAACAGGAGTTACAAGAACTAGTGAAGCAAGTGAACTGTATAAGTCATGAATATGGACTCGACATTAATATTGAGAAAACAAAAACTATGATAATTAGCAAAACAGACGATATACCCACATTAAAGATAAGCGTAAATGGGGAAATCCTGGAACAAGTCAAGAGCTACGTATATCTCGGTCATATAATAACAGAAGATGGCAGATGTGAAACAGAAATCAAGAAGAGAATAGGAATGGCCAAAGCTACATTCAACAACATGAAACATATACTGACATCCAAACAGTTATCTCACAAATTAAAACTGAGAATCATAAAGTGTTATATATATTCTGCATTTCTGTATGGTGCAGAAACATGGACGATGAATAAGCAGTTGGAAGAAAGAATTGAGGCTCTTGAAATGTGGATATATAGAAGAATGGGGCGTATCTCATGGAAAGAGATGAAAACAAATATGGAAGTCCTAGAAAATCTAGGTATAAAAAGAGAACTAATGAGGGAGGTCAAAGTTCGGCAGCTAAAATACTTTGGCCACATAAAAAGGCATAACACCTTACAGAAGACCATAACAGAAGGGACAGTTGAAGGCAAACGTGCAAGGGGAAGACAACATCAAGAGATGGACAGGAAAGAGTCTGTCAGAATGCACCATCAAGACAAGAGACAGAAGACGTTGGAGATCCATTACAGCCAACCTTCGTTGTGGAGATGTGTTGCGCACATATTTTTGATGCACATCATCATCATCATCATCATGTGACGTATTCTTTCCAGAACGTTGTCTCCATTACAGCTGCTCTGAACGCATCACGATTCTGGGCAAGTCGACCTGCATCAGCCAAAGACAAGTTCAGACTCTCTTTGATGTTTTTGATGCACAGATTACAAAAATTACGACATGACTTGTTGATATGAAAAAAAAAATTACTTTGGTTTAGTCGAAGTTAGATCACCCATGATTTGATTTATACTTTTGATTATGTGGATGATCTCCCCTTGAATATTGATTGCGCGGATTAATACCGAATTTATGTAATTTCTCATTTGTTAGGGCCAGAAAATAGATTGATCTCGTTCAATATGTTTATGGCCTGAATTTATATGTATTACTTGTCTAGTACAAGAAGATTCGGTCTTATATTGTATATCTTTGTATGTTTAGGTCGGACTATATTCTTTATGCCGAACTCTGGGGCAGGTTTTCGTTTCTCGAGAAATGCGTAGTGAGTCTCGATAATGCCGCTGAATATGGCTGAATGTGTTTCCTTGGGCTGGTCCCTTTTCAGGGTTAAAAAGTGATTTGTGCATGTTTTTCCAGGAGAAGTTTATGTCTCTGCAAGAGTCTATTTGTCAGAGATTCTCCTCATGCACCTTGTTATTAATTCGGACTCCAGGTAATGCCAGACCCTTTCTTTTGATGATTTCTACGTGGTTAGGCCTAGATGGAGTCGTATTTTCGAACATCGTTGGTCGTTGATATACCATTGAAGATGACAGGTTTCCCAACAGGGCTGATGTCTACATGTAACAACTTTAGTAATGTGGAACAGTAGGGAAACTCTAGGAATTTATTGATATTCAAATTGTGAATTAACTTTGGCTTATTATTATCCTTCTTATGAGTGAGTGAAAGCAGCCATCTTGCTTTCTTGTCATCATTATGGATCGCTGTCCTGAGAACAGTATACCAAACTTATTATCGGACAGGCATATGGAGATCTCATTAATATGAAAACCCTGATCGTGGTTTAACTGTATTACATAAATATTTGATACATGTGGAGAACTTAGTCAAAAAAAAAAGGTTCGGCCAGTGAACTCTTTATATGTTTACACACCCACACCCACTGATGCGTTCAGTCAGTTAGGGGATGTGGCAATAGTCTGCCAAAACATTGAATGATTCATTATATTTTCCATCATATTTGAATGCTGCATGAAAGATGATCTACTGTTCAAATACCTGATGATATATATGTCAACATGTCCCCATGACTATGTTCCGTGCTGTCCTGATGTGTGCGTCCCTATTAAACGGTGTGAAATGCCCGCTGCAGTTCAAGTCGTCATTGCCTTGCATGAGAGTGTGTGAGAAATCTTATCAAGTGGTCTATTACAACGAACTATCACACCATTCGCGTTACTTGACACTCCCACTCAATGTCAACATGACAGGTTGATTTAATGGTGCAGAAGTAGTCTAAAGAAGACCTGCTTCGGTGACGACCAGTACATGACTCTCCACATAACAGACACACATTATATCAGTGGAAGCATTACAACCCTTATATCAGTAGTGGCAAGACGTTTATCAAGATGGCAACTGATGATGATGATGATGAGAAGGAAAGGGGAGAGAGAGATAAACTGCGGGACCAGGTCAGTACTGACCAACCATAAGGGACTCAACATTTGTCCTGAAAGTTCTTTTTGTGGTACATTTATAGCGTTTTCCACGGATTGCCAGCAACACAGGGAGAGGAAAGGGTTACCATATCTCCGCCTACAATCCGCCAACTGCTGTAATTCAAAGCGGAATATAAACACCAGTGTGTCGACGAAGAAGGGCTTTGGGAGGTAGACTCAGAAAAGGGTTGTGAGAGGGAGCAGGAGCTTGGAGTAAACAGCGAGATAACGCTCGTTAGGTTGGGTAAGACAGTTGTGGTGCTGACCAGAAGTAGTCAGCGGGATATTCTGCATGTGTGGGGTTTTCTTTATTTCAAGTACTCATGTGGAATGGACAGTAGATAGCTGGCCAGATATTAGTTGTTGTTCTTAACTAATTGCATAGAAAGCAAAGCTAGTTGATAACAACATAGTTTGTATTGTGCTTTCTCGACCTCAGGCAGAGCTAATTAGTGTGGAGTGTTGTTGTATGTGTTTAGTTTCTTTTTGAAATTTGCCATATTATTTAATAAATATATAAATAGCAGCGGATCAGAATTATCTTTTTCCAACTGTACTTGCTGCTTGTCGGATGTGTCGTCACGTAACGTGTACTTGTCCTTACTCCTTATATAACTAACTTAACAGTAGAAGAGAGAGCAGTGCGTGACCATAGCTCTGAAACATAGTCATTGAGGGGCAGGAGGGAAGAGTGATCATCCGATCTTTTACTCCTGATAGCTATAAGTCACTCCATTCCCATTATACACACTAAGTCTTATCTATCTTCTCAAACGTCACTCAGGTATTTCTTGTCTCGTCTCAGACTTCACTCAGGCTTTTGTCTTGTCTCAAACAGACACTGTACACCACTCGTGACAACTTGTCATCTTTTTCTTGTAATATCTCACATTGTACTTGTTACTGGTTATCATGTACTTGTTACTGGTTATCATGTACTTGTTACTCCTCACCTTGTTCTTATTTTTTTTTTATCTTGTTTTCGTTACTGCTTACCTTGATTTTGTTATTTCTCAAACTGTACTTGTTACGGTGTATCGTTGTCCTGTACTTCTCACGTTGTATTTGTTAATGCTTATCTTATTCTCATAACTGCTTATTGTGGTATTGTTCTTTGTCACCTTGTACTTGACACTAGTTACCTTGTTCTCGTTACTACTTGTTCTGGTTAATACGCATGTTGTTTATGATGAAGATGATGCTGATGATGATGATGAAAAGAACAGTACTTTTCTTTCTAATCAGGACAATCTGTGTAAACGACAATCTGATTTATTTGTAAAGACCTTGTTATAAGATGACAAAGTACAAATGCCCGATTTCTGAGTACATCTCTCTGAATCCGTCATTATTTTCTTTCTATTCACAGCTGGTATCTTTAAGAGCACATCTGCCATGTACACGTTTCAGATGATTTTGTCTCAAGGTCGTGAGGTAGTTCTGTCGTGTCTAATTGTGGCGTTCTCCTTGATGACGGCGTATTTCCTTGTCTTCGAAATAAAAGTTGTAAGTGTTAAATTGATTATTTCTTCATTTCATTACAGATTGTCACAAGGTTAATCCGGAAAGTATCCATGGAGGGTTGGTCATGGCTGCTCAGATAATAATGAACGCTAAGAGCTATTAGCAACCAGGTGTAATAGACGGTAGAGGACAAGGAAGGCGAATTCGGAAACGGCAAAAAGTTATCTAAACCAGCCCTAGTGAATCAATGTCCCTGACACTGTTATCCCCACTCCGCTATCTCCTCTCTCCTATGGATCACAAGCTACCACTCATCCCCGTCACACACTGTAGTCCGCGGAAGGGAAAATAAATATAGCCTTGAGTTTCTCGCACACTCCCGTTTCTTCGCTAATGATGCGTGTGACGGACAACTCAGCTAACTTGAATTATTAAGATGACAGGGTATTTCCCTCTCTATAACATTAGAACCCCTGAACATTTGTTGTAACTTTTCATCAGCCTGGAACGTTGCACCTGGGCTAATTAAGCATGCCGCATTTCCACGAGGATTCTACACGTTGGATCATTAATATGTGAACTGCTACCTTCTGTGCATTTTTAGATCGCATGGCCTTTGATGGGAGGTTAAATCACGCCCACGACCATCTCTGAGAACGATTTATAGCAATCTTTTCCTTAAACGCCGTCCTAAAGAGGACGTGGCCAGAGACTCACCCCGGTTTCTAGTGCAATTAACAGCAGTTCATTTTCCTTACCTTGCTGTCACCCCGCCTAGTGGAAGTTGCCAAAGCTTCTCGAGGAATGCGGTCCCATCAAAGCCAGGCTGGTCTTCAGAATCAACGTAGAAGCGGTATACGATCTGAGGAATCGGGGAACTCTCAGCTAACGAAGTTAGTTTCTCGCAGAGATTTCGCACCCTCATGCGAGCAGCCTGAGACGAACGGAGATCGGAAGACAGGGGGCATCGCAGTTAACACGACGGCGTAGAACCTCGATTTGTTTCTCAAGATGAAGAAAGGTGTGAAATTCTCACACGACCCATTCAACTTATATTCCAGTTAGTATAAATAAAGACTCTGGAAAACTGCATTTTATCATTCGTTCTGACACAATCCTAAGATTCCCTAGCATATAGTTGAATCCCTGCTAGATTTCATCTAAATTGTTGGCTATTGGAGTGAATTCTTTTCTGTGCAGACGGTAATTTATACATTAGCTTCGAGTGATCAGTGGTCTAGTCATTTCATCTTTATTTCACTGGATTGTGGTGTAAATTTAACCTTATTAAATAAACCCATTTTTAAAGTTCTAGTGCAAACTAAATGTTATATCTATAAGTTAATTTCCTAATACAATAGCCTCGTAAATTAGTTTTGCAGTCGTTAAGGGAATTAGAACTTCAATACAGTTTAGTTCTGTATAGATAGATGTGTTTTTAACTATTAACTTCACGGGGAGCTTTTCTTGAATTTATTAATTGAAGACGCGAGTGCAGAAAATAGTCTAACTGTAAATATATCGCGCGTTTGATTTAATTATGATTTCATTGCATTTCATGTTTTTTCTATTTGCATCCAGAATGATCTTTCGAACCTAGCATCCCAGCAATTAAGTAGCAATTAAGCAGCAATTAAGCAGCAATTAAGCAGCCATTACGCAGCAATAAAATATATACAGAGTCCTGCCGACTCAGTTCGATTACTCCAGTGACTTATAAACATATTTAAAATTTAATCTTTGTGGCGATCCTGTTGTGATTCAGCTATCTGAAGTTTACAGAAATAAAAAAAACCCAAAGACTGTTTTAAAATCCCAATTCATAAAGTCGTTCTAAAGTTAACAAACTGGAAGAAGAACAGTTGCCAGTAGCAATATTATACTCACGGCTCTATTTGTGAAGAAGAACATAGATTTACCTGAACACTGTCTGTCAAGTATTTTCAGTGGATTTTACACCCCCCCCCCCCCCGGAAGAGGAACCTACCTCAGTGTTTTTTTAGCTTGTGACATTACGGCAAACGAAAATTATCTCCACCAGTTGTGCCAATCTTAGAAACCACACCATACCTCACACCTAGCCAAGTGCCTGTGCCATTCATTAGGAACTTTATCAAATAAACAAACAGTACCGTTAGACTTCAACGTCCAGCGATTTCGGGACACTTTGTTAACTTCAACAACCCGCTAATCTGGGGCTGTACACGGAAGATAATACATTTACCTAAGCCAAGGTTTAGTGCTGTTTTTGGTGTAATTCCTATGAAGGGTCAGAATCCACGATTCGGTAAGTCTGTGAGCGTGACTGTGTGTAGGCCTTCACAAGCGTGTTTTTTTAATGAAAGGAAATTTGATCTTGCTACCATTTAATTAGTTCGATCTAGCATTGATTTTGTACTGTATTCATTACATGGGATTTCTAATAGCGGGATTTAGTAACAGGGTTTATTTCCCCCTCCCGTAAATTTGTTGAATAAAGGGAAACATTTGAGAACCCTAGCTTTTCCTCTACCCCCTTATTACTGTAACCCCATGTCTCAGAGTAATAAATTTACCGTTGGGTTAAATTGCCTATCTCTGATCATCATCTCCCCCCCCCCCCTGTCTTTGGGACCGGTTCTTTTCTGTTAGTAAATACAAGCGGGAAAGGTGTATTCGATACTTCTCCTCAAAACCCCCTCCCCCCTTGTCATTTTTGTATTTTGTAACCTTTGATTTCTTCATGTAAATTAATAATTGATTGTGACTTTATTTTTATGCTAAATAAATGTAATAAAACATTTAGCATTTGTGTTGGCAGCCCAAAACCCTACATTTCCCATATTCGTTATCGTAGTCTGTATTCATGTACGTTGTGCGTCAGAATCACCAAATCGGTGTGTGCGCCTAAGTGACTGGAACTGACAAACAATTGTTTGTACAGAAGAGTGGTAGGAATAGTTTTGAGAGACAAATATTGTCGTACATGAGACTGTCCTTACTCTTCCCAGCACTTGTAAATCTACTACCTCACTTTCCTAAATCCTTATTCTCATAGAGCCTTCACTATCATTCTACACTCTAAAGGGACCAATATCCACCAGAACTCTCTCAGAAAATTTACGACAATAAATGGTTTTCTCGTCCGGAATCTTGAGCTACATTTGATGCAATCGCATAAATGGTTAGCTCGCCTGAGATTCTGAGCCTAGTTTAAATAGAGTGTGGTTGATTGTCTTTGTGAAGTAGGGTATAATCTTAAAAAGTAATTACTTCCCCTAGACTAAGCCTTTCAGTATTTGAGCCGACCACACAATAATTATTACAGGTTTGTTTCTTTCCACATGAGCAGGAAGTTAGTGATAATAAAATAATTGTCACCTTTGTATTCTCTGGCAGAGGAAATTGAAATTTTTTTATATGATTGCTGGGATCGCGTGATTGTTTAACAATCACATAGGTTCTTTTGAAATTAGAAAGAGCTGAGCTACGCTAAAGACGCTTATTCCGATTTTTATGATCCTGTTAATATCGTCTCTAACTCATAACTGACTTCAGAAAGGGCGGAGTTTGTTAGTGGAGAATTAAAATTTAGGAATTTTTTTTTCCTTTAAATTGTTTTTTTATAAATTTTTCTCTACTTTTAGTAAATTAAATTTTTTCCAGTGTAACTTACCATTTTAAGTGGTATAAGTCGCTTGCGTTTGGAATCTTAATTGACAGAAAATAAGCAGCGATAAAGTTAACACATTACAAGGTAGGAGGTAACTCAAGCAAATTTTTACTTTGGTTTTTGCGTAGCGGTTCCAAATTTCTTCCCCTTCTCGTTCTTCTTACTAGTTCTCTAGTCATACTACATCTTATTCTCTGACAATGGCAGAGAGGAAAAAGATGAGGTCCATCTTGAGGTTGGAAGCGAAAGAGGCAGGATTAGACGCAGAAGCTGCAAACGCGTTTGTCAACCAAGAACTGGAAATATATGACGCGGAGCAACAGAGAGCAGAAGCTGAGAGGAAGGAAGAGAAGGAAAGAGCAGAAGCTGAGAGGAAGGAAGAGAAGGAAAGAGCAGAAGCTGAGAGGAAGGAAGAGAAAGAGAGAGCAGAGAGGAGAGAAGCACAGGAGAGGGCAGATAGGAAAGAAGCGGAAGCTCGTCAATTGGAACACAAGAAAATTGAGGCAGAGATGGAAGCACGCAGGGAAAGAGAGAGAGAGGAGGACAGACAGCACGAACTGGCGCTTAAGGCTTTAGAGAGTCGGGGCGCTTCTACTTCGAATAACGGAGAGCCGCCTTCACCCCAGTCTCAGTCAGTGGACCTCTCCAGTACACAATCTGCCCAATTAACTGCGGTGTCTTTTGCATTAGAGTCTTTTCCTAGCCCTAACGAAAAAATTGACAGCTCCCTAGAAAAATTCGAGAGGCTCGCCAATCTGTATGGGTTAGAGAATTCCCGCTGGCCACTTAAACTCTCAACGTCACTGAAAGGCAATGCTTATGACGTATACACAAAGCAGGGACCGAACCAACATGATTACGACATGCTGAAGAAGGCCTTGCTAGAGCGGTTTGAGATGACTGCCCGAAATTTTCTGCATTTGTTCAGAAACAGCCAAAAAGAGAGCACGGAAACATTTCCCCAGTTCTCTTCACGTCTCACGGGTTATCTGGCAAAGTGCATTGAACTATCTGACCTACCTCTTTTATATGAGTGACTCCTCGAACCTGTTCTTGTGGAGCAGATAAATTCCACTTTGTCGAATGAAACAGATAGATTTTTGGCGGAACAGGGGGCAGTCAGGCTTGAGGACATCCTCAATAAGCCCAACGCTATAGCAATGCAATGGCCGAACTTCCCAGCACAAAACGTAAACCCACAGATGAGCCATCTCGAAAACAAAATCTAGAGCAGTCATCGTATTCTTCCAATCCTTCTCAACATTATATCCAACTAGATAATAATACCCATAAACCTCCCCAGGAAAAATCGAAATTCTACAAAACTTAATACCCCCTAACAACAATTCTGATCAACCCAATAAGCCTACGTAGCAGCGCGGCCACTAAGGTCAAGGAAAAGGGAAGACCCCTACACCAGGAACGTCTGATAAGGGAAAACAAACCGGTCCAAACCGCATCGGATGTTTGCATACAGCCTCGAAAGGTACAGTCAATGTCAGTGATTCTCAACCTGAGGGGGACCGACCCTCAACGCGAGGAACTGTACTTTTAGAATGGTACCTCAACTACTTGTCTCTTTGACACTGGATTAAGTTTTGATTGTATTGTCGCTAGGCACCTAGTCAAACCAGGTCAGGAGAGAGAGGAAACCGTCAAACTAAGTGGAGTTTTCAAGAGTGATGCACCCAGAACGCTTCCTATCGCACTGGTAGAAATACACTCTGACTTTGTCAGAGGGGTTATTAAAGCGGCCATAATGGATGATCCTATCTACCCAGTTATCCTGGAATGTAGATATGTGTTTATTGGGAGACCAAAGGAGCCGATTGTGGCAGCGGTAACCACAAGAGGGCAAGCCAAGAAAGAGAGGGAGTCTGCGCCAAATTTGTTGCCGAACGAACTGAAGGAGGCGCAACAGAAGGACCCTACTCTGGATCTCTGCTTTAGAAAACTGCCCATGGCTAAGGACCCCAGACACAACGGAGACATCTTTTCTAAGGATGGCGTATTGTATCGTAGAACGGGCAACCCAGACACGGGGAATAATCAGCTCCTAGTACCGACGCAGTGCAGAAGCCAGATCTTAGAAATGGGGCACTCTCTTCCCTTTAGCGGACATATGGGACAAAACGCCACTATTCAGCGAATAAAAAACCCACTATTGGTGGCCAGGAATGAACTCTGACATTATCAGGTATGTGAAATCCTGCGCCCAGTGCCAACGGGTAGCACCCAAGAACTTGACACCCCCAGTACCCATGGGACAAATGCCAATTATGGGGACTCCATTTGAACGGGTTGCTGTCGACATCATTGGACCCCTGGAAAGGACCAAAAGAAGGAACAGGTTCATCCTGACCTTAGTCGACACATGCACAATGTGGGCCGAAGTTGTACCGCTAACATACACAGATTCCAAGCATTTCGCAGAAGCCCTCGTGCAAATCTTTACACGGTTGGGATTTCCTCAACATGTTTTGACGGACAATGGATCCCAATTCCGTAGCCTGTTAATGAAGGAGATCTTTAAGATCTTGAGGGCCAAACATATCCACACAAGTCCCTACCATCCGGCCGGAAATGGGCTCGTGGAACGTTTTAATGGCAGCCTCACCTTGATGTTACGTAAGCTGGGTCAGGAGAAACCGGAAGACTGGGACCTATATATATCTGCTGCCTTATTCCCCTACAGAGAGGTACCCCAAGCGTCTAAGGGATTCCCGCCTGCTACACTTTTATTTGGCAGACCTATTAAGGGGCCACTAGAAGCCTTACTACGGTCCCTGACAGACCAAAAGGTTGACGAGACAGTCGTCTCTGCAAGCAAGTATGTACCTGAGCTCAAGGAAAGGTTAAAGCTAGTATGGGATCTAGCCAACACCAACTTAAGAAAGCCCGCGCTAAACATACTAAAAGATACAACAAAGCTGCAAAAGAGAAATAACTACAACCAGGGGAGAAAGTTGTGTTGCTACTTCCAACCGGAAGCAATAAACTTCGCATCGGATGGCAAGGGCCGTTTACCGTCCTTAAAAAGATCTCACGTACTAATTACAAGATCTCCATTAAAGGAAAGGAGAAGGTCTTCCACATAAATCTGCTTAAGAAATATCTGGAAAGACCAGTGCCATCCTCCGAGCATCCCCTGGCTGTCGCCATAACAACGGAAGACGAGGATGATGATGATGGTTGCATGGAGTATCCATTGCAACAAACAGAACCCTTTAAAGATGTCAGGTTCGGCGATAATCTCTCAGTAGAACAACAAACAGAAACCAGGGCGCTACTGAAGCAGTACAGTGCAGTCTTAACGGATGCACCTGGTCAAACAAATCTCATCGAATGTGACATGAAATTAACAAACGAGACCCCTGTTCGAACCAGAGTTTACCCCATCCCGTACGCAAAAGCTTATGCACTTCGCGGAGAAATAGACAAGCTGCGTCAGGCAGGATTTATCAGCGAGTCGACATCTCCTTATAGTTCGAGTGTAGTGCTGTTACAGAAGCCCAATAAGGAAGTTCGGCTGTGTATAGATTACCGGCTGCTAAACGCGTTAACGGAATTTCAGCTCGAACCTCTCCAAATTGTTTCTTAGTTGTTCACTAAGCTCAGCAAAGCAACAATTTTCTCCAAAATTGACCTGAGTAAAGGTTATTATCAAATACCAGTCAAGGAGGAAGTTAAACCTTTGTTAGCTTTCAGCACTAGTGAAGGACATTACACATTTAATGTGATGCCGTTCGGATTGCATAACGCACCAGGAGTGTTTACCAGGATGATGAGAAAGCTTTTAGAACCTTTGCAAAGTCCCCACATCCATAATTTCATGGATGACATCTTAATTGCATCGGAATCCTACGAAGAACATATTGCTACAGTAGCTATGCTCCTCAGGAGACTACAGGAAACGGGTCTCACAGCTAGACCTAGCAAATGTCTCATCGGATTTGAAAAGCTAGACTTCCTGGGGTATACTATTTCTCACGGCTGTAGTTGGCTTATTAAGAAGAACGTGGAGAAAATAGTGGCAGTAAAAAGACCCCGCACAAAGAAAGACGTACGTTCCTTCTTATCACTATGTGCATATTACCAGAAATACATCCAGAACTTCAACGGACTCACAGCACCTCTGACTGACCTCACAAAGAAAGGGCGTCCTGATAAGGTCATTTGGGATCAACAATGCGAACACGTTTACAACACGTTGAAATGACAGTTGTCGGCATACCCCATTCTGAGGTTACCTGACCTTAAGAAAACTTTCGTATTGCTAGTCGACGCGTCAGGTCAGGGCATCGGGTCAACATTGCTTCAAGCCGAGGACAGTGACCCGAATATGCTATTCCCAGTTGCTTATGGCAGTCGAAAGTTGAATAAGGCCGAACGCAACTACAGTGTCGTTGAAAGAGAATGTCTCGCTCTGATTCACGGCATCAGACGCCATCATGAGTTTCTGTATGGTACTTCTTTCACGGTGCAAACAGGCCAGGCTCCATTAGCTTTCCTGGGTGCCAATAAGGAATTCAACGTAAGGATAATGCGTTGGGCCTTGCTATTGAGTGTATATTCCTTCAAAGTGGAATATATTCCAGGAAAACAGAATGTAGGAGCTGACTTCTTGAGTAGAAACTGGACTACGGAGGAAGAGGACGAAATTGTAGATACCAATCATCCTAAAGCTACCGATCAGGGCAGTTTCATTGTCACGAAAGAAACATGAAAACGAGTTTCCATGTCTCAAAAGAGGGGACGATGGTGACGGACAACTCAGCTGACCTGAATTATTAAGATAACAGGGTATTTCCCTCTCTATAACATTAGAACCCCTGAACATTTGTTGTAACTTTTCATCAGCCTGAAACGTTGCACCTGGGCTAATTAAGCATGCCGCATTTCCACGAGGATTCTACACGTTGGATCATTAATATGTGAACTGCTACCTTCTGTGCATTTTTAAATCGCATGGCCTTTGATGGGAGTTTAAATCACGCCCACGACCATCTCTGAGAACGATTTATAGCAATCTTTTCCTTAAACGCCCGCCCAAAGTGGACGTGGCCAGAGACTCAACCCGGTTTCTAGAGCAATTAACAGCAGTTCATTTTCCTTACCTTGCTGTCACCCCGCCTAGTGGAAGTTGCCAAAGCTTCTCGGGGAAAGCGGTCCCATCAAAGCCAGGCTGGTCTTCAGAATCAACGTAGAAGCGGTATACGATCTGAGGAATCGGGGAACTCTCAGCTAACGAAGTTAGTTTCTCGCAGAGATTTCGCACCCTCATGCGAGCAGCCTGAGACGAACGGAGATCGGAAGCCAGGGGGGCATCGTGGTTAACACGACGGCGTAGAACCTCGATTTTTTTCTCAAGATAAAGAAAGGTGTGAAATTCTCACACGACCCATTCAACTTATATTCCAGTTAGTATAAATAAAGACTCTGGAAAACTGCATTTTTTCATTCGTTCTGACACAATCCTAAGATTCATTAGCATATAGTTGAATCCCTGCTAGATTTCATCTAAATTGTTGGCTATTGGAGTGAATTATTTTCTGTGCAGACGGTAATTTATACATTAGCTTCGAGTGATCAGTGGTCTAGTTATTTCATCTTTATTTCACTGGATTGTGGTGTAAATTTAACCTTATTAAATAAACCCACTTTCAAAGTTCTAGTGCAAACTAAATGTTACATCTATAAGTTAATTTCCTATTACAATAGCCGCGTAAATTAGTTTTGCAGTCGTTAAGGGAATTAGAACTTTAATACAGTTTAGTTCTGTATAGATAGATGTGCTTTTAACTATTAACTTCACGGAGAGCTTTTCTTGAATTTATTAATTGAAGACGCGAGTGCAGAAAATAGTCTAACTGTAAATATATCGCACGTTAGATTTAATTATGATTTCATTGCATTTCATGTTTTTTCTATTTGCATCCAGAATGATCTTTCGAACCTTGCATCCCAGCAATTAAGCAGCAATTAAGCAGCAATTAAGCAGCAATTTAGCAGCCATTACGCAACAATAAAATATATACCGATTCAGTTCGATTACTCCAGTGACTTATGAACATATTTAAAATTTAATCTTTGTGGCGATTCTGTTGTAATTCAGCTATCTGAAGTTTACAGAAATAAAGCAAACCCAAAGACTGTTTTAAAATCCCAATTCATAAAGTCGTTCTAAAGTTAACAAACCGAAAGAAGAACAGTTGCCAGTAGCAATATTGTACTCACGGCTCTATTTGTGTAGAAGAACATAGATTTACCTGAACACTGTCTGTCAAGTATATTCAGTGGATTTCCCCCCCCCCCTCCGCCCCCCTCGACCCCCACTCCCCACCCTCCCTTCGCCCCCACCCCCCCTCCCCGAAGAAGAACCTACCTCAGTGTTTTTGTAGTTTGTGACATTACGGCAAAAGAAAGTTATCTCCACCAGTTGTGCGAATCTTAGAAACCACATCATACCTCACACCTAGCAAAGTGCCTGTGCCATTCATTAGGAGCTTTATCAAATAAACAAACAGTACCATTAGACTTCAACGTCCAGCGATTTCGGGACACTTTGTTAACTTCAATAACCCGCTAATCTGGGGCTGTACACGGAAGAAAATTCATTTACCTAAGCCGTTAGTGCTGTTTTTGGTGTAATTCCTGTGAAGGGTCAGAATCTACGATTCGGTAAGTCTGTGAGCGTGACTGTGAGTAGGCCTTCAAAAGCGTGTTTTTTTAATGAAAGGAGATTTGATCTTGCTACTATTTAATTAGTTCGATCTAGTATTGATTTTGTACTGTATTCATTACATGGGATTTCTCCTAGCGGGATTTAGTAACTGGGTTTATTTCCCCCTCCCGTAAATTTGTTGAATAAAGGGAAACATTTGAGAACCCTAGCTTTTCCTCTACCCCCTTCTTACTGTAACCCCTCGTCTCAGAGTAATAAATTTACCGTTGGGTTAAATTGCCTATTCTGATCATCATCCCCCCCCCCCCCCCCCCTGTCTTTGGGACCGGTTCTTTTCTGTTAGTTGAAGCAAAGTTTGATTTTGCTGGAGAGGTTATGATGGTATCCTAAAAGAATGAAATCCGTGTGTGTATTAACCGTGTGAGGTCAAGGACATGTAGGCCTCTGACTCTAAAAGATGATGATGAAATATATGCAGGCAACCTAACGCTACCTCCCTAGATCTCACACGGTCACTATTTTGGCTCTAGTTTCTGGTGTATGATGTACCTAGTGTCTAGGGGAGAAATGAAATGATGGTACACAATACAAAACACTTTAATTTTCTATGAGGAAGTGAATAAAACCAATCGTTAAGTTTTTCTTTAAAATGAATGTTTTTTCTGTACAATTTAATCTGCCTGTGCAGCCATATCTTTTGGACAGGTCTTTGAAAATGAGGACAAGATAGTTTACAGAAAAAGATCAACTAAAAATGTGTGGACAATTTGCCCAATAACTATAAAGTCAATATATATCTTTCCTGTTGGAATGTTCACAGCTTACACTTTATTCATCTAAGAGGGAGAGTCACTGTGTATGAGGGGCTGTAGTTTCATCACACTCCATAAACTTCCTGAGTATGATTTTGAAATACCAGAATTTATTCAAAACGAAAGTGTCAGATATACTCAGATGCTTAACACATCACCTGGGATTCCTTGTAGAATGATAATACAGTATGAAGTTGCAGAAAATCTCGATCTCTCAAAAAGCCCAAGCTCCTCCCGTTATCTTTTGACAGCATAAACGAATGGTCGGAGACTTGATGGCTTTATTCTCACTCAGCAGGTTTCCGGTTACCGGCTGGCAACAGGAAATAAAACCTCTGCAACAAAAGGACAACCTGGCCTTTTATATCTGATCACTCATTATATTTATTATTTTCCTACGGTGATATGGGGTCAGCCTCGCGTGCATTACAGGTGCACTCGCCCCTAATTTTACATCACTCCCACCTTGCTGTGACCACACCTCAGGTCCCTATGGCAGATACGCCACTGTACGTTTACATAGTTTTCCTCAATAAAATAATGTGGAGTAACCACATTTCCTTTTGTATGATTTTCTCTTCTTTTCCTTTTTAAATATAAATGCTTCAGGCATGTTGAACAGTGTTCATGGAACTCGGAGGCTTACTAATATATTCTAATGCAATAATATTAAAACACAATCATGACAACATACATCAGTTAGATACAGTTCAATGTGAGGACTCAACAATGTCTGCTCCCGGCACGTCCTTCACTTTTCCCAATAGCAGTGTCTAACTTTGGCAGTGGGATTAAACATATTAATTCATAAAGCATTCTTACCACAAATTTCAAGAAATATAAACAAATGACGCTGACCTGCAAAGAAGTGGCCTCAGTTTCTTCTGCACTGTCCAGACTGTGAATACTTCTTTATTTAATTTTAAAATTAACACAGCTGATCTCAGCGTATTTGAATGAAAAGTTTTGTTCAACTGGCACTGAGCAGCGAAAGCTTTTTGCTAATATTTATTAGCACTGGCCAATCGAAAGCTTGCGACTACCAGAATTCAAATGTGGTTTTTGAAAAACAAAAATAATTCCAAACAAACTCTGCGTCTGGTAGTCGATTGGCCAGTCTGCTTTAGTTATGTAAATACAAAAAGATGTTTCGTTTTGGATTACATTTTCCTACCGTTCCCCTTTCCCCCTATACTCTTTTTACCCAAGCGAATTTGAATTTACCTCAATGCCTCTCGTTTCTAAGCTGGCGTCCCCACTAACGTTATGAAAAAAACAAGCAGGAACAACTGTCTGTCTGGTCGCGCGTCCGTAGACATTTAGTATTTTCTCAATAACTTGGCTAATACTTGGACTACCATATTATTTAAAACACATTCTTGCTCAGTGGACTCTAAGCTATATTACCATATGATTTTTATGGTCAGTTTCATTATGGTTTAAATTTTCAATTTTGTCACCGGCAATCGTCAAATAAAAATTTTACACAAGACGGCCATCTTTCCCCTATTTCTCATCTCTCGCTAGCATGTATTTTCAAATAACTACTTGTTTTAGTGACGTCAGAAATACTACCGCTAGGAGGAGATAAAAAAATTGTCTGCGTGTTTGCCTCTGTTGGCTTTGCCGCAGCGTGTATATATGCATGGCACAACGTGTCAAGCAAAGCGGGGTGTTACGCGGCGGGTATAAGAATAGGCGTTAAATATTTGGATTGTCTCGTGTTACACAACCAAAAAATGTAAGGATTACTACTTATTACCAGCGTTAAAGTTAAATATTACGTTAATTCAGACAGTAGTTTGGCGGCACACTTCCGCAAAATCGTTAATTATAAGTCTTGCCACAGTCTCTATCAGATCGGGCAAAATGTTAAAAATGTACGTCACAAGGAAAGCGGGTAGGTTTAAACGGTGGGATAAGTTCTAAGCCGTTCCATGGCACAAAATTCAGCGCTATGCTGGCGCGTGAGAGTATCTCCGTCAGACACAATAGGGCGGGTTTATTTATTATCATTTTATGAGTAAAATCTTACTGAAATGAGCGATTATTCTCGCAGATTTTACTACACACCTCCCATCCTAAAACATGCATTCATTTGCAGGTTATAATCTGCGAGATAACTAGCTCAATGAAGTCTTACGCGTTTCTCTGATCTTCATCATAAGGATGTCTACTCAAAAAGTCTGCACCTACGTTCTGAGGGCCGGGAATATATTCAATCAGAAATGAGTATGGCTGCAATAATAATGACCATCTCAATAATCTGGAATTTTCATGCTTGGCCTGTGACAGGAATACGAGTGGTGAATGATCCGTTTGGACCACAAATGTCCTGCCATATAAATAAATCTCGAATTTTTTTATAGCCCATATCAAAGCGAGACACTCCTTTTCACTTGTTGAATAATTTTTTCCGCCTTGTTCAACTTGCGGCTTGCATAAGCGACTGGGTTCAATTCCCCATCTTGTGAGGAGGACCTTTGCAACAATGTAGCGCCTAGGCCCACGTTGCTTGCGTCACTTCTCACGATAAATTCTTGATTCAAGTCAGGCAATTTCAACACTGGCCTGCTTGTGAGTTTTTCTTTTAACTCCTGGTAAGCCAATTCACACTGTGCGGACCAATTTATTGTAGCAGGTTGACCTTTGCGAGTTAAATCCGTCAGAGGAGCACATATAGAGTTAAAATTTGTAATGCAATTTTGGTAGAAACCACACAACGACATGAAAGATCGCACATCTTTCTTTGTTTGTGGTCTAGGTGCTCGTTTCAATTTTTCCAGATTCTTGTGTTCAGGGGTCATGCTACCCTGATTTACAGTATGTCCCAAGAATTCTACTCTTTACAACCAATACAACATTTTGTTGGCCTAGTGGTTAAGTTAGCCTCTCTGAGTCTATCAAACAGCATATTCAAAGAGGTAACGTGTTGCTCAAATGTTTCCGTAGCAATGAGGATATCGTCCATAAAATTCGAAATACATGGATTTTTCAGGGGATCCAATAATTTTCGCATCATCCTTGAAAACACACTCGGGGCATTTTTCAACCCAAACGGTAACATGTTGAACTCATAATGACCTTCCGAGGTGCTAAAGGCTAAATAAGGTCGAACCTCAGGCTTTACTGGAGTTTGGTAATAGCCTTTGCTAAGATCCACCTTAGAAAAATATTTTGCCTTGTTCAGCCTGGCAAATAGTTGAGTAGTATCAGGTAATGGATCCACCTGACCTTCTGTGACAGCATTCAGTTTCCTGTAATCTATGCACAGTCTATGTTCTCCCGATGGTTTCCGCAACAAAACCACACAGGAACAATAAGGAGACTCACTGTGAGAAATAATTCCTTCTTGTAACAAATAATCTATCTCCTCTTTCAAAGCTTTTTCCTTAGCGAAAGGAATAGAATAGGGTCTCATACAGATAGGTGCTGGGTCTAGTGGTTTCATATCATATTCCAACAAATGTGTGTGCCCCGGTTTATCCGTTAACACATCTGTATGTTTCTCAAGGACCTGTTGAACCTTCTCCTTCTGTCCTTTTGTCAGGTGATTACTGATCTTTACCTGGGCAAACGTTTCACTGATTTTCAGTGGATATTCAAGTGAGGAGAGAGGGTCGTTTTTCATTTCGGTTGCAATAGACAAGGCCATTAGGTGTGTTCCTTCCTGGATTTGTCTGTCCAGATATTTCTTCAAAAGGTTCAGATGATAGACTTTTTCCTTTCCCTTTTTGTCTATCTCATAATTTGTTCTGGATAACTTTTCCAAAACTGTATATGGCCCTTGCCATCCGATCTGAAGTTTATTGTTGCTGCCGGGCAATAGAAGAAGTACCTTCTCCCCTACAGCAAGCTCCCTATCCTTCGCTTTCTTATTATAATAAGCAGCATGCTTTTTCCTGGCTTGTCTCAAATTATCATTTGCCAGTTTCCAACTAGTTTTTAAACGAGTGGTCAGTTCGTTCACATATTGATATGATGAGGTAACAGTCTCTTCTGCCTTCTCATCTGTCCAGGTCCTTAACAAAGCTTCTAGAGGACCTTTTATTGGCCTCCCAAATAACAGGGTTGCGGGTGCCATTCCGGTTTAATTATGTGGTACTTCCCGGTACGAAAACAATGCGGCGGGCAAGTATTGGTCCCACGTATCAGGTTTCTCATGTTCCAGCTTTCTCAGGATAGAAATGAGAGTCCCATTGAACCTCTCTACCTGGCCGTTCCATGGGGGTGATACGGACTACAATGAAAGTGTTTGGCTTGAAACAACCTAAAAACCTCTTCTGTTAGTTTCCCCTTGAACTGTGAGCCATTATCAGTCAAGATTTGATGCGGGAATCCTAACATTGTGAATATCGTAAGTAATGCCTCTGCCACATATTTTGAATCGATTGATGACAGAGCTACCGCCTCTCCCCACATAGAACAAGTGTCTACCAGAGTAAGGATGTAACTGTTCTTCCTCTTGGTCCGAGTGAGAGGTCCCACAATATCCACTGCAACTCTCTCAAAAGGGGTTCCCACTATGGGCATTTCCCCAAGAGTTGCTGGAGCAGTCCAATGCTTTGGGGCTACTCTCTGGCATTCATGACAGGATTTTGCATATCTCTTTATGTCTTCCGTTATCCCTGGCCAGAAATAATGACAAGCTATACGCTGTCCTGTTGCGCTAATCCCCATGTGACCACTGAAGGGGATAGTATGACCTAACTCCATCACCTTTTCTCTATATGAACTGGGAAGGACCAGCTGTCCGTGACCAGCTGAACCAGTGCCGGCCTTCCTATATAACAATTTATTCTTCATATAGAATTCTCCTTTATTGGGAGGAGTGTCGGCGTCTGTGGCCTAATGGATATGAACGCAGATTCATAATCCAGATATACCAGGTTCGAAACCTGCTGCAGGCGGTTTGGTAGCAGATCGCTTTGTGTGGATTTTTAACAATGGTATAAGCGCCGTACCGTTCAGAAAGCAATGGCAAACTACTGAATGAAAAAAATTGCCTAGAAAATACACAAAACAGCCAATAAAAGCTGGGGTTGATTGCCACGTCCTGTAAAGGATAAGCAACTAACTAGGTGGAGTATTGCTCTTTGGGAGTTTCTTATAACACGGCTTCAGTGACCTATCTTCAGCCTGTGCCTTCCTCATCTCCTCTGGATGAGTATTTATATGTTCATCTTCTTCCTTTCTGGATTGTGATCGGGTCTGGACTGCTGCCAAGACCACAGGTCTCTTGGGATTCCCCAAGTAGACATAACGACATCCCAATATCAGAGGGTAGATGGGTGCGTCTATCACTGCTGCTCTGATTATCCCTTCCACATAGCGAGTTTTCACTGTTATTATTGCAATGGGAAGTTTCATGAGTGGTAGATCCTTGGTCGTCCCTTGTATCTCCACTGTTTCTGTGGTATACTGATCTGGGTTCACCAAGTGCGAGCTCACGACAGCATCAAAATCTAAACCTGTATCATAGAGGCACCTTATGGTGACATCATTGCATACAACATCCTCGCAAACTGGGGGGTGATAAGCTTCCTGCTGTGCAGCAGGTTTGTCCTTTACTTCCTGGTTCCCCCTTCTCATAGTAGCCAATCCAGCAGGTTTACTTTTACAAAACTTAATGTCATGTCCCTCCTTCTTACAATATCGGCAATATAGTCTACCTTGATGAAAAGGTTTTCTTTCATCATTCTTTCTGTCATTGAAATGTGAGGGGTTTTTTTTAAATCATTTCGAGGCCTATCAAAGTTCTGCTTACCTCTGTTGTCAAATTTATTATGGTTTTGAGGAGCCTTATACTGATCTACTGGTTTCTTCTTGATGCCAGCTACCTCTGCCTGGGCTGCCTGATACCTTTCAGCGACATTAATTATCTCAACCAGCCTCTCCACATCCTGTTCCATGAGGAACTTTCTCATGTCTGGAGCCATGGACTCTCTCATCTGTTCTATGAGTATCATCTCTTTGAGATCTTGGGTTTTCCCCAAAGTAGCCCATTTCTCCATATACGTTTCTAACCGGGCGGAGAACTGGTGATAGGTCTCACCCGACAGTAGCCTGGCATTCCTAAATTTCTTTCTATAAAACGCTCCGTTCTTTTCATATCTTAACAGAAGAGCTTGCTTTAACATGTCATAGTTGTCTTGGTCCTCTCTGCTCATTTTGGAAAACACTTCATAAGCTGTTCCCCGAAGACCCTGAGACAACTTAACACCCCATTTGTCTCTTTCTAACCCATAAGTAGTGGCTAATACTTCATATCTGCTCAAATATGACTCAATGTCATCATCCTTTTCTACAAAATAGTCTAAATGGAACCCCATGGCTGAGTTGGAGGCCCCCTGACTAGCAGTAGCATCAGAGGTAGAGGGGCTGTGACCATTTTCCGGAGCAGGGTCTTGCAACTCTAACTCCCTTAGTCGCAACTCATGCTCCCTCTGTAATCTTTTATCTTCTTTTTCTGCCTCCCTTTGCAGACGTTTTTCTTTTGCCTCCCTTTCGGCAGTCAATCTCTTTTCTTCTGCCTACCTTTGCAGTCGTTTTTCTTCTGCCTCTAATTTTCCTCAAATTGGAGCCTCTTTATCTCAGCCTTTCTATCAGCCTCTAAGGCCTTAGCCTCCTTCTCAGCCTCAATCTGTAACTTTTTAATCTCAGCCTCTCTAACTCTAATTTCTTAATCTCCCTAGCCTCTTCTACCTGTATTTTCCTTTCCTCAGCTAACCTATGTTCTTCCCTGGCAATAAATTTATCACATGCTGAGGCGACATAGTCAATCAAGATTTGTCCCTCCATATTCATTTCCCTGGCAGTCTGCACAGCCGCAGTGCGAAACTTGGCCAGATCTGCCATCTGATAAATACAAAATGTACTACGTTTCTAACTAAGTACAAATTTATTTAATTAATTTTGGGTTCTGACACTTTCTTCACTTCCCAAATCTTGGGTAATAATATATGGGGATTCCCTGGGAAAAATAGAATGTTGTTAATGCTAACCCAGACCCCAATGTATGTAGTACTAGGAGAAATTCGAATCCCCGGACAAGCCTACCAATTTATGTAGCAAAGTTTGATTTTGCTGGGGAGGTTATGATGGTATCCTAAAAGAATGAAATCCGTGTGTGTATTAACCGTGTGAGGTCAAGCACATGTAGGCCCCTGAATCTAAAAGATGATAATGAAATATATGCAGGGAACCTAACGCTACCTCGCTAGATCTCACACGGTCACTATTTTGGCTCTAGTGTCTGGTGTATGATGTACCTAGTGTCTAGGGGAGAAATGAAATGATGGTACACAACACAAAACACTTTAATTTTCTATGAGGAAGTGAATAAAACCAATGGTTAAGTTTTTCTTTAAAATGAATGTTTTTTCTGTACAATTTAATCTGCCTGTCCAGCCATATCTTTTGGACAGGTCTTTGAAAATGAGGGCAAGATAGTTTACAGAAAAAGATCAACTAAAAATGTGTGGACAATTTGCCCAATAACTATAAAGTCAATATATATCTTTCCTGTTGGAATGTTCACAGCTTACACTTTATTCATCTAAGAGGGAGAGTCACTGTGTATGAGGGGCTGTAGTTTCATCACACCCCATAAACTTCCTGAGTATGATTTTGAAATACCAGAGTTTATTCAAAACGAAAGTGTCAGATATACCCAGATGCTTAACACATCACCTGGGATTCCTTGTAGAATGATAATACAGTATGAAGTTGCAGAAAATCTCGATCTCTCAGAATGCCCAAGCTCCTCCCGTTATCTTTTGACAGCATAAACGAATGGTCGGAGACTTGATGGCTTTATTCTCACTCAGCAGGTTTCCTGTTACCGGCTGGCAACAGGAAATAAAACCTCTGCAACAAAAGGACAACCTGGCCTTTTATATCTGATCACTCATTATATTTATTATTTTCCTACGGTGATATGGGGTCAGCCTCGCGTGCATTACAGGTGCACTCGCCCCTAATTTTACATCACTCCCACCTTGCTGTGACCACACCTCAGGTCCCTATGGCAGATACGCCACTGTACGTTTACATAGTTTTCCTCAATAAAATAATGTGGAGTAACCACATTTCCTTTTGTATGATTTTCTCTTCTTTTCCTTTTTAAATATAAATGCTTCAGGCATGTTGAACAGTGTTCATGGAACACGGAGGCTTACTAATATATTCTAATGCAATAATATTAAAACACAATCATGACAACATACATCAGTTAGATACAGTTCAATGTGAGGACTCAACAATGTCTGCTCCCGGCACGTCCTTCACTTTTCCCAATAGCAGTGTCTAACTTTGGCAGTGGGATTAAACATATTAATTCATAAAGCATTCTTACCACAAATTTCAAGAAATATAAACAAATGACGCTGACTTGCAAAGAAGTGGCCTCAGTTTCTTCTGCACTGTCCAGACTGTGAATACTTCTTAATTTAATTTTAAAATTAACACAGCTGATCTCAGCGTATTTGAATGAAAATTTTGTTCAACTGGCACTGAGTAGCGAAAGCTTTTTGCTAATATTTATTAGCACTGGCCAATCGAAAGCTTGCGACTACCAGAATTCAAATGTGGTTTTTGAAAAACAAAAATAATTCCAAACAAACTCTGCGTCTGGTAGTCGATTGGCCAGTCTGCTTTAGTTATGCCAATACAAAAAGATGTTTCGTTTTGGATTACATTTTCCTACCGTTCCCCTTTCCCCCTATACTCTTTTTACCCAAGCGAATTTGAATTTACCTCAATGCCTCTCGTTTCTAAGCTGGCGTCCCCACTAACGTTATGAAAAAACAAGCAGGAACAACTGTCTGTCTGGTCGCGCGTCCGTAGACATTTAGTATTTTCTCAATAACTTGGCTAATACTTGGACTACCATATTATTTAAAACACATTCTTGCTCAGTGGACTCTAAGCTATACTACCATATGATTTTTATGGTCAGTTTCATTATGGTTTAGATTTTCAATTTTGTCACCGGCAATCGTCAAATAAAAATTTTACACAAGACGGCCATCTTTCCCCCATTTCTCATCTCTCGCTAGCATGTATTTTCAAATAACTACTTGTTTTAGTGACGTCAGAAATACTACCACTAGGAGGAGATTTAAAAAATTGTCTACGTGTTTGCCTCTGTTGGCTTTGCCGCAGCGTGTATATATGCATGGCACAACGTGTCAAGCGAAGCGGGGTGTTGCGCGGCGGGTATAAGAATAGGCGTTAAATATTTGGATTGTCTCGTGTTACACAACCAAAAAATGTAAGGATTACTACTTATTACCAGCGTTAAAGTAAAATATTACGTTAATTCAGACAGTAGTTTGGCGGCACACTTCCGCAAAATCGTTAATTATAAGTCTTGCCACAGTCTCTATCAGATCGGGCAAAATGTTAAAAATGTACGTCACAAGGAAAGCGGGTAGGTTTAAACGGTGGGATAAGTTCTAAGCCGTTCCATGGCACAAAATTCAGCGCTATGCTGGCGTGTGAGAGTATCTCCGTCAGACACAATAGGGCGGGTTTATTTATTATCCTTTTATGAGTAAAATCTTACTGAAATGAGCGATTATTCTCGCAGATTTTACTACATTAGTAAATACAAGCGGAAAAGGTGTATTGGATACCGCTCCTCAAAACCCCCTCCCCCCTTGTCATTTTTGTATTTTGTAACCTTTGATTTCTTCATGTAAATTGATAATTGATTGTGACTTGATTTTTATGCTAAATAAAAGTAATAAAACTTTTAGCATTTGTGTTGGCAGCCCAAAACCCAACGTTTCCCATATTCGTTATCGTAGTCTGTATTCATGTACGTTGTGCGTCAGAATCACCAAATCGGTGTGTGCGCCTGAGTGACTGGAACTGACAAACAATTGTTTGTACAGAAGAGTGGTAGGAATAGTTTTGAGAGACGAATATTGTCGTACATGAGACTGTCCTTACTCTTCCCAGCACTTGTTAATCTACTACCTCACTTTCCTAAATCCTTATTCTCATAGAGCCTTCACTATCATTCTACCCTCTAAAGGGACCAATATCTATCAGAACTCTCTCAGAAAATTTACGACAATGCGATAACTTGTAGGTTTATACGAACCTCACAAATATGCGATTTATTTACTTACAGGCTATATACACAACAGTATATACACATACAAATAAATAGGTTCTACTCCTGGAAGAAAAAAAATTGTGTACTCGCATAAATGTAACAAAACAAACCTAGTACAATAGTACGTGGTCAAGTCAGATAATAACGTAAATACAATATAATAGCTAATAAATGATGTTATATATACTAGCCGCCATTAAAAACGCATCGAAATCGTGACATGTTTTCACTGTTGAAATGTTTATGCAAGTGAGCGACCCCGAAAGTGTGCAAGTGATGAAGCTCATGTATTCCCACTTTACTGTCGATGTGATGTTTACTTAAAATTGTGCGTGCTAAATTCTGGCTTTATTAAAAGTCGAATCACATTGAAATTTGGCACACTCATTAGTCAAGTTTCAGCGAGTAAAAAGCCATTATCTGTTTTCATCGAAAGAAAGTCTGTTAATGTTTTTGTCATGCCTCGACTGTCGTCACAGGAGCGATGGCAATGGAATGGCGACCAGAGAAGTTGCCAGACATTTCAATTGTGACCAGTCCACTATAGTGAGGCTGAACCAGCGATTTCGGAGCGACAGGTACCACCAATGACCGTCCCAGGCTTGGTCAACCTCGTGTAACAACACTAGCTCAAGATGACAGTGAGTGCGACTTTTGTTTTTACACCTAGGGTTGACAACTGCTTAGCAGCCGGTTCTGAATTGTCTCATGTTTAATAATACAGCAAATTTGGGTTAGTAAACGGATCAGAAATGTAAAATCAGTGGTTTCATGTATTTTAAATTTAGCACAACGAGTTGTGGTTCATAAACTAATGCGATGCGTTTTTAATGGCGGCTAGTATAATAGTATGGGTGCACTTATGCTGTTCTCACATAATCCCCTGTTCTTCTAAAGTCACTGTATACTAGGAGTTACTTCTCATGAATTCCTCACGCTCTTTCTCCTTCCTTTGGAAATATACTTGAAGGAAATAATGCTAATAAGAGAGCGTTCTGTTTTAAAACTAATCTCCCGGCTATTGAAAACACTTTCTTTGTGGTCCACAATATCTTAGTCCCGTCGCCCCCACGTGTAATGACTGGAAAAACTATAGGCGTTATTTTATAGTTGGTCGACCGTCCTTACAGTGTCGAGTACACAAATGTCTTAAGTGATAACTTATCCCTTTTCGGAATAATATGGCTTCCTGGTGGGGCTGTTAAAACTATTTGCTGTGGTGAGATTTCAGCTTGCAGAAGTGGTTCGCTCTTCTAGCCGCAGATTGATGTATTGGTTTGGTTGGCTGTACATTTACCGCGATTGCTTCGTGAGCCTCCGGCCAGGTACGATTTTCGCTGACAGCTTTACACATCGTATTAGGCTGGGGTTGCTGTAGATTATTAGCGCGCGTACGTCTGCTTGTCTGCGTAACGTGCTTTGGCTGACTGTCCAGATGCATTTCACTGGTGACTGCAGAAGTGGTTTACGTATATGCACCTAGTGTGATGGCTGTTAACTGTGACGTAGAATGGAAATATAGCCTACAGTATCTGACAGCCCTGAAATCCCGTTAGAGTCTATGATTCGCTAGCGAAGCCATGCAATTTACAGACTGCGTTTACTCATTTTTAATCCACGCCTTTTTTTTCCTGAAACGTAAACAAACGGAAAGCTTACCAACTTCCGCGACCTGCCAGCCTGTTGCACTCATCATCCCTGCATTATTCATCATGTTATATATTTGAAATATTTGCAGAGGGTGCACTTCGGCGCGATCCCTTCTTTCACACTTTATAAGGCATGCATATCTGCCGGTACTAATTTTGAACTCAGTCTTTCTGCACGTACCTGATCTTCAAACACTGAAGAAGCTACGAAGGCCAGGTTGGACGTTAATACGACAAGTAGTTTAATGACATTTCACTGCTCCAATGTAATCATCAAATATGTAGATAAGACAATGGCATAACCTAGCCAGTCTTGAGCGTCGCTATCCCGTCTTGTCATGAACACGCTGTCCTCACGGTATCATGCAGACTTTAATAAGAAATGTGCCACTCACTTGCATCCAAATTACAGCATACACTGCTTTCAATTATCAATATATGTAGCATCAACCCAACTCAGCATTGTGGGCGAGCTAAATGAAGACGAGCTTTAAAACTCTGTAAAATTACACATTCCAGGAGCTGAACAAATATACGTCCGTACACTTCCAATGACACATGGAAAAGCCCTAGAAGGCTCCTTGACTTCTGCCAAGATGAGACTGGTTTTACTTCTGCTAAAACAGTACCAAAAGTCAATGACGTACTATTGGGTAACCCGTAGATACTGTGTATCAACAAACATGGTGGTATCCACCAATATGATACAGACCGATGATAGTTGTTATGAGTTTTATTCATAACACAGCCCTTACCGGTAGCGAACATGGTCTGTTTACCTGAGTTTCTCGCGCGAGCTGATCTGTCAATCATCAAGATATCAGACAGATGCACGTGGAAAAACACCGGCTCTCTGAAGTAGTCGCACGGGCAAAATTATTTTCCAAAAATTATTTTTATTTGATGTTCGTACATACAGGGGAAGACAATAGCTTTCGTGGGGATTTCATTCGGATTTTCTGGTAATAGAAATGTGTGCTCAAATGTTAAAATGTGTTAAGTTTTACCATTATAATTCACTGTGATTTCCTAGCGTTAACACTAGTGAAATAAAATAACGTGTAGATATTTCTTGCCAGTTGTTCAGTTTAATGTAATTTCCATCACCCGCTTTATCACATAAGAAGAGACGTTTAGTTGACTGATTAATACAATAGGCGTGACTGATAGTGGACCATATAATTTACATTATATTTCATTTGTGTAATTATACAAGTGACTAGTGTTAAATATCATACGACTTAACAAACAGACGCCGACAATCTAATAGCTATTAATGACAGGCGATATTTGTTAAGTGCGCGTAGGGATAATTAAATAATAATTGACATTGTGCGTTGGTCGTTGACCGGAATGGAGGGGGAAAGGCTGCATGCCTCAACCAAACCTGCACCCGCTAAGCGACGCGCGATATGATAGGCTAGAGACACCGTGTGCCTTTTAACTTAAAACAGGACTGACAGAGAGGATAAGAGATCATCGCATCCCCTTCCGTGTAAATATTTGTAGAGATATATTAGTAGCTTTTTTTCATAATGTTTCTCTATTTCTTGCAGACCCGATCAAACGGCGACAGCGGTCTAATTTGGTCCTTTTTCTTAATTTACTGATTGATTAATGTTGTCTTCTTCTTAGCTTCTTCTTCTTTCTTTAATCCTTAGCGCCGACCGTCAAAGAAGTCAGTGGCCATGACGCCTAGTGGCGTCTTGTAGGGCAACAACAAATTGATTCCACTTTGCTCGGTCAGTGGCCATCCTTCGTACAGTGCCACCATCATTGGTTCATTCTTTGCATCTCAGCCTCCACAGTCCTCCGCCAGGTTGTTTTTGGTCGGCCTCTCTTTCGTTTTCCTTCAGGGGTCCATAGCATAGCTGTTCTTGTTATGGCATCGGGGTCTCTTCTGAGGACATGGCCAACCCAACTCCAGCGTCAGCCAGCTATGGTGGTGTGCATGTCCTATTGCTTGCTTTGAGTAAGCAGATCTTAGTTGGTGATGGTATTCGGCCAAAAGATTCGGTAAATTTTTCTTAGGCATGTTGTGTGAAAAGATGACAATTTCGACATTTCCCTCTCTGTAACTCTCCAGCATTCCGCACCATAGAGAAGCACAGAAAGGACACAGCTCTGATATGATCTTAATTTTGTGCTTTCATTTGTGAACAGGACCTGCCAATGAAACAAACATTAACAGTCTACTTACTTACTTACTTAGTCGTTCCCCTTCTACCGTGAGGTGTAGAGGTTTGGAAGAGAGAGCGCCAGACCATTCTATCACCTGTCTTCTTCCTGGCCTGGTTCCATTCTAGTCCTCGGTCCTTCAAAGATTGTCTAATGTTGTCCTCCCAGCGGACTCTGGGTCGTCCTGGAGGTCTGGATCCCTGGCTCTTTGTTTCTTTTAACAGTCTAAATAGTTACAAATACCCAGATTTTTTTTGCAATTTATCAGCCCACTGGGGTGTGAAAGATATAACAGTTCTCCCAACTTTTGACAGTCCTATCAGCGGATTTATCCAGCAAGTTACGCTGTTTCAAAATCGGCATTCACCACAGAGCCAGCCGATAGGATTTATCATCATACACAATTAACAATAATTAACAGTTTTGGCAACTAGGGAGCCGCTGTAGCATAGTGGTTAGTGCACTGGCTTCCTAGCTCAGTGGTCTATGGTTCGATCCCCAGATGAGGTGGGATTTTCTTAGGCCGCAAACGGCTCCTGGGTCGACCCAGCCCCAACTGGGTACCAGAGCAACTTCTGGGAAGGTTAAGGCGGCCGGCTTGATGCTGACCACATCACCCCTAGTGTGCCGATGGTCAAGAAAATATGGGCCTAACCCCATATTCCCAAAATGCCTCAATGGGCGTGTAACGAGATCCTTTACCTCTACCTTTCCCTTGTCAGCTAGAGTTTTTTCAAATACTGGAAGAATTCTGTCACTGTTTGCCGTGAACACCAGATCTCTGTTCTACATTAACTATTCGAGGTGACATTTGTTGATCCAGGAATACAACACCAACTTCGGCGTTCCCCTCCTAAAAGACTTATTTGTTATAGAGGGTGGACTGGGACCGACTTGGATAATGCCCTGACACTTTATATATTCAGGAATCATCGTAATTCCAAAAGGATATCACCAGAATAGGGTAAGCGTGATTGATGTGGCCACGTATGACAGAGAGAGCGAATATTTTCTTAGTTACAAAAAACTGTACTATCATTCATTTTCTTTGCTTAAATATTGTTTACTTTACTGGATAGCATTTAGTGGGAACTTTGTTCTTCTCTTTATTCTATGCTATAACATAGTGTTAACCTTTGACCTATGGGGTTATTAACTTGTTGGGTTCTTTCTTTCTCAATAAGAGGGAGGGCACATGTATTCTGTTATTTTTCTATGTATAAATTCTGATTTATTTGATCTCTTTTAGATATTCGATGTTGTAGAGTTTAATGATAAAAAAGAACAAAAGAACTTAACTTTGTGTGTTGGTCAGACCCATTCCCAATTTACCATAGTTCTTCGCGTTTGTGTGCCTTGTTGTCACATAATTGTGTGTGCGTGTTTAGTTAAACTTATATTTTTAGATATAGGGAGGTGCAAGATTGTCTTATACTACAAGATAGTCGTATAGAAAAGCTGGACTAGAGAAACTACTCATTCCAGAGACAGATCTTCTCCTTAAACTATTCCCTCGTGACATCTATTCTCACACCTTTACTTCCCACGTACTATCACCATCCACTCTACTCAGAGGTAAAGGATCCCGTTACACACCCATTAAGGCATATTGGGAATATGGTGTTAGGCCCATATTTTCTTGACGGTCGGCCAACTAGGGGTGATGTGGTCAGCATCACGCCGGCCGCCTTAACCTTCCCAGAGTTGCTCTGGTACCCATTTGGGGCTGACACGTGCCGCACTGACATTAACTCCTTCGTATGTTTTTGTACATCTAAATTTACGACATTAACTCCGTCGTATGTTTGTACATACTATGTTAGTACTCATGTACTTAAATGCGCCTGAACTATCTTGTACTATGCCTGTACTGCCGCAGCGTGAATAGTTACACTTGGTACTGGCCGAATTACCAAGACTCTTCGTGTTTATCGCTGTTATGAATAAAATAACAAAAGCCTCATCCGTGACTACGTCTACTTATCCTTATGAATGTAGTATATGTGTGGTTTCATGTCATTTATAGCCTGTATGTGCAATCCTATACTTACCATCAATATCGTTGTGATGTTTATTGCAACGGTTGTGTCGAGGTTGGGCAATTACAGTTTGTGCAAAAAAAAATGAATGGTGTTCACAGTGTTTATAGGTAAAGTAAAATAAATGGGTAAATGAAATTAATAAAAAGGATGTGTATTATTATTTTACAAACAGTACACACTGACTTTGATACCTTACACAGAATCTCTGGAACAATAATGATTAGTCGAAGCAACCTGCCGGATTTCACTCTCGCCCAAGAAAATTCATTCTTCTATGTTTAGTAAGAAATGACAAATGTTATCCACGTCGTACGCAGCCGGATTGTCTTCACACAATGACAATCGTCCGAAATTTCATGGATTTTTAAGGCATCAGTTTCCTAATATCCACCTACGTATATTTCGGGAACATGGTGGAATGTTGTTCTCGAAGCTGGGTGAGCAAGCCAATTATCAATTTCAAAATGATACATTTTCCTCATCTTCCTGTCCATCGGTTAAGGCAATCCCAAATTGTTGATAAAGATACACCAAGGTATGATCACAATTTTTGTCGTTGAGCCTCGTATTTGGATATTTGCGTTAGTCTCGCAGGTCTTCTAAAATCACGTGTTGCGTCCACGTGCTGGCTGGCGTAACGTAACAAGTTTGTCTGGCTTATGTGATATCGCCTAGCAAATCACCCAAGTTAATTCCTTAGTCAATCGTATCCCGACAATTTGCCAGCTTCGTGTGTCTGGTTAACTCGAGGTATCTCTAAATGTTGGAACAACTTCCGGCGTGGATACGTGTCATTACCAATTCTCTCTGTCTAATCCGTCACCCTCTTCCGTCCTAACAAACAAAAATGATGAAGGTTGTGGATCATAAAAATAAAATTCACAAATCGCAACGACAACGTGTTCGCTTTTACAACTCTGATTTAAGATCAGTATAGTTTCATCAAAAATCATTCCTAGGAGGTATCAGTTATTCCTCATGTTTTTTATTTAAAAGGGGTGGAGGCAATATTCTTCTCTAGAGTTCTTTCTGTTAATTCCTGTGAATATCTTTTGCAAAACGATGTATAACACGATGGCTTTCTGTTTTCACTTGTATTCATTTTTTGAATTCTAAAAATTATGTTATGACTATACTACGGTTTCTCAAACTAAATGTGTCTATTTTTTTGCAGTTATTCCAGATAGGGCTGGTGTCATACTTCACATTCCCACAGTCTTGGTTTTTGCTATTTGAACGGATCTTGTCTATTGGTGTTATACTGTGTTATCTGTGGCTGCAAAGCGACAAACATGAGAAGGTATTTATTAATATCAAACTTTGTCAAGTATGGTGGTAAAATGTTTTATCAAAACTTTGGTTAATTACGTTTGGGAAACACAATGTTATGTACACCCTATTTGTGCATTTGTATAGAACAACAGCGCAGTTAATGTTAACGAAGACATGTATATTATCATCATTCGTAATGGAAGCACACCTCAGACAGTAAACGAGGAACAATAGACACACTCTTTAAAGCATTTCCCAGAACCAGGTGAGACAATTACTATTAACACCTTCCATTAGAGTGCCTCTGAGTTAACAGAACTGGGTGGGAGCCGCGCTAGCGTAGTGGTTACCACAAAGCGCTGGCGACCGGGTGACCCAGGATCAAACCCGGGCGAGGACATTTGGTAATTTTTCGTCGACCAGGATTTGGATTAACTCGTATTCAGTAGTTTTTGTATGGGCAGAAAAACACTGCCCGCAAGAAAGAAGGCTCAATACCTTATATTCTACGGCAGTGGTGTCAAACATGCGGCCCGCGGGATGCATACGGCCGATGATCATGTCAGTATGGCTCGATCGACTACTGTAAAGTGCAGTTTTAAATATCTACTTTCCTTGGGCTGATTAGGGAAACGTTTTACGTAACCATCATGACTTATGATTTATGCTTATTAATTTTCATAGTCTGCATATTAGCAAGCAACTGGGGAGCATTCTATTGGCAATATTCTACCGAGTACAAACGTAGAGATGTACTATTGTAGCACTGATATATCGTCATATATATTTTATATTGCCTTGTTTATTTTTTACAAATTTATAATATTTTATAAATACAGTTGTGTCTGTTTTATATACGGTAAAGACTTCCAATGATAATGGGTTTGTATCTAAGCTATGGAGGAAGCTTAGAGAATCAAATCCTAACAATAAATTTCACCGTTTTGACTGCATTATTCATCAGTAAGGGACGTACGCTAAAAAAAAAGTTAAAATGGATTGTGCACTAAATTTTGTTAAGAACACAGTGAATTTCATACATTTACGTGGATTGCGTCAGCGGCTATTCTCTTAATTACCCTTTGAAAGTAGAAGTAAGTTTGAAGCTTTCTGTGCATTGGTTTACTGGTTTCTTTTAATAATGTATTGAAGCTGTTCTGGCTACTGCGTCAAGAAATTAAAATGTTCTTAGAAATGAAAGGGCAGTCACAAGAAAAACTGGACGGCGGCTATTGCCTCATGATTGGGCATGCGCGATGGACGTCACGGAATATTGAAACAACGTCAACTTAAAACTTCAGGAAGAGAATACATTGTGACAATAATGCAAGACTCTATTAAGCATTAAAAAAAAAAAAGTCAACCTCTAGGAAAAACAACAGAATTATAGTGATGTGTCTAATTTTTCTACATCGCAGAACTATCAACACATTGTGCTTCTAATTTTAGTCGATGTGCCTCCAATCTACAGGATCTACATTTTTTTCCATGACACGCGATTTAAACATTTCAAAATTTAGTGACAAATGATTTATTCCTTGTCAACACTTAATCTTCTTTTGATGTTGAGAAGGCATTTGGTAACATTCAAACGGAGGTTAATTGAAATGGAGAGTGAGATGGTAATGAAAGATATTCTAATTGCTGAGTTTGTAGCTCATTTCCAGCCAAATAATTTTGAAGACTCCTTGACATTATCTACACTGTAGATCTATTCTTTTCCTGCCATTCCGAAACGTGTTGATTTGAAGTCATGAGCTCCAGTTTCTCCAGCGTATTTGCATTTAAAGGATCATCATATCTGGTCCCAATCTAGAAGTGTTTGGCATACTGTGCATTTCCTTCCATCCAGGAGCGCTTTCCAAATATGTAAAGCCTCTATACAGTGCTCTGATTCAAGACTCTCCCAGAGAATCGTCACCTCCTACCACTTATCAGCTCCCCCTGCCTATCATGGGTTCCATAGTGAGATCCTCCTGCATGCAGCTATCAAGCTAAAAGCCAGAGTTACGTCTGAGGCTCAAGTGACTCATCCAAGCTTAGCGTGCAATGAGAGGATCTCAATAGGTTTCACCACAGGGGGAATCTCTGTACGTGTGTGGATGATTTCAAGAGTCAATGAGTGTTTAATTAGCCTCACAGCCAGAGGTTCACATCCATATTTAAATACTGTAGCATTTTGCATAGCTGGTGGTCATGTAAGGATGACTCAAGATATGCCTCAATGCATAAAGAAAGGTATACTGTTCAAAAAAAGAAACTCAACATTATTGCAGTGGTAATGGACACCAAATTTCAAACTTGTACCAAAATTTTATTTTACGGAATTAATGTTTCAATCTTGGCATGAAGAAACTTTCAGACTTTAACAATGAAATGATGTTCATTAAATTTGGTTTGGACTTTTATTCTGTGCGACTGAGGCTTCTGTTTCAGTAAGGTGTATGGCCTCCTCTGGCCTCTATCAGAGAACGACATCTCCTTGACATGGATCCGATTAGCCGTTGGATCTGTTGTTGTGGGATGGCTGCCCACTCTTCCCGCAGTGCAAGAGACAACTGTCGGAGATTGGCTGGAGCCACGTCTCGCTGGCGGAGTCGTCTGTCGAGTTCATCCAATAAGTGTTCTATGGGGTTCATGTCTGATGACATGGCTGGCCACTGAATGGTCTGGACGTTGTTGTCAGCGAGGAACTGGGTGGTGAGTTGTGCCACATGAGGTCGAGCGTTATCCTGCTGAAAAATCGACCCTCGTGCAGCCAGAAGTGGAAGGACGTGAAGACGAAGAATTTCAGCGACGTATCGTTGGGCATTCAGGGGTCCTTCAATTTGCACCAGGTCACTTCTTCCCATGAAGATGATCGCCCCCCACATCAGTACACCTCCACCACCATGTGGAGGAGCCTCATCAACGCTTTTCTTGGCGTAGCGCTCATGGACTCTGTGGTAAACTCTTCTCCGTCTATCGTGTCGCTGGAGCACAAAAAATGATTCATCACTAAACCAAACTCGTCTTCAGTCATTCCCAACGGTCCATTGACGATGCTGGTTCGCCCACTGCAGTCGGTTCTGGCGATGCCGGTCCGTAAGAACAGGACCTCTGTAGGGTCTTCTAGCCCAAAGACCAGAGTCGTGCAGCCGGTGCCTGACCGTTTGATCTGAAATTCAACGAGCTGCTGACATTGACTGGACTGTGGAGGACGCAGATGCAAGTCGATTCCTGAGGTGACGCAGCCGTATGAAGCGGTCTTCGGCAGGAGTTGTGACTCTGGGTCTTCCACTGCGCGGCCGGTCTGCCACTGAGCCAGTTTCTTGAAATCGCCCCCAAAGGCAACTAATGGTGCTTCTAACCACATTAAATTGTCTGGCCACTACACTTTGTGACTGTCCAGTCTGTAAACGTCCAATGATGATGAGTCGTTGTTCTGTAGTGAGATGAGCCATACTTGCGCATTGAATTTTCAACTGAATTTATTCGAGGAGCGTCAATCTTTTATAGGAATTCAATAATATGGTCACAGAGTTTTGTGTTCAGTAAGTTTCACGGGATTCTCATGAACCTGTCACGAGTTATTGTCAAAAATGTTGCTTTGACCTTGACCTCTTTCATGACCTCACGAATCATGAGGTGAGTACAATTCAGGTAACCACGAAAAGTTAATGACCAGGTGGACACAGTCGATAGGTTGACTGATGTCTAATCAGCGAATATCTTTTATAAAAGTAACACCAAAAAAGTTGCGTTTCTTTTTTTGAACAGTATATAATGATAACATCACCCCTAGTGTGCCGACGGTCAAGATAATATGGGCCTAACACCATATTCCCAATATGCCTCAATGGGCGTGTAACGGGTTCCTTTACCTTTTTTTATATAATGATTGCGGTATTTTCTATTTTTATTCCTACTTGCCAAGCCATTATTCTAACATGCGTGACTTTCCGGCGAGAGTATTAACATTGTTTGTTAGTACACACTTTTGCATGCAGTTATTTTCATTTCTGAAAGCTATTAAAAACTTCACAAAAATCAAGACTGACATATGAACTTGTATCCGTACCGTATCATCACAAAAAGACGTCCCTGAGAGTGACAGTTTTGCATCTCCAAAACAGATGTCTAATTCTTGACAAACAAAACCAAGCATTATATGATCTTTTTTATTTTTAGTTTTGTTTAGAGGAAGCATTTCATTTTCTACTGGTGTTAATTGTTGTGTTGGTTTAACGTGCAATTTAAAAAAAAAAACTACAAATTAATTCATATATAGAAACATATAATATATTGCATCAAATGTTACTTTCTTCCGAAACATAATCAGTATGCCAAACAAGTCATGACGCATCTAATTTATATAATTAGGGTATGACCCTCTCATATTCCATTTGTCCATTTGCGGCCCCACATAAGAACCGAGTTTGAGAACCTGTCATAACTCGGGCAAGACACTATAGAATGGTCACGTAAACTAGTATCTTTATGATAAATTATGAATTGCACAACATAAATTATGCTAGCACTTTATGATTATTGCCGAGAAAAGGATATTTCTTTTGGAATTTGAACAGCAACTACGAATACATATAATTATAACAGTTGGAAATCATTATCTTTGGAATTTAACAAGGAAATAATGATTGTGTGCGTAAATTCGCACAACAGCATTGAAATTCCACGAAAGTTTACAGTAGAAAAAGTGAGCGAAGGAACGGACATCCGAGAAAGCAAGGATTAGATCTAAGATTAGGTATATAATCCCCGTCTCAGACACAGTTCTATACTTCCCAAAATCACGTCAAGATCTGACATCCAGAGGGCTGACTCTTACAGTTATAAGTCTTAACCAACAACACAACATGATACCTGAGAAGAAGCCATAACTGACCGCTATTCTGAGCGATTTGTAGATCGAAGCTCCAAACAGCCGCAGACTTCGAAGTACCACTATGTCTTAGGGTATGTCTATAAGCTTACAAAATATCGTAGTGAATTAATGTACATTTTAAATTGATGAATATTTAAAATTAAAGTTACGCTATCATAAATCCTTATGTCTATTATATCTTGCCTTGTGCCCGAAAGAAGATGGCTTCCACCACTATATAACCTTAAACCTGGACAGGATTGGCTCAGCTAAAAGTCCTTGTTAGGACTGACAAACGCTAACAATAAAAGCTTACAGTCCATTTTAAGGTTTTGCTTTTGGGTGCTGTGCACAAAGAGCTCGTCTTATCTTTTTCTTTCTTGTCTCTTATTGCGGGACATTTATGTAGATGTATTGTAAGGGAAACAAATTTTCTTAGGCATAACGCTAAAGGGCAGTAAACATTACTGGGTTTGGAACATATCATTTTAAATGATGTCAAAATTCTTAATTGTATTGTACGCATGTACGATAAACCCATTTTCGACTGACTTAACCACAGCCTCAAGACAGTGCTGTCAAAATGAGGAGTCTAATCAACAGTGGCCAGTCAACATCAGAGGATCATCATGGTTTTAAACCACGGATACTATACCCTGGTCATGTTTTACAAGTTCAACTAATGGTGAAAAATGTGACATAATTTTTGAAATTGTGAACTGTTTAATAGTGGACCAACACTATTCCTGGCATAAGCCCAGCGTCATAAATGTCCAGATGTTTTAACGACCGAGGTAAGTCAACTACTACAACGTGGCAAGGCAGTTAACTACGGCGTATCGTGAAAATACAAACCAAGACACCCAAGCCAATAACATGATGAAAACAACAAAACAGTGACAATACAATTTGTGTGATATCGTGTACGATATTGATATATCAAGTTGCTAAATTTTACTATACATCATTAATCAATTAAATGCATTGATTTGTTTATAACTACAGTTATTGAATTGAATAAAATTCCTGTTATAATTGTGTTGTGTGGTTAAAGAAATGTTAATAGTTTTAAATCGGTAGGGAATAAATACGAGCTGCACTCATTGGATAGGTCTTTCATCTATGCTTAGCCATGAACGACGCATGGGAGATGGTCGCTTCCCAGAGATATCTTCTACGGACAACAGGCAGATGGGCAAAACAGAAACAACTGGGCAACCGCAGCTGGGGCTCAGATATGAGTGCAAGAGAGACGTGAAGGCACTGGGCACTAATCCGGCAACCTGGAAGGATGAAGCTGCCGATCACACTAAGTATTATGCTCCCTATGGTACCACTTCAGATTTTACCAAAATAAGCTCTCACGACAAACAGAAAAGCAAAGAAGACGTCTGAAGGAAAAAAGACCTGGAAAAAAACAGCTTGTGGTTATCACCTCAGGTGTGCATTCCTATAGTCATTTATTTTATGACCGTAAGAGGCTACCTTATTCCAGTCACTTCATATGGTTTACTGTCCAGTTAAATAATGTAACGTTATATTTCAGCTCAACCATATCAAAGAAGTATATGCCAATGAGCTGCAAGAGAACGTGTTCATCGACTTTAAATCTGTCTCAAGCAATACATTGAATCTCGTTACGGTCAGCTCTCTTCTGGTGGTCACTTGCTTTGTCAAGGTTTTATTCCGGTTTCGGTAGGTACCTCAGAAACTGTGAAAGCTGTATACCAACTGTAATATTTAGGTCATATTACCAGTGCCGGTCTTAGGCCAATTTGACTGATTTGATCAAATCAGGTCCCGCTCCACGTAGGGCCCAGCACTCGGGTTGCCATCTCCAGCAGGGGAAAGGAGTGACTATTTTATGCTGATCCAGTTTTTAACATTTAACTGCTGCCTTTCTGTTCTGCATGTTTTTGTATTCTTAATTTTATATAGGCCTACGATTTCACATTACCTGATGTGTCTCATATCTGTTTGTTTTTTTTAGTTATTTTATATTGGCCTAAGGTTCAACATTTACTCCTATTTATATGTTCTGTGTATTTTTTAAATTTTTATTTCACGTTGATCTACAGTTTGACAAGTACTACTATGTCACAGTTCTACATGTATTTCATTGACCTACAGTCTGACAAGTACTACTATGTCACTGTTATATATATTTCAATGACCTACAGTCTGACACGTGCTACTATGTCACTGTTGTACATATTTCATTGACCTACAATCTGACACCCTCTACTATGTCACTGTTATACATATTTCATTGACCTACAGTCTGACACGCGCTACTATGTCACTGTTATACATATTTCATTAACCTACTGTCTGACACGTGCTACTATGTAAATGTTATACATATTTCATTGACCTACAGTCTGACATGTACTACTATGTCACTGTTCTGCATGTATTTCATTGACCTGCAGTGTGACACGTGCTACTATGTCACTGTTATACATATTTCATTGACCTACAATCTGACACGTGCTACTATGTCACTGTTATACATATTTCATTGACCTACAGTCTGACACGTGCTACTATGTCACTGTTGTACATATTTCATTGACCTACAATCTGACACGTGCTACTATGTCACTGTTATACACATTTCATTGACCTACAATCTGACACGTGCTATTATGTCACTGTTATACATATTTCATTTACCTACAGTCTGACACGCGCTATTATGTCACTGTTATACATATTTCATTGACCTACAGTCTGACACGTGCTACTATGTCGCTGTTATACATATTTCATTGACGTCCAGTGTGACACGTGCTACTATGTCACTGTTATATATATATATTTCATTGACCTACAGTCTGACACGTGCTACTATGTCAAGGTTATACATATTTCATTGACCTACAGTCTGAAACGTCTACTGTGTCACTGTTATACATATTTCATTGACTTACAGTCTGACACGTCTACTGTGTCACTGTTGTACATATTTCATTGACCTCCAGTCTAACACGTGCTACTATGTCACAGTTATACATATTTCATTGACCTACAGTCTGAAACGTGCTACTATGTTACTGTTATACATATTTCATTGACCTACAGTCTGACACGTGCTACTATGTCACTGTTCTACATGTATTTAATTGGCCTGGTGTCCGCCTCAAGTTCCAGATGTACCGTGTTCGATTCCCAGTTTAGGGAAAATAGTTTATGGACATTTTCTTTTCAGAACGATTGGTCCTAACGATGTCAAACTCCCCCCTGGTCTCCTCGGTAATGAGATCGGATGGCTAGCCTTCTCGGGTACAATCGAAAAAATAGGAGGTCCCATGTGCAAGTTGCGCACGTTAAAAATCCTGCGGCAGATGGAAATCGTTAAAGTAGGCCTATCAGGTCGCTGCCCTGGCAAAATTTAAAAATTAGAAACTTACCCACTATAAAAATATTTCTAGAATGTGTGATTCCTATATACACATACTGGGATTCTCACCGGTGATATGGACTTCGTCCACTGGGCTGAGATTCTTGTGGGATCTAGGGGAGGAGATCGGAGCACTGGTGGAGTTGTCTATGTGCAATGAAGACAATCCTTAAAACCAAACCATCTCCAGCTTTGACAAAGAAGAATAAGGAACGCTAAACAGAATATGTTATATTGGACCATCTTATTCACGACAACTCGTTGAGACAAAAGTTATGACACTCATTGAGACAAAAGTCATGACAACTCATTGAGACAAAAGTCATGACAACTCATTGAGACAAAAGTCATGACAACTCATTGAGACAAAAGTTATGAAAATATCATCATTCCTTGTCACTAACTTTTGTTGTAATTAATCTCATGAAGAAAAGATAGAGACTAAAGTAAGAAAATCCAGGAAAATGAACTTGTTAAGTCTATAAAGTTAGCATATTGGGAAAGTGATTTGCTGGTCGAGAAACTTGTAGCACTGAAGTGAATTCTTCTTTCTTCTTACCTTAGAAAGATTTTGAAAAGCATTAAATTTCTAGCATGAGACAAGTACTGGATTCCCTGATTGTATTTACTGCTGTCGGTATATTTTTACTATGACAGTGCCGTCATGAGGAAAGAGATTGTCCGAAATAATCAAATTGTATCTAAGGTCAAGACAGACTCAACTGTCTTACAATACTATCCATGGGTGTGATAAATCAAAAATTGTCGACACAATTTTGAAACAATCTGTGGAACAGAAACCAAGAAATATTTCTTGATAAGAATAGTTTCATTGATCTTGGTGTTTCGATTGATAGAGTGGTTAGGGAGATGTTCTCTCTCGATAAAGGTACCGAGTTCGAAACTCAGTGCCGTCACGTTCCGGTCTACCCAGCTGTAAGTGGGTACCTGACTATAGTCGTGAGCAAGGTACGGAAAGGGTTGTGAGGAAGGGAACTGGTCACCACCCCCCCCCCCCCATCATGTAGCAGGACTTAGTATAGTGAAGTCTCTAACACTTCATTCCCCTTCGACAGTATCTCTAATGGGACTACCTTTATGTTCAGTGTAATACATCTTCTTCTTCTTTCTTTGATCCTTAGCTGCCGACCGTCAAAGCAGTCAGTGGCCATCACGCCTGGTGCGTCTTATATGGTGTACGTCTTACCTTGTGTATAATAGGGGAACAACAGAAATGATTGCGTCATTAATAGGCTGGGCTGCCCATTGTAAACTTCCGGTGTTGTGTCTTGCGGTTCGCACTAATGACCAGTCATCGAAGCATCATTTTTTGGTGATGCCTTGATGGCAGGGAGGATAGTGTGATTCGCTTGCTTAGCTAGGCGGTATTGTCGCACGGAAGGTCCGGGGTTCGAGTCCTGGGTAAGCCATTCTCGTGTGTTGTTTTTCTGTTGTCCAGTGTTCTACTTCTTTATTTCTTACGAGTGCCTGAAAGCAAACCTTTATGTTTGTTTAATATTTATTTACTGTTTACAGGCCTCGGGTTTCTCTTCTTTCTGGTGCGTCTTTTAGGGCAGCAACAAAATGATTCCACTTTGCTTGGTCGGTGGTCATCCTTCGTACAGTGCTCCAACTCTGGTTCATTCTTTGCATCTCAGCCTCCACAGTCCTCCGCCATGTTGTTTTTGGTCGGTCTCTCTTTCGTTTTCCTACGGGGGTCCATAGCATAGCTGTTCTTCTGATGGCATCGGGGGATGTCTTTGCTTGCTCCGTCGTCTGGTGTTACTATGCATCCTAGGTATGTGAAGGTGTCTCTCTGTTCCAGTTGCTGATTCCTTACTGATATGGGCTCAGGATTGCTCACATTGAGCGTCATAACCTCTGACTTCTTTAGATTGATGTTCAAGCCAACCTGCTGGTTATACTTATTAAGTCTATCCGTTATTTTTCTGGATGTGTTTATGTGAATGTGCTAGTAGTGCAATGTCATCTGCATATTCCAGATCTTCCAAATTAGAAAATGTAGTCCATCGTATTCCTCTTGGAATGCCCTCTGTTGTCTGGCGCATCACCCAGTCTATGACTGTTAAAAATAGAGTGGTTGATAAGGGACATCCCTGTCGTACTCCTGTCTTCACCTCAAAGCTTAGGTTGCTCTGCCCAACGCTACACGTAAAGTTGGCATAGAGGCTTTTTTATGATTGACACTATGCAGCTTGGAATTCCATAAGCCCTGAGTATTTTCCATAAACTGTCCCTATGTATACTGTTAAAAGCCTTTCCAAAATCAACGAAATTAATGTTCAGCTGTCTTTGCCATTCTGAGCACTGCTCTACAATGTTCCTGAGGGTAAATATATGATCTACACATCTTCTGTTCTGTCTAAATCCTGCTTGTTCTTTCCTCAGTTTGTGGTCTACTGCTTTTGAAATTCTCTGGATAATTATCCTGCCTAGTATTTTTGCTGGGAACTGAGAGAAGAATGATTCCTCTCCAATTATTGCAGTCTGCAAGATCTCCCTTCTTGGGCAATTTGACAATTATTCCTTTGTTCCACTCCGTTGGTGTTGTTCCTGTTTTCCAGACGTGCAAATAGTGGTTCTAATAGTTCTGCCGCTAGCTCAGGGTCTGTCTTAAATAGCTCTGCATTTAAGTTATCATGGCCAGGAGCTTTTCCATTCTTTAACCTTTTGATTACTGTGATGATTTCTTCTTTTCGTGGAATGTCTGTATAAACATCTAGATCGTTTTCAGCCTCAGGAACATTCAATTGTGTCGCTGGTGGTTCCTTGTTCAGAGTTTCTCTGAAATGCTCTGTCAATCTTGTTTCCTGTCCCCCTGCTGTCGTTATGAGATTTCCTTGCTTATTTCTTACTAATGTAAAGTTGTTTGCACCTCGTTTTCCACTGATGATTTTAGTTATTTTGTATACTGTGCTTTGTTCATTTCTCAGTGCTTCCTCTTCTGCCTGTCTTGCAAGATCGTCTAGGAAATTCCTTTTGTTGGCTCGGGTTTGGCTTTTAACTTCCTTATCCCGCTGACTGTACTGTTCGCTATATAGTTGCTTTAACCTGAGGGACTTCGCTTCTGTTTTCTTTCTTTTCATTTCCTTTCTCTTTGTTATGGTGTTTAATGTTTCTGGTATTATCCAGTCTTGCTTCTTCCTTTCCTGGAATCGCAAGTATGATTTGCTGCTTTCCTTATATATTGTTAAAATGGTGTTGAAATTCTGGTCTATATCATCAGTCAATGTCTTTTCCTGACTTTTGGCAAATTGAAAGCTTCTTTATATCCGCCACAAATGCTTTTCTGGTAAGGGGGTCATTCAATTTGCTGATGTCAAACCTTTTCTGTGTCCCACATCTGCACCTCTTCTTACCTTCACATCTTGTAATGCATGTCTCCATCTACCATTAATCATGATGTGGTCTATCTGGTTTCTGTCCCGACCATTTGGTGATTCCCATGTTAATTTGTGAATTTCTTTGTGTGGGAAAAGTGTTCCTCAATGACCATGTTGTTAATGCTACAGAAACTTATTAATTTATCCCCATTTTCGTTTGCTGTTCCGCTGCGGAATTTCTCCATTACTCTTTCATTATATGTATTGTGTGTTCCAACTTTCGCATTGAGGTCTCCCACTATTACGATAAGATCATATCTAGGTGTGTCTTCCATTTCCTTCTGCAGTTGTTGATAGAATTCATCCTTGACCTCTTCATCGCTGTCATTCGTTGGTGCGTAGCATTGTATTATTGTAGTGTTGGTGAATCTCCCTCTCAATCTTATTCTTATCAGTCTGTTGTTGATGGGTTTCCATTCTAGTAATGTCCTTTCTACTCTTTTCTGTAGAATAATGGCTACACCTTCATTGTGCTGTCCATCTGCTCTGCCAGAGTAAAGTACTGTTTCTCCTGTTGCTGTTTTAACTTTTCCTGCCCCTGTCCTGCTTATCCCTAGAATCTGTAATCTATAGTTTCTCATTTCTGCTGTGACTTGTTTTAGTTTACCCGTCTTGTTCATTGTCCTGACATTCCAAAATCCTATTCTTGTTTCACGATTTGCGGTCAGGACATCCGTTTTCATGTCAGTGCCTTCCTTTCGGCTTTCACCACTGACGTCATACGAGCCTCAGACTACAAAGTCCATCCCGCAGCAAAGTTTATTCATTTGTTGTCCTTTCCGTAACTTCATTTCTTTTTACATAGACAGGGGTATCAACCCTATGCTAAAACCCCCAACCAGCGTGTCTGCTTTAGGGTGACCCCTGCCCGCGCAAACCTGTCCAGCTAGGTAGAACCTTCTAGGAGTAAAACTCCCGCTGGCTTAGCTCTGGGGGTAATCAGGGTACGCCTGATTTTCGGACACCCTGATAATCGGACAACTTTAATTCAAGATTCTTATTTTTCTCATTTTTGAAGCATTTTTACAACTTTAAAACTGCTGCTGAAACAGTTTCTGTTCTAATACTGCAGACGAATCCAATAGAACCAACTGTTGAAGCTTCTGGGGTGATTGGGAAAATCTACTTCGTGGCTTTCTATTGTGTGACGCAGTACATCATCATAAACTTCTTCATCGTGTTAATAAATGAAACGTATTCAGAATTAAAGCGTGCTGACCGGCTGCTAGGAAAGACAAGCGCTTAACCAGTGTTGATGAAGAAATTCCGACATCCTCAGCATGCTAAAACCGGCAACTTAGAAGATGAACATTGTGGTCACCTAAAACAAAAAAAAGAAATCGGAACGGGAAATGGGGAAAAGTATTGTGAACAAGAACAGGTTACAGTTATTAGAAATAAATAGAGCAGAATTAATTATGCCATGGACAAGTTGCACCCTGTCAGTTATAGCAATTGGAGTGATGATGAAATGGGAAGAGAGTAAATTAGCAATGCTCATTCATTCATTCATAACCCTCCGATCGCCAAGTAGCATAGGCCTTCAACAAACGCATGTCAAGTCCTCCTGTCACGTGCCGTCATCGTCAAGCTCTTTCCACGTTCTCCTCATCATTTTCACCTCTGTTTCCAGCTCTCTTCTCCATGTGCTTCTTGGTCTACCTCTGCCTCTCTTGCTCTGGGGGTTGCAGAACAAGGACTGCCATGTAAATCTAGAGGTTCTCCTAGAAGAAAGAAGGTTAGTCAGTAACACAGACTCCTTTCGGCTTTCTCTGTGTTGCATCATATGCCTCCCTGCGAGAGGACCGTGCCCTGTCTTGGATGTGTGAGTTTTATTAACCTAACTCCACTTGTCTATGTTTGTTGAAGTTTTTGCGGTTTAACATTTTTACAGGATGGGATAACCAACCCCTTGCCCAGCCCTCCTTAGTCGCTTTCTACGACATGCTTGGTAGGGAACAGTGTTACTATTCTTTACTCTCCTTCGGGCCACGGTAACACACGGGTGAAATTAGTAATGTTGGAAACGAATAACAATTATTTTAAATGTAAGGATGAATTCAAAATTTTAAAAATTTCTTAACTGTGGGCGAAGTCCAATTTTTCCTAACGCACAGTTTTGTTTGTGTGTTTTTTTTTTTAAGCGCCTTCCCTGGCGAAGATAAAATGGCTGTAACGTGGGTTTGTTTTTTTCTGTCATTGTTGGACAGCCCGCTCACGGTTCTTCTCCGCACTTCTAGTGCGTACACTTTACTACTAGGTCTACTTGAGTCACGTTATTGTAAAACATTCTGCAACCATTCGACTGAATTCGGCAGCAATTTCATTTTCTTGATTCATTCAGCCAGATTTTTATTAATTAATTTTTTTAATGTGTTCTTTTTTTCTTTTTTCATTAAATTGTTCCATAAAGACGAATGTGCTTTGAACTTCTTCTTAAGTGACTGAAGTATATAGTAAAACTGTGTTATCTTTGCGATACAACAATCCTAACTTACATGGAACAAAGCAGCGAAATGCAAACAGCCACAGTCAATTTTAAAAGAAAAGCAAAGTTTCATTCTACATTTCCTCATTATGTTTGTATTCACTATGTCTGTAAGATTAGATCATGTGTGTCAAAACGTCTTTTCCTCAACTAAAACCAGATGGTTATTATATTTTGAGATATCCCTCTAAGGTGTTAGGCCTATCGCGCTAATAAAGTGTTTTCGGTTAAATTTTATTACATAAATAGTATTTCATTCTTCAAGATGGAGAGAATCTGAAAAAAACAGTCGTGCGGTTGTTTTGGTGTTTTTGTTAAATTAGTTACACACAGTTGATAGAAAACACAATTATGTACATTGTTTCACGCAAGGGAGCAGGTTTATCGACACTGTCTAAAAATAAAGTTCTTGTGTCTTCAAAATATGCTTCTTTTCGCTCAGTCGTAATCCCAAACAGACGAAATCAGTTTATTTTCCTTCGTATACTCGTGTCCGTCATACTGAAATTCTCCTTGGAAAAATATGAATCTAAACAAATAATCAACAATAGGACTTTCTGGGCCACGTTGTAAGTGTAAACTAGTCATCAAGCTTACCGCCTAGTTCTCATAGCTACAATTATTAACTCTTCATTATCGTGTTTAGCCTTTGAGAATCGCCACACCCACTTTTCAGTTGTGTTTAATTATATCAATCATTGTAGACAAAATATGCCTTGGCAAAAGGTTAGTGATGTATAGGTATTATACGTGATACCGTAAGTTTATTAAACTTTCCCTGAAAGTGATATTACTCACATATTATCCAGTGGCGTATCCTGGTAATGCGAGCTAGGCGTGCTGCTACTTAAAATGAATATGTACGCCTACTATTTAACTTCTTCCCCTCTTAATTTAGAAACCAACTATATTCAATTACGCAATGATAGTTATTAGGGAAATATGTCAATTATCTCCGAAATACTAATTAACTTACAACTTGAAACTCACTGTCACTGAAATAATCTGCATTCCCGGCAACTAACAAAAATTAATCACAAAAAACACTGGACGGACACAGCCAATTTTTACAACTCAAGAGCTGCAAGGCCACCGCACGCATGTTCGTATTGTATTGACGTATCTGGCCATGACCCCGATCCACACAAACCAATCTTAAGACGTGAATTCGAAAGCACGCATTGTGACGGAATTACCCGAGAAACTTCGGGCGATTGTAACCAACCAATAAAAACTGCACTACAAAACGCGTCTGGGAAACTGAAACTAGATATACTCGTAGATTCTATGCGGGAAAATCCGTTATCCTGATGCGTGCGGTCCGAAAGCAGAACTTTAGAAGAGAAATATTTTATAGAATAATAAATTAAATTTTTATTTTCCTTCGGGCATAGGTGTGCGCAGCACGCACAGCACACATAGAGAATACGCCACTGATATTATCCTATATACAAAATTCCAGCTTTTTCTGTTAGTGCTTAACGCTAAGGGATACAATTTTGGCTGAAAGTTAGACATTAATTGCATTATTTCCCTTATATGTACTCTCCCGAAAATAGTAACACTTACCAAAGAAGAATGCGCAAATGACAGTGCCACTAAATCTGTCTTTCATACTTTGTACACAAATATTTGGTTCCCTTATATCAGTGTATTTTTTCATTTAAAAAAGTACTTAAAAATATATTAATATTAAAGAGTGTACAACTACATTATTAGTAAAATTTTAGTGGAAGATGCGGAGATCCATGATTTACGTTGCACCAGATCTTCTGTCATGTTCAGACTTTTAACATCAGATGGGAAACAAATATTTTTTTTAATACTTTTGAATAAGTAAATTTGCCGTTAGGTATTGGTGCCTTTGAATTTAATTTCCGTCTAATAATGGGCCTTTACACTATTCCGTATATATAGTTTCCACATTCTTTATGTCATTCTATCCGTTCGTAACGCTCCCGAAAATAATAACACTCGCTGAAGAAAAATGCGCAAAGGACGTTTTACGTGCGCCAATACCATCTTTCTCTGAAAGGCATGCCTGTTCAGACTGGATATAAAACATTTTTTTTTTTTTAAACGGGAATTTAATAAAATTGAAATAAAATCTTGATGACTATTCTCACTGTCACCAGCTGTGTGAATTGTATCTGATGAAGAGACAATTACTGCGAAATGGTTTAAATATGTATCTTCATATACAAGTGTTTAGAGATGTATAAATTCCCACACTTAATGTCTACGGACGTTTATTTCCTCCTATGAGACGTTGTGTGCACCAAGAATAAGGAGGCTGTAGATCTGAATAGAGAAATCATAAGAACATTTCTGTGTGCGCTAAAGATCTATTATAGTTCCGATCAAATAGTATCTAAAGATCCCTGTGATGTTATGAACTATTCGGCCGATCAAAACAACAGAAAATCAAGGTGCTCTTCTGAGGACAATCGGATGTTCACACCTAACATTCTTTGTATACAAGTGTTTGAATAAATAAAATTACCGTTACGTACTGGTGCTTTTGAATTTAATTCCCGTCATATGACGGGCTTTTACACTAGTTTTTAATAATTTTGGAACTACCACCATCGAAAGTTCACTGATAGGTTTCCATATTTTTCTTATAAAACTCACTTTGGACTGTAGACTGTGTAATATCTATATCTTTACTATGAAATTTTTGTTTTTCTGTTAAAACTGCTGTAAATACATTATATACATCACTGTCTGCCCTAGGGATTGTTCAAAGTGGTGCGAGGTCTAGTTGTGGCACCCCTTCCCCTTCCCGTACTGCATTGTTCTCTTATGAGGCTCAGTTGCATCCTAGTGAGTTGAATTACCCTAATTTTTTTTTCCTGTTTTGATTTCCGACTCTAAATACAAGGTTCCGTTGCGCGAGCGAAAATGAACGGCGCGGTAAACAAAGCGCAGGAGCTTGTCTGAAGACAGTCAAAATGACAAACGAAGCTGCCTGGTCAAATCTTCAGATATAACGGTCATATTTTCAACAGTTATAATATACCACAAAATATTAATATTGGAATTTGGAAAAAATGATGACAGAACGAAAATCAATGTTACAGAGTGTACAGAAAATAGGCATTTATCTGTTTTACATTCGGTCTTGAGTAACAAATTAATTCCATATGAATAAAATTTACATCATTAATACATGTTAAAAGTCTCCTAGGTAGTGAGATGGGATGCCTAGCCTTCTTGGATAAGGGCAAAAACTTAGGAGGTCCCGTGTGCAAGTTGCGCGCGTTAAACATCCCTCGGCAGCTGGAAATTGTAAAGAGTAGGACATACGACCGCTGCCTTGACAAAAATCTTAGAATTAGGAAACCTACCCACCACAATAATATTTATAGAATGTGTGATTCCTGTATACACACATTGGGATTCTCCCCGGTGCTACAGAGTTCGTGCACTGTGCTGAGATCCTGCTTGTGTGATCTAAAGGAGAAGATCGAATCACTGATGGAGTTGTCCGTGTGGAATGAAGAAGGTCCTTAAAATCAAAAACCAAAAAAATCAATATATAACAACTTTATGATTGCTAATGACTAATTAAAATAAGCGTTTAAACTGGTGATATAATAATGAATAATAGTGATACAGTGTAGCTGAATGATAACACAACCCATGTAAAACCGGGTGCTTATAGCCACGAATAGGGGCTTCTGTCCAGACGAAAGAAGGAATTTTATTATGAAACTGTTGAGAACTGGGCACGCATGCGCATCTGACATAATGCTCTTTGTCTTTCATCCTGTATCCTGTTACTCATTCATGCGGTGAAACTGTAAACAATTAATCTGCATTTTTACACGTATCATCAGTACTAATAAGATTTAAACAAATTCTCACATTTATCAGTACATTGGGGAAAACTATACGTTCTTACATACTTCTATAGCATAACAACTCTGAGCTTAAAGAAATATTTTTAAAGAAGAAAATTTGAACATACTGGTATACACATCTTCGCATTCTACACATATGGTGCCATTACATACTACTAAGATACAGTGACATGTGTTTACATTCTGACATACACGTTATCACGTGATAGCAAGAACTAATATGCTTGTTTTTTTAGCCATTGTTCAATGTTCACTGCTTTGTAATTTGTGAGTGTGTGAAGGAAAGCAACTCAATACAGGAAGATTACATTTAGGATTACAAGTACAGCCCACCGGTCGGTTGCTAATATAAATATATACTTGTGTTATGTATCATATACTTACTTAGTTAGTCGTTCCTCTTCAACCGTGAGGTGCAGAGGTTTGGAAGAGAGAGCGCCATACTATCCTATCGGTTGTCTTCCTCCTGGCCTGGTTCCATTCTAGTCCTGTTATCACAAACTTATAAACTATTATTCACAAGAATGTTTCATGAACTTTTTTTCTTCTATAATCCCATATGCATCGTTCTTGAATGCGCATAAGTGTACCATATTAGCATTACATCCATCTTAGCGCTGTGTGACAGTTGAAAGGTTGATATCCATACTCTCGCAATAATGTGATAGCCATTCTCCATATTATTTATTTATATAATAATATTTTCATACACACATCTAATGGGTGTGTGACATCTAATGGGTGTGTGACATCTAATGGGTGTGTGACATCTAATGGGTGTGTGAAAATATTATTATATAAATAAATAATGTTAAGTTAAAAGTACGGTCATATATTCTTGACACGTCAGTAGCGTCCGTTTCAGGACGGACACTGGTGGTAAAATGCCCGGAAACAGTTTCATCTATCATGAGCTGGTCGATGTTGTACTGATGTGATGTTGTTGGATTATTATAAAATTTTCATTCAGATTATTTAAACATGTCTTATTATTCACTTAAGTACTGCAATGAGGAAAAAATTTAGCTGTATTTCGATAGAGAAGTATTCAAAATGGATTTACTTATTCGTCTGCGTCATTCTGAACAAAGCACTTTATTCTCATCTACCATAATTAATAGATGTTTTTATTTACTTTAAATTTTTAAACTTTATACTACATAATAAACAAGTCTTCAAAAAATGTAAATTCAAAATGACGTTTTTAATTTGTTTTCGGCTGGATTTCTTTATGTTTAAAATGAGTCTGTGTTGTAAGCTTGCAATTTCTTTTTCAAGTGTTATTGAGAGCTGGACATAAGAAATGGACGCCGCTTTTCACCACTTACCTTCTAAATAATTAGCCTGAAATACACAGGGAAAAGACAACGACAATCAGATACGATAAGATTTCACTAGTAGAAACACAACTACAAAATGTAGAACTATATATATTTATTTTGGCAGAAATATAAACAGGGAAAAAGCAGCGAGGATGGGAAATGGTCACCCCCACCCCTCGATGCTAGACCTAATACGGTGTAGTCTCTAACACTTCATACTCCTACAGCAGCATCTGTTTTTTGACTACCTTGCCTGAATATAAACAGAGTTGGAGGCATAGGCAGTGATATCAAAATATGGATACAGAAGGCTAATGCAGCTTTCACTTCATTGATTGGTACGTGGAAATCAGACGAAATCAAGTCCAACAAATAAATAAGAATCTTTGGCAAACACATCAGGTCATTCCTGTTGTATGGTTCTGAAGTATGGACAGCATTAAATGTAACTACCAAACAGTTTTAGACTCACAAATGGGTGGAAGTGTTGAATACAAAAACTGAAGTGGGATGACAAAGTCACTAATGGGTGGAAGTGTTGAATACAAAAACTGAAGTGGGATGACAAAGTCACCAATGTGGTACTGAGGACAGAAACCAGACGAATACCAGTGGAACCGAAAATGAAATGACGACACTGGTGAGGAATTGGATACACATTGAGTAAACAGACGACACAGTTGAGGGATTGGATACACATTGAGTAAACAGACGACACAGGTGAGGGATTGGATACACATTGAGTAATCCTGTTGATTGAAATGCCAGACAATCCTTGTTTTGGAATCCTTCGGGTAAAAGATGTTGAGGCAGACCAAATCCCACTCTATAAGTTAATAAAGGAAAATTGTGATGATGATGGTGGTGATGATGATGGTGGTGGTGATAATGTTGGTGATAGTGATGATGGTGGTGGTGGTGATAATGGGGGTGGTGGTAATAATGGTGATGATGGTGGTGTTGGTGATAATCGTGGTGATGGTGATGATGACAGTGATGATGATGATGATGATGATGATAGTGATAATGGTGGTAATGATGATAATGATGATTTCGATGATGGTGGTGATTGTGATGATTGTGGTGGTGGTGATAATGGTGGTGATGGTGATGATGATATATATCCCAATCCCATCCCAATTAACATAAATACCGATGTATGTTACGTCGGTCGGTTCACTCAAAATAGTAACTCTCGACAGAAAAAAAAGTTCGCAACGCACGGTGTGCAACTTGCGCGGCGTGGCTGTTATATAAAACAAATCATCATGTGACGTATTCTTTCCAGAACGTTGTCTCCATTACAGCTGCTCTGAACGCATTACGATTCTGGGCAAGTCGACCTGCATCAGCCAAAGACAAGTTCAGACTCTCTGTGATGTCCTGGGTCCACCGTCGTCTAGGTCGACCCCTTCCCCTTTTTCCAGGGACCATGCCTTCGATCACTATTTTTTCCAGACTATTATGTCTTTTTATATGACCGAAAAATTTCAGCTGCCCTATTGCGATGGTATTTAGGAGCCAATGTTCCTGTACGTTAAGTGAGTGCAGTACTTCTCTGTTGGTCTTTTTTTCTGTTCAAGGTATTCTCAACATCCTTCTGTAGAATTTCATTTCGAATGATGTAACCTGTTTTGCAACTGTTTTATTGAGTGTCCAAGTCTCGCAGCCGTATGTTGCTACTGGGAATATACATGCTCTGATCAGTTGTAACTTTGTTTCTTTGCTTATGCCTTGCCATAGGTTTTTCATCTGTACTAGTTTATGTGAAGCAATTGCAAGTCTTCTTTTAATTCCTACTGCACAGTCGCCAGAGCTGTTGATGATTGATCCTAAGTATTCGAATTCATTAACACTTTCCAGTTCTTCGTTATCAATTTCAATTTCTGGTTTGGTCTTTACTTTGTCTGTTGTCAATACTTTGGTCTTCTTGATGTTTAGGTATAGATTCTGGGCCTCGCTGTGTTTTTTGGTGGACAGAATTAATTGTTCAAGTCCTTCTGGGTTGGTCGATAGGAGGACTGTGTCGTCATCATATCTGATTTCCGGGATCTGGTACCCGCCGATGTTAAATGAGTCAAACTCTGTGTGTTCTTGGTCATCTCTTACGTTTCTCATGATATTCTCGGCATAAATGTTAAACAGGTAAGGGGAAAGGGTACAGCCTTGTCTTACTCCTTTCTGTACTTCAAACCATTCTGATGTTTCTCCCTCTATTCTTACGGCCGCCTGTTGTTCTTGGTACAGCAGTGCGATGAGTTGTATGAGGTGGTTTGGAAATCCCATATTTTCCATAATAGCCTATAACTGCTGATGTTGTACACAGTCGAAAGCTTTGGTGTAATCAATGAAACAAGTATGTAGGTCAACGTTGAATTCTCTACACCTTTCTATGACGATCCTCATGTTGAATATATGATCTCTAGTGCCTCTACCTGGTCGAAAACCCGCCTTTGACTTTTTTATTTTTTTTATTTTTTTATTCTTTCACGAAATTAGTATCGCTCGACAAAGAAAAAGTGTGTAAAAATTGGTGTGCATGAGCCCTCACCCGGTGTACAAATCATGAAAACTTAGAAGTTTTTGTTAAAACCACGTATTATCAGGGAACACTCTTTGAAAACAATCCACGCACTTTCACACGAAATGTTGTCATCAAAGAACTTTTAAATTGAATCTAAAATAACATAATTCTCGCCGTGTGTGCCATAATTGGTCACAACTGAGGAATGCAAACGTGTTGAAAAATTGTATTGTTTCCATTATATATACTCTCCCGAAAATAGTTACCGTACAATCAACACAGAAAAGCGTTCAAATGGCGGTGTTCATGAACAGTTTGATTACACTGTATAATGGAAAGAAACCAAAAACACTCTAAAAATGTACTTCTATCTGCTCATCCGGGAATGGAAACAGCACACTATAATTAAAAACCCGTCAAGTTTGACGGGTTATTGCTAGTATATATATATATATATATATATATATATATATATATATATATATATATATACACACACACATATATATATATATATATATATATATATATATATATATATATATATATATATATATATATATATATATATATACTTATGTGGGATTACCATTGGTGAAGGTACACAGGCTTCTGATATTTGACAGTATGGATCGACTTGTCAATTGAACCCTCAAACTTCAGAAATCAACACTGGACATCAACACCTCAGCTTGCAGGCTGCACACATCTGTAGATGGCAAAGGCGTAGTGACAAACTCTGTCCTGTGTCCAGTCTGTTTCAAAACTTTTTTCACTGTCCCTTGTTCAAATTGCGCTCCCTCATTTTATTGGCCAACACGTTCCGCTGAGAGAGCATGACGTCACAGGCGTGTTAGGACTGCTTAAATTGTTCGCAAGATGAATGAAATTTTTACTTCTGTTCAAACTATTCCACCTCTTCCTTCGTCGTTCTAGACTTCTGTCCATCCGATTCTGTCCATTTAGATCTCGTTAGAACCGGACAGTCCTTGGCTACCATCCCATCTAATCATTCGTCCGACCATTTAACATTCTGCTACATTGCTCGAAAGTGTGTAGTGACCCTATCAACTGACAATTGTATGCATTCAACTTACCAAATCTTCCATTCCGAAACCATTCCAGCCATAATACATATATGTGAATATAGAGGCAGTCTCCCAGAATCCAAACATATAAGTCTTTCTGCAATTCATCTATCCTGGTCGTTATAACATCATTCAGAAGTTGGAACTAAAACACAGATCACTTTAACAACAAGATTGCCATGCTGTTAGGCATTATGACCCTTCTCGCTCGCCGTGGCGTGATTGCGTGATACACCGATACCTCGATTTTCGTCGCTTCGACTTTCGTCGCTTCGCTCTTTCGTCGGTTTTCAATTCTAACCACGTTTCCAAATTTCGTCGCTCGCTTCGCTCTTTCGTCGCATTTGGTCACAAGTGCGCGTCATCTTGATTCTTTCGTCGTTCAGTCTTTGAACAGAAATCGTTCGGTGTGCACTGTTTTTTTTTTAAGTTGTCCGCATTGAATCTCTTATATTTGTCATTAAACATATTAATACTACTTATTTTTGTGATTAAAATAACAAAACTATTCATACTATATTATTTTTGTGATTATACTGTAAACAGTTCATAGTTATTTTAGTGATAACAGTCTAATGACAGTGTTCATATCGTGATTATAAGACACGTGTACAATTTTCATACTGTACTTTTTTGTGTGATTAGGCCTTATACAGTACTACTTATTTTTGTGCTTTAATATATTCATAATGGGTCCTAAGTGTAGTGACAAAGTTAAAAGAACCCATAAGGTTCTCAATTTGCAAGAAAAGCTTAAGCTAATCAAGCTTAATGAACAAGGCATCTTAAATGCTGAAATAGGCCGCAGGCTAGGTGTACCAAGCACTACAGTTAGCACAATTGTAAAGAACAGAGCTAAAGTGTTAGAGGAAATTAAAAACGCTACGCCAGTGCATACCAAACTTATTAGAAAGAGGCACAATTTAATTGCTGAGATGGAGAAAGTGTTAAATGTGTGGATTGAAGACCAAGTCAGCCACAACATTCCTCTAAGCCAAGATCTTATCCAGGCTAAAGCACAAACTTTATTTAATGCAATGAAGGCTGAACAAGGAGAGACATCAGCTGAAGAGACATTTGGAGCTAGCAGGGGCTGGTTTGAGAAATTTAAGAAAAGGTCAAATTTGCATAATATAGCAGTGAAGGGAGAATCAGCTAGCGCAGATACCGCAGCTGCAGGAGCTTTTCAAGAGAAGCTTGAAAAAATTATAGAAGAAGTTGGCTACACAAAGCAGCAGATCTTCAACGTAGAATAAATTTCGACAGAAGTTCAAAAGTAAATAGTGGGCTAGAACACCAAATAGCCTGTTACAGAGAACTTCTTAGGGAAAGGAAGAAGACATCAATGAGGTAAACGTCTTTGCTCTCCTTTTTCAAGACGCAACCGCCACAACCAACTTCAGTCACCCCTCCCTCTAACCCTTCAGATTCCGAGCCATCAACATCAGCCCCAGCCCCAGTTAGATCTCCTTCAAAGTGCCCTTCTCCTAAAAGAATTAGATTGAAATCCTCCAGTTTTGAAGATGAACCTCCTCAATTTTCTCCATCTGGTTTTCTAAGTCTAGAATCCCCCTAAATTACCAACATTCAAAACTGTACATACTGTATATATTCATCGTCTACTTGCTGAAGAATGATTTTAAGGTAAAATGCTATTGACGTATTTTTTTATTTTTTACTGTATTTTCTTTACTCTTATGTTTATTTCTGTTTATCTGGGTGTTGCACGCATTCGCAAGTGTTATATGGTTAGTTATTTACGTTTTTTGGCGGCCCTAATGCATTTGTAAGCTAAATAAAGGCTATGCTTCGACTTTCGTCGATTTTCGACTTTCGTCATAGCTCTGGTACCTAACCTGTCGAAAGAGTGAGGTATTGGTGTATTCATAGAGATACCGTTGCTTTGCAGTAATCGATTATACAACCGTATTGGAGACAAATTGTGCCACAGTGATGATGATTATTGATTATGATGATAATGATGGTGACATCCGCAGTTGAAAGATACTCATAGAAATCCAAAAGGAATGAACAAAGGTTGACACTGCGGACCCAACAAGGGAAAACAGTGCGAGAAGCGTGAAGTCTAAGAAATATTTATGTCCAAAAAATATTTTTAAAAATAGGCAATGGAACTCGCTGGCACTAACTTAAAGTTGTTGACCGCAGCACATCCACTACGTGAATGACTTCTGTAAGTGCGCCACATCGAGTTCTTCTTCTCAATGTTCTTGCTGTGTTCTTTTTTAAAATTAATATTTTATTTTATTTGAAATTAGCGTTATTTGGAAGTTTCACACCTTTGACCCCCTGGTTCACTAGATTTCAGACGACATCGAGGGCTGACATTTTGCACACGATCGAAGATGGGCTAGAACTGGCGCATTTGGTGGGTTCACATTGGTACACTTTAAACTATCAACATCTGAAAGAATCTCAATTGACCTGTCCCGTACCCAATATACAAAAGATAAAATTTAAATTTTTTCAATATTACAGTTGTGAAAGAATCACGCAACGTGGTGACGTTGTACACAAAATTGTGAACAGGATCACAAACCTTAGTGACGTTGTACACAATAATTGTGAACATTGTTATAACTTTGTTGCAATATGTTGCGTTGGAAACAACAGTCAAATTAAAGATTTATTTCAGTGGATGTGTAAACAGTAATAAAAGTGGATCCCTCAAACGTGTGTTGTCCTGCAGTTATGGGTGTCTCTTCTAGTAAACTTGGAGTTAAATAAAACATAATGAATGAGACCGAAGTTTTACTTTATGTTTTTTTTTTAAATTTAGTGATGAAAAATATACCGCTCAACCTCTGATGGGTTATAATTAGGATATATATTGCTTTCAATTCCAATTAATATGAACAAGTGCCGATACGGGAAAGTGGCATCACACCTGTCAAATCATTGTAAACAGGGCAAGTCATAATTACCAGTTATGCTTGCATATTTAAAAAACAAAACCAAGCAAACAAAAACGAGATATAACCTAACAAATCCAAACAAAAACATCAAACAAAATAATATTTAGGGGAGGGGTGTAACGGGCTGGTGTTTCCAGTTATATAACTGACTTTAATCTATATTTAATTGACTTGTGCGTGTCTAAAGTCTTATGTATTGTAAGAACAGCATCAGACATTCACCTCCCCAATTACTATATATACTTTTGTTCTAGTTAAATACTGTTTGACTATATTATGCAGTTCCCAAGGTCTATCTATTCTTAACACCTCTTATATATTGATAGGTAAATTTGATGCCTGCAAATAAACTAGTATTGGGATTCTCATTAGCACCTTGTTGAAACTCGTTCTAGAAAGAAATATTGAATGCAACTGTGAAAGTGGACCACCTCGATATAAGAGGAAAGAAAGCATCAAGAGATGAATAAACGGAATGTGATAGACCTGATTAAGTAGCATGAATATTTTTGCTCGAAACGACTGTGCTCAGTTCAGACTGCGAAAGTGTGTAGCATTGTGTACACCAGGAGTCCCACAAAGGTATTTGATACCCGACATCTCCGTGGAATTGTTGATCGTTAATCGATCCTTGCTAATTTACTTACTAACTTAGTCGTTTCTCTTCTACCGTCAGGTGTAGAAGTTTGGAAGAGAGAGAACGTACCATACTATCCTATCGGCTGACTACCTCCTGGCATGGTTCCATTCTTGTCTTCGGTCCTTCAGAGATCTTCTAATGTGGTTCTCCCAGCGGACTCTGGGTCGTCCTGGAGGTCTGGATCTCTGGCTAATATACAAGCAGTCACTGAGTCTCGCCTAAACAAAAATACGGAAGGGATTATACATGCGAAATAAATTAACATTACTTATTTATTGAACTCGTTGGCTTCGTTAAGAGAAAGGATGGGGATTAAGAGAATTAACAATGACATTGAAATATAGTTCGAGATTATTGAGTTTTAGAGGTAAGTTAAGTTACCACGTTCTTCTAGGTTCAGTCTGTTTCTTTGCTTTCATGAAACTGCATTTGCGAGGCTAAATCCAACGTCCAACAGCTAAATCCAACAGCTATGCAATGGACCCCCGAAGGAAGCGAAAGGGAGGCTGATTTCGTAGATTTTTGATAGGGGAATTAAGACTTGGGTTGGTCCCTTCTGAATAGATTAGAATAAGTGATAGCCACAGTGAGAGATAATAATAGAAATAGATTTCCACGAGTGAGATGGTAGAAATTAATAGAGGTTGTCCCTTAAATCGAGAATCTTTTCTCTTTCAGCCTATCTTATTCAACAGATCTAGAGGAGTCAGACAGTCTATGAAATATATATTGAATATATATATATATATATATATATATATATATATATATATATATATATATATATATATATATATATATATATATATATATATATATATATATATATATACACCACTCACGTGCACACACACACAAGTGACGACAGTTAGACGCACAGACTTGGAAAAACTATAACAATGATTATATAGATATTTTTGAACGAGCTGACCGACACGCTGATTAAGTTTAAGTGAATTTTTAATTATCATCAGAAAAATTCCATCACAACACATAAAAATTACATCAAGCATATACAAAAAGTCATAAAGTCAATGAATTGCTACAAGAATGATAGACCGATTGGTATGATCTTTTCCCTCGATGTATAGCCCACAGTCCTGTTAGAAGAAAAGTGATAGCCCCAAAGAGTCACGGATACATATGCTATAGTCTAAGATTTCCATTTAAAGGTATGAACAGACTTTGATACTCTGATCTATCTTAAGGAAAATATTGTTAGCAACAAAAACTTGCATAAAGAAATTTAAGACAGCAAAATGGGTGTCAAAATACAACAATAAAGGAATCACTCAGTCCTGCATTCACTCTATTCAGTCAGCCGTGATCACTAGCTTGCATTCGTACTTACAGCTTTTGTTGCAACTTCTGGAAAAACAATTTTTAGGACATGGACATACAGAATCTCCAGTGGTAGTCTTGGCCAATAGAATCCCTGTCCTGCAAAGATAGGTTGAATCCACTACTTCAGGGAACGTTTCCTTGGTTATTCTTATTTGAGGATATCTGTTTCTGTCACATTAAAATTGTCCAAGCACGAACGTTAACAGCGAGCAAAGTGTCAATAGCTTAGATTTCTAGTAACTAGGAATGTCAGGTTGGTGCCTTCTCGCAGTATAGGACTTTATTTGGTCACACCACAAAAGTCTTTAAGAAAAAAATGTTTTTGTTCTTCACAGATGTTTCTCAGTACTAAAACCGTTGGTAAAGTTGGGCTACCCCAGTTTCACTGAATAAAGAGAAAACAACATAAAAAATACTTATACATACTATTCATCGGTTATAACTTACATTATAAACTGCAAGCGTAGAGGTTGTCTTATCGTTTAAATCTCCAGTGAAATAAGTTATATTTCATAAAATCAATTATCATGAATTAGAAATACATACGTATTTCGTCAATACTCAATGATGAATCAGTGCAGTTATAAGTTAGTTTAAAATATTCTCGACTGATTACTAGCAATTTAATAAAATTTATTTATAGCTGCATGAGTTTAAGCTAGAAATTATAATTTATTTTGCTATCCACTGAAACACGTCAAATAGAGAATATAACAGACTTATAAATTTAATTACTTCTGCACAGAAATCTAACTAGTAAAATGAAATAAGCGGTTATCACTGAATCACTCAATACTACTAGATAGATATAATATTACCTCCAGACAGAACTACAGGCAATCGCACAAACTTAGAATTTATTCACTCATATAGTTAGTCTAGAAGCTCGGCAAAATGTCGAGTCAAACTAAGAACTTCGCTATGCAAGCTTATTTCCTAAGCACGAGCAACCTGTCTACTGCAAAATTTGGAGAACTGAATGAATAGTCTAAGCTACTCGGGTAGATATATGAAAACGGACAAAGGATCCCACTCTATTACGAAAACCAGAAATAGCGCCAGTCTCTCTCCCCTCTCTCTCTCTCTCTCTCAACACTTCCCATTAACTTAGACGCTGGCCATAACTGCCAAAAGTGCGTCTTCACACCTACTACGACATGTCTTATTTCTGAGCTAAGCAGATTGGCGCCTCCTCACACCTCACGCCGAGATACTTAGCCATAGAAGCGCTAGTGTCATGGACAATGCAGACAAATGTCTGCTCTCTAAGTCTGACGAGACAAATTCTCACACTATTTCGTTCACATCCAGGGACTGACATATTACGCAATAAAATGCGTTACTAGTATGAGAACAGAAACAGGCGAAAGTTTGAATGGGAAAGTAATATTTTGTCGCGAACGAACGAATGCGAAAAACAGGAAAAGGATAAAAGAGCAATAATAAAGTAGAGGACACGGGTAGAAAAGAAAAGAATATAGAAAATTTATTGATCATAAATCTCTATGCGACACTGATCAGAACAACTTGGCGGAGAACTAGGCCCCGATGCAAAGAACGAACCAGAGCTGGGGCACTGTACGAAGGATGGCCATCGACCGAACAAAGTGGAAGCAGTTTGTTGCTGCCATACAAGACGCCCCCAGACAAGATGGCCACTGACTGCTTTGACATTCGGCTGCTAAGGATCAATGAAGATCAGAAGAAATCCAATGTTAACCATGTACGAACTTGGAACTGTAATTAGAAACGGATCAGTTGCTGCACGAAGGTTGGGGTATATTTGTAGTAGTAATATCTGTCACGGAATCGTCTCCCCTGCTTTGCAGTAGTGGTCCAACAATGGCTAAAACTCAAGAGTATCTAATATGGGTCTTCAAATATGTCTACCTTCGCACAAGATTACTCTTGGCAGAGTTGTAGATAGAAGGATAATGATTCTTCTATCTCAAGGGAGATGTCATAAGATATTTCAGAAGTCAAGAACAATGCTGCCTTGGGCAGGACAATTGTTAACGTATATCTGATCCGCTGCCTTTTATGAAGAATTAAGCAATTATTAATTTCAGCTCATTCAATCCCCCACCCCGATTTTACTCGGTGGAATCCTTATTATTATGGTATAGCTCTGTTTAGAGCGTATTTAGTAAATTGACTGAGACAAACAAGCAGTACATTAAAAATGACTAAATCGACGATAAATTTGTATAATTAAAAATAACATATTTAATAATCATTTAGGAGTTAACAAGGTTTAAAAAAAATAAATTACTATTTATCAGAAAAGTATCATTACTGTGTGATGTAGTGGAAGTTTGTAAAGGAGGTCACTTGGCAGCTTTTATGTGTAACTTAGCTATCAGTGACAGTTCTGCTCCTTCTGATTCTTTGGATCTTGGTAGACTGGATCACTGATCCCGCTTGTCGCTTATCAATATTCTCGGGCTTAGCAAGTTCCCAGAAGTGTCAGGAAGTGTCTACGAAGTTGGTCCATCGTCTTTAAGCCCCGTCTGATGATGGCATCTAGCTTCGACAACATAGTACTTGTACACTTCTTGTTCCAGAGATAGTGCCCTCGACTGGTACCACCAACTAGTATGGTAGCAGAATAGAAACAAATACCCCTTGAGTATTGAGTTTCCCGACACACAGTTATGTTTCCTTCTGCCTATTCCCCCATCAAATCTACCTCACACTTTACCCTCGATGCGTATTAAGCTTAATCCCTCGAGAGAAAATTTTCTTTACCTTTAAATGAAAAGGTTAATAGAAATAATATTTTTTCATTTAAATCTCCACAAGTGGACAAATGTTCACAATATAGATTGAATATGTTTACATTTACATCTACACCGGTTAAAAAGCTTTGAATCTTTCATTATTTTTAAAGTGAATATGTTTACATAGACATTTACACTGGTTTGTAAATGTAAATATTAATTAGAATGTACCTCATTTCTTTCATCCTTCCCTCCATGCTCCGTATGAAACTTGGGACTACTTATGCTGTTAGTTCTCTTTGAGAAATTAGCGATATAACAGTCACCAGCCCTTGCAGTGGTGGTTCATGAAATCAACATTCTATATGCTGAGGTTGCCAGCCTCAAATGACTCTGACATCCACTAATACTTTTCACATATTAATATTCACATGGCAATATATACATTTTAGTTCACATGTTAGTAATGAAAAATATAGAATGCAAAATGTACAACTTACGCCACTCTTGGCTCACAGACTGTTTGCTCAAAGAAATAAAGGCACTTGAATAGGCCTCTTACATGTGTTCTTAGTAGTCGTTACTTTAACAATAAATTCCCACTTTGACTCTGTGTTTTCAGTTTCCTCAGAGCCCGGTTTTCCTTATTAAAATTATAGAGTTTTCCTAGGCTGTTTAAGTCCTTCAAAATGCTCCAACAAAGTCCGGTCTGATAAATGGAATTCTGGTTATAACTCTGGCAGTCTGGTTGTCATCTTGGCAAGCGATTCTCACAGTGACATAGACTTGCAAAAAATGTCAGATTATATTGCACGTTTTTGATCCTTGCCATGTTTGTCACAATTTTAGGCGCCGCCCAATCAGGTATATGGCTGTTCCTCTTTTCGAATGCCCGCCAATCGTTTCGAAAGCTGCAAATATTTAGGAGGGGTAATTCAAAATTATTTCCGCCTGAAATTATGTGCGTGATGCAAAAGGTCACGAATCCCATATATGGAAGTGACATGTCCGTACACTCTCTCTACAATGTGTTTCGGATGTAACATCTTACTTTTATCTGAAGTAATATGTTCATAAAAGTCAGACAGGAAACGATTATGTCATTCTTGTCTGTCCAAAATGTGTCGCACAGACAAGTAATCTCTTTATCCGTCGCTTGTGCACACAAAATCCGTCTGCAGGCGAGTACTTTTATCGCCAAGCAAACAAAATCATGCGAAAACTGACCAAGCCCATATGGGTTTTACCTGGGTTAATCTACACAAAGCTGTGAAGCGCCAAGCAAATGTGATGAACCATCACCAAAAAGGAGTGTCAGAATGTTTGAAAAATACAAAATATCTGCTACATAGCAGAGAAAGGAAGAGTTGCCGACCATTGTAAAACTCGTAATAAGTCAGTACAACAACTGTCACAGAATACGGCCGTAGTGGACAAGAGAGAGATCCCACAAATTATGTGACATTTTCATTACTCAAACAGTCTATGATACTTTAATTTTTTTGTACATTGAGTTAAATCGGAGATCCATACACATACGATAGAGTTCATCTTGTGGGTGAGACTCGGTGACTGCATTTTCTTTTTATATATTAAACAGCGTAACAATCCGGTCAGGTATTAGTATTTTCTCCAGGTCCTCAATACGTATGTCGTGTTTTGGTCTGTCTTACACCACGGTCATATTTACCGCTCACAATAATAGGATAAAACGGTCCGATATAACAGCCAATGAGAACGCTCCTTTTTCTGGTATGTATAAGGAAATGTATTATGCTTAACATAGAGGCCTATTTTGTGTAACTGAAAATACGAAGATATTTAATTTCTCAAAGACTAAAGATATTTAAACGAACGAACGAACGAACGAACGAGCGAACTTTATTTTCGAAGGGTTAAGAATTGGGCGCGCAGGCCTGTCTAACATTCTGCCCTTTCACTCTCATTAATCTTGCATACTATATCCTTTTATTCCCACATATTACTTAAAGCATTAATTTAAAGGCATGCAACATTATAAAGTTAACATAACAGCATGCATTTACAGTATACAATCATAATAAAAAATGAGTAGGTTTTTTTTTTTTTTTACAAGATAGTGACTGAAGAAAAATAATAATAATAAAAATAAAATAATATAAACAAAACAATAAATAAATAAGTTATGTATACCGACACTCACTTATGCGGTCAAAACGTCTAATCTGTAGTATTTTTGAATGGGTCATCAATCCTCAATACAAAAATTACAAAAACACATTCTCGCTTACATCCATACATTCTTGGCGGAAATTGAAATAATAACACTTTCTTGCGCACTTCTGTAGCAGAAAAAGTCTTTCATGTACATGACCCATTTAAGCAAACGGAAACATTCACATCTCTACAGTACAGTGGTATGCGGGTACATTCTCACATACATTACATTATATAATAGTATTACATGGATATAAAACAAATTATTCCCATTAAAAACGAGCGGAAGAGGAAAAGTAATGTTGACCTATGGATGAGAGGTTGACAGGCAAATGATGTTTCTATGGGGGTAGATAATTAGTGTTTAGGAAGTGTTTGAAAAGTGCTTTGTTAAATGAGTATTGTGTAGGTAGGCTTTTTAGGTGGTGTGGAAGGCTGTTCCATAAGTAGGCTCCAGAGTAGGCTAGACTCTGTTTGAACAGGTCGATCCTAGGTTTGGGCAGACGTAACTGATGTAATTGTAGTCCCTCTCTTCTACTGGTTTGAAACAATGATCGTAGGTACGGCGGAGCATTGTTTGATAGAATTGCGTGAGTCAGCTTGGCTTTGTTGTAGAGAAGACGTTTTTTCAGGGACAGTATTGTGGGTTCTTTTCCTGTCCTTGTGTGTGATATCGTGCGATTATCGGTGATCAGACGTATTGCTCTCTTATGCAGGGAGTGCAGTCTCTTTGAGGTGGAAGCAGGGCAACCATCCCATAGTGTAGAGCAGTAATCTAGATGTGTCTGTATATGTGAGGTATAGAACAATAGTCTAGTGTCTGCGTCTAAGAAGTGTTTTATTTTGGGTAGCTGGTACGTCTTTTGAGCCAAGTGTTTGGTTAAATTCCGTACATGGGAGTTCCACGTTAAGTGCTGGTCAATCGTAATTCCTAGAACTTTGTGTTCTGTTACATGTTCAATTTGTATTGATTCCGCGTGTACCTGTAGCGATCTTTTGGTGCAGTTTAGGAGTTTCTGTCTGGTGGTAATCAACATAGATTTCGTTTTTGCTGTGTTTAATGGCATACGATTCATATTACTCCATTTTGTTAGATTGTCTACATCGCATTGAAGAGTCATTTCAAGTGCCACGCAGTCATTGTCACTAGTGTAGATAGTACAGTCATCTGCAAAGAGGTCACATGTTGAATATTTTAGATGTAGTGGTAGGTCGTTGATGAACATTGCGAAGAGTAGGGGCCCAAGAATAGAACCCTGCGGTACTCCTGTATCTATCTTCGAGAAATCTGATGTCGAGTTGTTGTGAAGCACTAACTGTTGTCGATCTCCCAGGAATGATTTGATGATGTTTAGTGGATTAGGGCCTATTCTGAGGGTTTCCAACTTTTGAACCAAGATAGTGTGGTCAATCATGTCAAATGCTTTTTTGAAGTCAACAAAAATAGCACCACCTAATTTTCCATCATTTACGTTCGACAGCCAGTTATCTGCCATTTTGGTGAGAGCTGTGTGACAGGAATGTTTGGGTCTGAAACCTGACTGGCTCTCAATGAGCAGTTTGTTTGTTGTTAAGTGTTGAAATGTGGTGTTGTAAATGTGTTTCTCTAGTGGTTACGAAAGAGATGATAGAAGGGATATTGGTCTGTAACTGTTGGGATCGCTATGTGAGCCAGATTTATAGAGAGGAACACTTTGGCAGATTTAAATGCTGTGGGAAAGTAGTTGTGTGCAATACATTGATTGTACACATAGGCTAAGGAGTCGCAAATGATGGGTGCAGCGTAACGTAGAATCTTATTACTGATACCATCAAGACCATATGAATTGTTGTTTTTTAATGCCAAGATATATTTGAGAACTTCGTGTACTGTTAGAAAAGGAATATCTCTAAGATCTGTTATGGTATGTTCAGTGTTGCAGAAGGCGGTCAATTTACTAATATCGCAGTCCATTGGCTTTAGTGTCGATTTGAGATGGTTAATTTCTGTTTTGAAGTGGTTACTAAAATGAGTAGCCGTTAGGGAGCAGCTTTTTGGTAAAGAGTTTAGTGACTTTGTTTTGTGTGTTAGTGTTCTAATGGCTGCCCAGACTTCTTTACTGTTTGCTTTGTCTTGAATCATCTTTCTGAAATAGAGTTTCTTTTCCTGACGAATGAGGTATTGTACTTTGTTTCTAAGCATCCGATACCTGCTGAAATCTTTGAGCTTATGTGCTTCGTCCCGTTCTCTCATTGTTGATAATATTTCGTTTGTTATCCATGGGGTCTTTCTGATGTTTTTGACACGAACCTGCTTTATAGGAACATGTTTATCGAATACATTGTTAAAAGTTTTTGTCCAGTATGTTATGGCTTCTTCTGGATGGGGAAGTTGGTACACGTATGAGAGAGGGGATATTTGTAGGTCTTGTAGGAATAATTGAAGGTTAAAGTTTTTGAAATTCCTGTAATGGACTGTGATATGTTCCATTTTAGGTGCTTTGAACCCTTTTCTCGTCCAGGTACAGCAAATGGGATAGTGGTCACTTAATACTGTCCGTGTAACTGTGCATTCTACAATGTTTTCTAGGCAGGTCGTATAGATATGATCAATTAGTGTAGATGATGAATCTGTTACTCTCGTGGGTTGATTGACTAACTGTGTGAGGTTGTATGAGATGGTGATATCATTCCACGTGTTGTTCGATTTGTGAAGGTCAATATTGAAATCCCCCAGTAGAATAATTTCCTTCGAAGAAGCCCAAACGTTGTCCATCATTCGTGAGAATGTGTCAAACCATACAGCAGAAGAGCTAGGGTTTCGGTACAGGTAACCAATTAAAACGGGGGTCAGGTTGGGGAGTTTTATTTCCAGACATATACATTCAATGCCAGTATGTTCTAGATCATCACGGCGTCTGTACTGAAGAGATGTTGAGATGTATATGACTAGCCCTGTTTCATGTTGTCTGTTAGAATCTTTGCGAATGGTGGTGAATCCATTAATCCTAATTTCTTCATCTGTAATTTTGTCATTGAGACGGGTTTCAGAAAAACCAAATATGTGGAAGTTTTGTTGGAGAGAGGTGGAGACTTCAAGAAGCTTACCTAGCAGGTTGTAAATGTTTAAATGACCAATTTTAAGCCCTGATAGTTTAAGCCATGAATTAGTGATATTGCCTATATTTTGATTTAAGTTATAGCTAGTTTAAACAACGGGGATATTACTTAAATGGTATGTGTAAAGACGTCCTCAAATAATATGTTATTCTAAGAGAAATATCGCTTTAATGGACATTTATACATCATGGTAGTCCCCAATATAGTTAGTTAAAGGCTGCATAGATTTAAATGCATTTTGCTAACTAAACAAATTAGCTAGACTGATAGACATAAATTACCAGTATAATATTAACTTTAAATGATTAAAATCGGTCCACAATTAAGAAAGATAATAGCTTTTAAAATTTCTGCACATTGAACGCGTAGGCAAAAAGACGCATTGTTTTGGGATTCCTAAACACCGCTTTTACCCCAACCTGTTACTGTATAGCTATTGTATACTACCTGAGGGTTTTATCTTGAAATGACTTTCAGTCTTCGAAACATTCAATACTGAGGAACTCTGTCCTGGAGATCCTGACACTGTGTACTTCAAACTGTACAAGATAGATGGACACATAACTCCACTGGTCGACACATCCAGCCTTATTTTGTTAAGAATTAAACCACACATTAAACAAACAATTGAATGATGACTAATGAAGGATTTCATGAACTTCTACCTACTTTACAGTCCAGTGAAACTAACAACTGTATATAAATATATATATAATAACGTAATTGACATTTTAAATATAACTTTTATATTTAACTAGTGTGGAAATGAAAATTCCTTACTTATTTATTTCCATTTTGTAAAATCATTTGAATTTTATTATCATTTTCCTAACCGAAAAGAGAAACGGTATAGGATCAATAAATTGTAAATATTTACATTCAGCCTTACTTAATTATTCAAGTTGAGTTAGATTCTGTTTATATGTATATTACATATCTATTAAATTAATTATACCTCTAGACAATTAGCCATAATACAGTAAAAATAAATATATAACCATTATTCAGGGTAGGATCTGGAGAGATATCACTTAGACCTTAAGTAACATTCACTATCATCATACTAGAAGGTTTATACAGCTTGACCCTATCTTGATTGTCGATACACCCTTACTCTTTTCGGAGAAGGGGGTATTTCTAATAAGACCAGTCTCTTATCTGGCGCTATACTGGTATCCCTTGATACATCTTTTTGTCTGGGATATCATATATTTTAATAACATCTGAACCTCTCGCGACAACGTACTGGAAAGTCTTCCCTTAGAGTTTTTGAGGTGATTTCGACCCCAAATGTTTAATGGACTCTCGATCGATTCTTTGTGGTTTATCGACCCCGTGGATTTCGATATCTTCCGCTTAGGGTAAATATCGATCATTTTTGAGGACCCTAAAGAAGACTATCCCCTATCGAGGCCAGCTCCTTGACGTGGAGTTAGGGCTCAAGTACAGCCATTAGGGGTCGAAAAACCAAAACAGGCCAGGTCCTCCTACACTCGAGCAAGACCACAGTCTGCCCTAGCAAGTCAAAGTGCTGAAGATGGAGGCAACCAGCCAAGAGGCGCACCACAGCAATCAGGATGCCGCGCTCACGCACAATAGAAATATGTCTATATCTACAAAACGTTACGGCATTCGCCCTGTGACGGACACCCAGGTAGATGCAGTGCCGGGCCCTCTGCCTCGGAAGAGCCTAACCCTTACTACTGGAGGTCCTTCTCAATTGCCCCGTGGAGCCAGAAGGCGTGAGAATAGAGCTACTGGCTAAGCAAAGCAAAGACCATTTAAAATAATGCGCTGAAGGCGTCATTAGTAAAAAAGATGGCTACAGGAAAAAAAACGAGCTCGAATATATCTTAAATAAAGAGCAAGTTGCTGCTTGCAAGAAACCCACCTCAACCAAGACATATCCTTCACAATCAGAGGGTACCAGTGCTATCGATCCGATCGAAAAGACAGGCGAAAGGATGGAATACTGACACTCGTGAAGAATAACATCAGTGCATGTCAGCTTGAAACATATATGGAGGGGGCGGAATACCAGATCCTTCATCTCAGGACAGAAAGTGCAGAATTCCACTTGCTCAACTACTACTGTCCGAGCGACCGCCCACTGGCACTAGACACAATTCCAGGAAAAGAAAGACTGATTGTGTGCGGAGACTTCAACAGCATCTCACAGAGCTGGGGCTATGATCACAAGGACAGGAGAGGTGAGGAGCTTGAAAACTGGCAAGATGACAATGGGCTTATTGTTACATTGAGGTTTTGAGTAGAATGTGTTGGTGTGATAATGTGTCATGAAATCGTGCTGATAGTGTGATGAAGGCCGTGGGGGTTTCAAATTGAACATTCAAATGGTGATAAAGTTGACAAGGACTTGCGTGGATGGGTCCACAGATAACGACATCTTTAATGCGACGAAAACAGTATTCATTCTCAGGCAATAAGCATCAAAATATATACATGGCATTGAACGTCTCTGACAGTCAAGTTTCATCCATTCAAGACTGGCCGCCGTACTAGAGATGCCTAGCAAGGTTATCATCCAAGTAATATGGACCAGAAAATGAAGATGCATAAAAATTATTGTAGTCTTATTTTCTACTGATCACAGAACTTCTCCATAAGTCCGGAGTCTTCATAAATAAAGTGACGGTCTCCAAAATATATGTATGCCACTGGAAAAAGTACTTGATTCCTCCACCTTAACAGGAGCTCATAAAACACGTCTGACTAGGACGAATAAAATTGACGAAAGGCATCGAACCAACCGTCTGCATACATTAGTGCAGAACGCATTACGTCATAAACACGTAGTGACGTAGACCATATATCGCGTTCACTTACAATTAAGAATGGTGCAAGATACATCATGTTAGCTACAGATAGAATTATTACCGCGTAGATTAACTGCTAATAAAACTAAGTGTGGTCAACATGCAAAATACATAATAATCTTCTTTAACAATTTCCCTGGACGGTGGAGTTTAAAAACAATCAAAAATTGATTTTTTTTAACAATATTACAAAAAATTTACATGAAAAATTGCAATTAGTTAAAAGAAAAATCGCGAAAAATTATTAAACGGCCAGATATGATCACAGAAGTAGGTCAATTTTCGTTGTCTAAAATAAACCGTACGTAAAAAAAAAATTTAAAGCACATGTAACAATATAACTAAGGTTACGACGTAAACAAAATTCGTCAGCAGTCAGTAAAGAATAGGGTAAAATCTATTACAATTAACTAAAGAAATCACGCATGACAACTGAGAACATAATATTTTCTAAACATAAGTCATAATTCAATCAAGCAATATATAATATTAGAAAATTAACTGAGTGTCAAGAATGTAATGTATGGTTAACAATCTACGGATGTAAAATAAAATAAAATAAATATATTGTTATGTCAACACTCAGAAAGTTAATATGTTAGTAATGTGAGGTATGTGTGTGAACAGACACAAATACACAGACAAGATTATTGGGAAAGTAAGAGTAGAAAAAGAAAAGGGAAGTAACCATGAATATTATAGGAGAAAAATATAAAACATGAGTTATCTATCCGAAAGCATATTCAAATTCATGAGCGAAGAGTTTCAAATGAAAATTAGATAAAATGTGATAGAAAGATACCAATTAATCTATCTTAACGACAATAGTAAGTTAAATTAACTAACTAAAAGATTAAAGTCTAAAGTATGAATTAATTAAAATCATTAACATCACATCATACGTCCATGAGAGATCATATAGTCCAGTAATCTCCAAATCCAGGAAAAAGCACTCCACAATATGTGTATATCACGAAGTCAGGACCAATAAATAAACAATGTTATTATCACCAAAGTCAATAACGACACTGTATATTATAATGTACCAAGTTCCAGTCCAGATCAGTATTATCCTGGCAAAAACTTTGAGTGTATTGAAGATGTATATTCATGATGCATTATAGTGCAGTGAAAGCTCGATCAGCGAGTGCAGGTAGATCTCACCTAATTAGTCAGCAAAATATTCATTGATAAAAATAATCAGATGTCCATCAATGTAAGAAACATATACCATTTCAGGCTTCAAACGTGAGTGAATTTCATGCATCAAAGATCTGTCTGACTTTTTCGTAACTGTAACAAAATATTCGAAAGTTTCTTTATTTGAGTACCAATCAGACACCAGGTATAGATGGTGGATTTCTTGATTGCGAATTTGCCACTACGTTAGCATGTCCAGGTATGGATTGAATGTCAAATTGGAAAAGCTGTAGCAAAATTGAAAAGCGAGCGAGCTTATAGTTTTGATGATTAGCTCGCTTTAAAGCCGCAACCGATTTCTGGTCTGTCTGTATTATGAAGGGCGCTCCGAGTAGATAGCACTCCAATTTCTGTATTGCCCAAACAATAGCGAGCAACTCTTTCTCGACCACGGAGTATTTCTTTTCTGTCTCCGATAGTTTGCGAGATATGTATAAGGTCGGATGCAGGACATTATCGTAGTCATGAAGCAAACAGGCTCCCAATCCGAGATTACTAGCATCTGTGCGTAGAATATACATACGATTAATATCTGGCAACCTCAAAATAGGAGGTGATGAAAATATGTTTAAAATCTGATTAAGAGCAACCTGGCATTGATCAGACCAGTGTACTTTACTTGGCATACCCTTCCGTAATAGAAAGGATAGGTCAAAAGTGATAGGAAAAAGAGTGACATAAGTGGGATCGAACCCACGACTCGCGTCATCAGCACGAAATATTGTGCTTGGCAAAAGCAATACGTTAGGGAATAAAAGATCACGACAATGAAAGGGACGTGAACGTCTAGTGACTGACAGAGAATATAACTCATGCTGTATTGGCTGAGCATGAGGATAATACTTAAAGCAAGTAATGTTTATCACAGATGTAACATAACAACCACACGGAAAGAAAGACAATATGACAAATTGCAAAGGACATAATAAATGTACTTTACAAGATACGTCTACAGGAATCGAGTCATGTAGGAGCATATGACTAGGAAGAACAAGGACTGATGACTGGAATTGCTGAGTCATCACAGGATGTGACATGAAATGTATAGGCATGTCATTGGTGGAGTGATCCATCCCTGCCCAATGACTAGTGTCAAAAGCACAAGACATCGTATTAAAGGCAAAAAGGAACAAAATAACCAACAACATTCTGCGAAGAAAATGTGTGTGATTATAAAAAGATAAGCTCCCAATTACATGATAGCATGTCAGGAGAGATGATAGCATCATTCCAGTGAACAAAGGCCCCAAAGATAAGAAACAGTTTGCGTGCAAGGTAGGAGTTGTTACAAATGTGTACTTATGTATAGGAGCATCATAAGATGTAGACACAACATTGTCAAATTGAGTGATAACTGCTGCACATTTAGTATCAGGGCACTCAATGACAGAGAAATCAGATATGATATCACTGTTATCGTTATTATGAGGAGTAACCTCATCATCCTCCAAAATGGTGCAGAGACAAAAACCGGAAAATACTGTGCCACATGTATGGTAATTGTTGGCAGGTAATTGAGCCATAACAATGCCTGTTGTTGCAGTGAACCTGTAGCTTCGTTCCCATTGTTCAATCTCATCTGGCGAGCAGTCTTTGCTCCCATGGATACGTCCTACCGTCAAATCAGCTACTAGATTTTTCAATAAGCATACCTTAACCTTTTCTGATAAAAATGGGGTATGAATATCAACAATAGCTTTGGGGTAAAATTCAATGGTCCCACCAAATTTGATACATTTTACAAAATTATGTGTAGAACAAGAAGGCTGGACCAGCGACTGTCTGATGCCAACCGTAGTTGAACCTGAATCCCTGAGTACAGACACTTGGGTACCATTCACCAATCCCCTGTGAAATACTAGAGTACCGGTGCCGTTATGGGCCGATAGGCTAACAGCAGGAAGGGGATGTCCGCACTTCAGAACTGTAGTACTGTCTTTCTGAAGTAGAGTTAGACATTCCTGGCAACGAGAAGCAACATCAAAATCGAATGGTCAACTTGCAGCTGACTGATTCTGCACACCCAATTCATCATTAATTATTGGTGTACCACTAGTAAGTGCAGCCCCTGCATTATGTTCAGGCCACACTGGGGCACGTGAACGAGATCGTTGCCTCTGGCAATCAAAAGAATGACCTTGATTCTTAAAGTTCTGACCACTATTTCTATTTTGGTAATTCTGATTATTGAAATTATTATTATTCCAACTATTCTGATGAGGAAAACAATTATTTTTGTTGGAATTTTGTTGGAAACTGTTGTTATTTCTATATTGCGGTGACTGATTTCGAAATTGCTACCTACCTCTTTTAAAATTATCATTTCTGTTTAAATTTCCATCCCTAGTATAATTGTTATCATTATACCTCCTAGGCATAAAGTTCCTATCTAGGCTGTGAGACCTGAATCTAACATTATTGTTCCAAGTTGCAGCTGAGGCAACTGGGGGAGAATCTTTAATTTGGCTATTGCCAATACATGCACCCGAATGTGCTGTACAATACTGTTTTGCAATTTCTTCCATGGAAGATAGATTCGATGGGATCGTTCCTGCAAGAAAGACCAAAATGGCTTGCTAACTGAGGATAACACCTTATCCCTTAGCAATAGATCCATAGATTATCATATGTTTTCTCAATTCCCGAGAGTTGAACCCATCTATTAAAAGTAAGTCGTACGGTAGAGATAAATTCTGAGAAGTCCTTCCCAGTTTCAGGAATCATAGTTTTAAATTTCATCCAATAACCCTCTTCATCAAGTTGAAAACGTTTTAATAACATTGCCCTAGCAGCAGCATAATAGTTCACAAGAGATTCATCCATTGTGCTTATAGCAGTCAAGGGCACTCCATTTGAAAATTCCTTAAGTTTAATACACCATAGTGCTATGTCCAACTTATGTGCTTCACATACACTTTCATAGCGTGAAAGGAAGCATGAAACGTCATCAAAATTAAGATTAAATATTGGTAAGTGAAATTTTACATTACCAATATTCTTAATTGAGGAATTATTAGTATTCGAGGTAATATTATGTACATTTTGACCTTTTAATTTTAGTTCCTCTAAACGAAGAAGCATTATTCTTTCTTCATGGGCCAATGTTGAAGCTTTCTTCTCTTCCATGTTGCATCTTCTTCTCTTCTGCAACAAGTCTTTTCTCTTCTAACTCCATCTCCTGGAGACGCCTTTTTTCAGCTTTTTACTCCTGTAATTCTCGTTTCTTCTCCTCTTTAACTTCCTGTTCCTGTAATTCTTGTTTTGCCTTAGCCAACTCAGTCATGACAAATTCTCTTAACACCTCACCTTTGTAACCAAAAGCTTTGCCCGGCTCAACGAAATAATCTAGTGTGGCCATTGTTAATCAATACAGTGACTCACTTAGTCGAAATACAAAATAATGGCAAATTGCTTAACAATTCTTTGTAAGCAAATAAAAAAATTGTGGCTATCTTATTATAGCAATAATTACAATGCAAATTTATTATTAATACCTTAGAATGAAAGAAAAAAAATAATGAACATAAAAAAGTAATATATAAAACAATATCACACGACAAGCTCAAAGGACACACAGAGAAACATTAGCAGTAAGAAAAAAAAACTTCTAATGGTGAACCAAAGATAAAACAACAACTAGGTCAAATACTGCTAAAATTTGAATGACAGGACCCGACGGAAGTATAAACAGCTGACTTGTAAAAACTAAGCGAAAGACAGGTTAGACCTACAAATACGAACAAACTATTTACAAAACTAAGACAAATGGAACTAGAGAACAAGACATATACAAACGAATAGACGAAATGTCACTACTAATACGAATTATCGGACAAATCAGACAGTGGTCAGAAACATCGGTGAGGTTGCTCAAAACCAGAATTTACCACTGTTTGACATTACCAATATGGTCCCTACCGAACATCTGACATGAGCCCGGATTAGCTCCGAGATGAACCTCGTTGTCAGACCAGCCACCCAACCTCCCACGAAAAAAGAACAACAGACATGAAAATGCATGCAAAAAGACATAGAAGTCAAGAATTTACGACAGGGTCTTCCAACAGTAGCCTGGTGAAAAAATGCACAGACAGGTTACTTAGCTTAAAATACAGACAACCACCAAATGCTAGAATATCGGACGATGATCCTCGGTGCTGACTACAGAACGGTGTAGAACAACTTGTAGACCGTCCCCAAATCATAAAAGGGTCATGGCAGACTTGAACGTCACAGACGACATCTGGTAATGGGCTTGAAAATAACCTTGGAAGCTGACATTTTGAAAAAACCTTGACGTTTGCCTCGACACCTGGCAGACATGCGCAGTTTAGCTCCAAAGATGCAGATTGGGCTAACGGTGAAAAGTTCGTGCAAGATCCTGGAAAATTTTCTTACAGTCAATTTCCTTTCAAAATTCAAACGAAAATGTTCTTGATATCTCGATTCCCATCACTGGAACACCACATAAACACGTAGTGACGTAGACCATATATCGCGTTCACATACAATTAAGAATGGTGCAAGATACATCATGTTAGCCACAGATAGAATTATTACCGCGTAGATTAACTGCTAATAACACTAAGTGTGGTCAACATGCAAAATACATAATAATCTTCTTTAACACTTATCTTGATTAACCAGCCAATCGACCCGCCAACCTTCTACTCGAGATCATGGCACACCACCTTTACACCAGACCTGGCATTCCACTCTCCAAGCCTGGAGTGGAACATCATACGCATTGCTGGGAAACAACTCGGAGGCAGCGACCATCGCCCAGTCTTCCTAATTATAAAAAATGAACTTGTCAAGGAGAGCAGCTATCTCTCTAGGTGGAATTACAAGAAGGCAGACTGGACAGTATACTGGCTAGAGATCTGACTGTAGAGAACGACATCAATAAGGTAGTCGATGAATTCAGCAGATGCATACTACAGGCTGCTCGTGAAACAATACCTAGAGGGGCTCATAAGCCCTACAAACCATATTAGAATAGTGAACTAGAGCAACTGCACAATGACGTGGAAACATCTCGAAAGCAGGCAGAGACTAGCCCATGTCAAGAACATCACAATAACTACCAACATGCTAAGGCCAAGTTTCAAAGGGCCAAGGTGCAGGTCAGGCGGAGAAGCTGGAAGGAGAAAACAGAGTCCTTAAACTTTGAAAGAGATACAAGGAAACTGGAAACTGGTAAAACAACTTAACGATGAGGGTACAGGGAGAAACTCAAAGGTTGCACTGTATAAAGATGGAAATATCCTCACAGGAAAACAGGCAGCTGATCACTTTGCAGATACCTTTGCTAAAGACAACAACATCGAAGTTAGCCCAGAGAAGCAACAGGAGATTCGTGAGAAACGATAAAATTCAGGGCGAGATGGAACCATACCTAAAGTTATAGAGGCGCCAATCACATTCAGAGAACTGGAGCTTGCAATATCAAAATTGAAAATGAGAAAGTCGCCAGGAGTTGATGGAGTGTCCAAATAATGATTAAGAACTTGGGAATCGCATCAAAAACAAAGTTGCTGCAGATCTTCAATATATGTTGGAACTTGGGCAGAGTTCCACAGACCTGGAGGAAAGCAATCATGATACCACTCCCAAAACCAGGAAAAGACAGTTCCGCTGCCTTCAGCTTCAGACCAATCAGCCTTACAAGCTGTCTCTGCAAAACAATGGAACGAATCATCAACCTCAGGCGACAGTGTACCTTGAAAGCGAAAACCTTGTACCACAGCAAGCGGCTTTAGGCAGTGTTACACTACCGAAGATCAGGCAACTTACCTTTCCCAAGAGATTGAGGATGCGTTACAAGATAAGAAACTGGTACTAGCAGCATGGATAGAACTAAGGAATGCATTTGACAAAGTTTGGAAAGAAGGTTTTGGAAGAAACTGAGAAATTGCTGAGTGAATGGCAGGATGTACAAATGGGTGGAAGCATACTTGCATAACAGAAGAGCCCTAGTACAACTAGATGGCCTCACGAGCAAGAAAATTCTACTGCGTCATGGCGTCCCTCAGGGAGGGGTTCTGTCCCCCACACTTTTCCAAGTCTACATCAATGACCTGGTTGCTGAACTACCACATGGAATGAAAGTGGCAATGTACGCCGATGACCTGGTAATATGGTGCAAGGATGAGCATGCAACAGTGGCCACCAAACCACTATAAAGAGCTATAGATGCCTGTAACAGCTTTATTTTGCAGTAACCTCATCTGTATTGGTTCCAACTTGACTGTAAACCACCAAATGATAATAGTCGTGTTTGAGATAGGTAAAGTGAGTGTGATTGTGTACTGGCAAAGTCGTTCACACAACAGGGGCGCACACGGAAGTCATCGAGTATGGAACGACTGATGATATTTAATAATAGTTTATTAACTCACAGCACATCATCAAGTAGACATAGACGAATACAGGTACATCGAATCATATAATTTCCACACTGCATTAAATGCATATATATATATATAATACGGCCTGTCCACATCCTGGCCTATAATAATCTTCATTTGCCTAAACAATACTCCATTACACAATAAAGCCTGCTCACCCGGCAGCTATAATAATCTTCTTATGGCCTAAACAGTACTCCATTACACACCAAAGCCTGCTCACCCGGCAGCTATAATAATCTTCATAAGGCCTAATAAATCTTTACTGCAGTTTATCACATAGGCTGTACACCAAGCGAAATATATAAGTTGACATTTTCTTAAGCACTACGTAGGCATACACTATCCAAAAACCACTGGGACTCGACCTACACGGTCCACGCCCAAAACACAACTCCTCTAATCACACACTAGTCCCGCCAAAAAACCTTGTCACGAGACTCGGCTGTTTTGAACACCGCTCTCAATAATACATGCAGACTAGCTGCGAGCTATTCACATGGCTCAAAACAGTACAGAATAAATACATCTCTATATTTGAGATTAAACAGCGTTCACACGCTTATCTGTACTCTGCCACTCCAAAAATAGGAAAAGATAATTCTATCATAAAGTCAAACATGGATCCGCTTAATCAAGCGTTGCAACTCGAAAATTAACTTGTCCAAAAAATTATAAAGATTACTTCCCTTCCATAAAATCCAATTGCAACAGTTACCACCCCCCTACGGGAAAAAAATGATTCTATCATTTTTTTTAAAAATTAACCCCCAAAAACAAAAAATTTAGAAGAAAATGAAGCTCTAACATATGCTTACAAAAATCATCTTATTTTAAATCAAATTATATCTACAACAAATATCAGCATTAAAGTGTAAAGTGGCAATTAAAGCATACAGCATAATCAGCTAAGTAAAGTAGCAATTACAGTAGCATACAAGGCATGTCACCACTACTTTTTGGAATAGCTATTAGCAAAGAACGTTGGGCCTAAATAATGTGCAAGAGCTAAGAGGAGTGGCGTCACAACGAACAACCTGGAGAGCACTGGTTTCTGCCTTATGCGCCGTGTTTGGCGCTTAAAGAATTTATTATTATTATTATTTATATAAAGTAATTAGCTAAATATACAAATATGATCAGTTCCAAAATTAAGTCAAGTATACGTAGTACAAACCAAACCGAAACCAACCGATCGAAAGAGAAAACACAAGATCAATCAAAAGAAGAATGATCTGTAATAAAGGAAAGTAAGAACTCAACAGACTAATAATTAAGTTGGACAATTACACGTAAGATAAATACAACTATAATAAGTAGATATATTATATCAAATCATATAACCACTCCAACAATACAAAGAATGGAAGTATAAATGTTGAAAGAAGGCAAAGTATACAAGTAGAATCAAGTGAAACGAAAATGAGGTACGAAAGTATAAACAAGATATGAACACATATCGAAAAGACAACAGAAAGATAGAATGAAGTGAAGAATAGTCACCAAAGACAGATGGAAAGCAAAGGCACGAACGCAGAGAAAGTCAATAACGATACATACTAATAACTGTTTAGATCAGACAAGGTATTCAAAAATAAATATATAAACATGATCGAAAGGCACAACACAAAATATCAAAGTATATCTATACTAACACCACCAAAAAATAATTTATAACTAAACAAAACCTAATAAGTAATTTAACCAAGTTACAAGAGTTATACAAAACTAAATTAATAAATTATAGGCATCGAACAAACAAGTAATAGCGTTGCTATAACTAATACGACCAACGCACAATCAAACGCTAAAAAAATACATCATAATAAAAAACAACTTTTTACAAGAACTAATCACACTACATATCAATGATATCGCACTGTCAAATGCTGTGCACACACACAAAAAATTACAATGCCAAAAAAAAAAAATCATTTTTTTTTCAAAAGTACCATACAAACATATTTTCTAACGATAAGTTACATAAAACAGTATTCAATTTTTAAGTAATTCACGACCACTAAAACCTAATAATGAAATCAATATTTAACAAAATGAGCGAAACATAAAACAAAAATCCTATCTCGAACAAACCCTTAAATCAACACATGTAAATTTAATGTATCCTTTAAGTTCTTTCTGCTGACAATTACGTTCAGCTGAGCTACAATGCTATTTAGCTATAACTTTATCTCTTACTTAACTTGATATAATATACTTCTATAAATAAATCTACAATCTGTTGCTACTATGAAATATGAAAAAGGTCCTATCAAATATTTGCAAAAAAGAAATTCTCAAAACAAAAATAAATTTTCCACATAATCTGCTAAGAAAATAATCAAAGTTTCACAATATGTTGACAAATCCAAATACAAGATCATTTATGATATATGCAAGCTATTTTCAAAATTACATTTCACGACATAACAGATAATTCACATCTTCTCTGTATGTTCTATATATTAATTAACCATATCATCAAAACATGAGAAAAAATTTAAATTAAGTGAATAACGAGCACTCAGGACTATCTAAAAGTAACCACTATATTAACACAGTAAATGAGTTTGTGCTTAGGGCTGGCAATCTCATCATATACAAAAACTATCCTAAACAACACAGTTGCAAAAATTCTAAGTTGAACAGAGTAGTATAAAGGATAATAATTACATACTACACATTATCAACACAATAATATATAAATAGCATAAAAATGTATTAATACATCATCAAAATACAGATATATAAATAACAATAAATAAAATTATTGCAATCAAATGATGCATAGAAACAATCATACAACAAAATTATATGTTATTTCAAAACAACAACATGTCATGTACTAATATAGAATACAAAAATATTTACTATCTCAAAAACAAAAAAAACAAAAAATCAGACGCAAAATGTCCCACTCTCTTGTAAACATGCTTGACCTTCAGTAAGCAACACCTCAGATTCTAGTTAGACGCTGACAGGTTTTCGGTTGACCACTCGAGCGTAAAGTTGACCTACATATCTGACCGTCAATATGTCACAGAAGCCTTGACTCTTATCGCAAAGTAGCTTCTGTCAACAAATACAAATGAAAATTTCCATTTTACTCAATAGTGAAATTTAATGAAGAAAAAACGTAGAAATCAAATTGACAATTACCCAGCACCGGCTTGTGTAAAGCACCGGTCTCTTCACGATGTCATCAGCTCTTCCTATCACATGTAGATATCACAGAATACTTGGGGACAACATGACCGACCTTAAATGTAGCCGCTGCCGTACGCTGAAACAAAGTCTCACATTCACAACAGCAAGTAGAGCAAGCAATAGTATTCAAGCATCCACTGTTATTTTTACTCTGTTTACCTTGATTATAAACGACTCTGGGCTCATGTTGAGCAAAATTAGCATAGTTGCGTTTATTATTTGTTCTATGATCAAAATACTTATTATTACCGTTGCCTTGTTTACAAATAATGACATTAGTCTTTTGTTGAGGGACATTACTCTGGTGATGTAAAGCAACATTTGAAAAGCTATAATCTTTATCACACTTTCCAATACTCTTACAATCGTAACTTTGAGATTTGTTAAAATGTTTACTGTTTCGTGGAGAAGGAAAATTATTATTTACTGATCTCCCTTGGTACTGTTTAATCTTGGGGTTATCTCTCTTACTAGAACTGTTTTTCTTTTCCCCTATGGGAATATATTTACCAATTGTTTCAAACTGACTGTGCTGAGTTTGACAACTGCCAGAAACAATAGTATCTCTATTGTTCCGCATATGGGTTTCATCCCTGAGACAAGTAGTAATAGTCTCAACACCCGCTATTAATTTCTGAGTATTTCCAGTAGTAGAGAAATGTTTGCTCTTAAGAGTCTTGTCCTGAAATATATCACCTTTCTTTTCCTGATTAACAGAACTGGCTGTTACCCTAGAATCTTTGTTGGTCTGACGCCAAAAATTATTACTAAAACTATCAGTGATATTAGAACTTGGAAAGTTATATTTCCCACGAAAAGATCTATATTTACTATGTATGACATCTCTCTGAGCAAAAAGTGTATGGGGCTGACTTTTCGCAATTTTCTGTCTATCACTGTCAACACTGACAGGAGACCACATATTGTTATTCAAGACGATGTCAAGCAGGCCATCTACTCTTTTTCTAAGATTTGTAATTTCAACCTCTTTATGTGAAATCTCTTCACTAAGTTTCTTATTCACATTCTCAATCCTAGCCCCCTTCTCTTTCTCAGCCTTTAACTCTTTTAATATCTTTTCCTCATCCACCTCTTTATTTGTTCTCCTCTGTGTCAACTCTATCTGTGCCTTGGTCTCAGTATCCTGGCTATCTGTAAGCTCATCAACCCTTTCTGGTAATATCGCATTCTTTTCTTTAAGTTGGCGACCGAGGACAATATTATAGTTCAATAGACCAACAAGTGTTTTATTATAGGACTTTTCACGTTCCTTGGTCTGAACCTCTAATTTATCATACATCTGTTTACTCTGTTGGGCCTCCTGTGTAAGATTTTTCACCTTAATATCCTTATCTTTCATCTTAGCCTCCAACTCTTTGATCTTACCCAAAGCAGAATTTAAACTTGCTTGCACACCAGCAAGTTCTGAGCTTGATTTATGCAAATCACTTGTTAGTCTGGACACTGTTTCGTGTAGCCTATTCATTTCAGCAGTACTCTTTACACAACTGTCCCTTTCCTGTAGGGCACTCCGTTTGTTCTTTCTTATTTGCTCCTCATCTTCTAACTCCTTTTTCTGATCATCAGACATGTCGTTGCGCACTATCTTACGTATACTCTTCATTATCTGATCGCGTTCAACACCCATATAGTGGTACGAAAACAATCGAAGATCCATAACCAGTAACTGCGCTAAATCTTTAGCCATCCTTAGATGAGGATGAGAGTGAAAATTCTCCTCAGCAAAATATTTTAGGGCTTTTGCCGCATTGACCAACAATTTGTCTATCACATGTTTCTCAATCTCTGGGCCTTTTAATTCTTGAACATCTCTACCTTTTTCCAACACATAAGCCAACACAGGCCTCATATCCTCAGGATCTATATCATCATCATCCATAGTGATTCACTTACTTAATCAAATATATATAGTAATCACTTATAGTTATGACAAATTACTGTCGCAAAAGGTTGGACAGTTACCTTTTCAGCCCACAAAGTTAACTATTTGTCAAGAAATGAGCTTATTCCTCAATTCTGTATCACCAATTCCTTTTTATAGCACCTTTATCAAGTCACATCATTATCAGGAAAATCGACATATGTCAACAGCCATTAACACCTATGCACAAAATCTTAATCATATGTCAAATTAGACATAAACAACAATAACAACAGAATGAGCAATTAGGGAGGCCTAATGACATGCATGAAGTGACACAATTTACACAAGAAAAAATCACTTATCTGTCAACAATCCCGTTCCTTTCCGCCACGACACTAGATATCACATAGACTGCTAAAACCTCCACTGCGGGAAAGCACTGGAACTTGATTCGTTTCTCTTCAGGTAATTTCGTCAATATGGTATGTGCTTAACCATGCACAAGTTGACAGGAACCATAATACAGCACACACCGCAACTCTTGACTCTTCTTTAGTCTGAAATGTACACGGCAACTCCGTGTATCATAACATCTTGAACTTGTGATGGTGATAACTGGCACAGGTAACCCGAATATTGCAGGAATCTGTCACAACCCGTACAAATGCTGGTACAAATACAGTCCAAGTCTAATTGAACTTCCTTAACCACTGCAGACGTTGTTGTGGTCTATAGGCATGAAATAGGACGTCAATTGCTACTGGAGTAAAGTTGCATACTACCACTAATAAGGCGTGCGTGGTTTCTCAAATGCGCCACACAGGCAGATAATAACTAGGTCGAAGTTCTGAAGTACAGGAGATTCAAGCCACGCCCACACAGGGCTAATTATAACAAAGTCAAGTGTTCTACACTATTGTCACGCGAATGTCTTAAGTATACGTTCCAATTTGACTGGCACAGAAGAACAAACCAGTCTTGGCCACCATAAATGTAACCACTTTATTTTGCAGTAACCTCTTCTGTATTGGTTCCGACTTGACTGTAAACCACCAAATGATAATAGTCGTGTTTGAAAAAGGTAAAGTGAGTGATTGTGTACTGGCAAAGTCGTTCACACAACAGGGGCGCACACGGGAGTCATCGAGTATGGAACGACTGATGATATTTAATAATAGTTTATTAACTCACAGCACATCATCACGTAGACATAGACGAATACAGGTACATCGAATCATATACTTTCCACACTGCATTAAATATATATAATACGGCCTGTCCACATCCTGGCCTATAATAATCTTCATATGGGCTAAACAATACTCCATTACACAATAAAGCCTGCTCACCCGGCAGCTATAATAATCTTCATATGGCCTAAACAGTACTCCATTACACAATAAAGCCTGCTCACCCGGCAGCTATAATAATCTTCATAAGGCCAAATAAATCTTTACTGCAGTTTATCACATAGGCTGTACACCCATCGAAATATATAAGTCGACATTTTCTTAAGCCCTACGTAGGCATACACTATCCAGAAACCACTGGGACTCGACCTACACGGTCCACGCCCAAAACACAACTCCTCTAATCACACACTAGTCCCGCCAAAAAACCCCGTCACGAGACTCGGCTGTTTTGAACACCGCTCTCAATAATACATGCAGACTAGCTGCGAGCTATTCACATGGCTCAAAACAGTACAGAATAAATACATCTCTACATTTGAGATTAAACAGCGTTCACACGCTTATCTGTACTCTGCCACTCCAAAAAAAGGAAAAGATAATTCTACCATAAAGTCAAACATGGATCCGCTTAATCAAGCGTTGCAACTCGAAATTTAACTTGTCCAAAAAATTATAAAGATTACTTCCCTTCCATAAAATCCACTTGCAACAGTTACCACCCCCTCCGGGAAAAAAATGATTCTATCATTTTTTTTTAAAATTAACCCCCAAAAACAAAAAATTTAGAAGAAAATGAAGCTCTAACATATGCTTACAAAAATCATCTTATTTTAAATCAAATTATATCTACAACAAATATCAGCATTAAAGTGTAAAGTGGCAATTAATGCATACAGCATAATCAGCTAAGTATAAAAAGTAATTAGCTAAATATACAAATATGATCAGTTCCAAAATTAAGTCAAGTATACGTAGTATGTCGGCGTCTGTGGCCTAATGGATATGAACGCAGTTTCATAATCCAGATATACCAGGTTCGAAACCTGCTGCAGGCGGTTTGGTAGCAAATCGCTTTGTGTGGATTTTTAACAATGGTATAAGCGCCGTACCGTTCAGAAAGCAATGGCAAACTACTGAATGTAAAAAATTGCCTAGAAAAATCACAAACAGCCAATAAAAGCTGGGGTTGATTGCCACGTCCTGTAAAGGATAAGCAACTAACTTTATACGTAGTACAAACCAAACCGAAACCAACCTATCGAAAGAGAAAACACAAGATCAATCAAAAGAAGAATGATCTGTAATAAAGGAAAGTAAGAACTCAACAATACCATATACTAATAATTAAGTTGGACAATTACACGTAAGATAAATACAACTATAATAAGTAGATATATTATATCAAATCATATAACCACTCCAACAATACAAAGAATGGAAGTATAAATGTTGAAAGAAGGCAAAGTATACAAGTAGAATCAAGTGAAACGAAAATGAGGTACGAAAGTATAAACAAGATATGAACACATATCGAAAAGACAACAGAAAATAGAATGAAATGAAGAATAGTCACCAAAGACAGATGGAAAGCAAAGGCACGAACGCAGAGAAAGTCAATAACGATACATACTAATAACTGTTTAGATCAGCCAAGGTATTAAAAAAAAAATATATAAACATGATCGAAAGGCACAACACAAAATATCAAAGTTTATCTATGCTAACACCACCAAAAAATAATTTATAACTAAACAAAACCTAATAAGTAATTTAACCAAGTTACAAGAGTTATACAAAACTAAAATTAATAAATTATAGGCATCGAACAAACAAGTAATAGCATTGCTATAACTAATACGACCAACGCACAATCAAGCGCTAAAAAAAATACATCATAATAAAAAACAACTTTTTACAAGAACTAATCACACTACATATCAATGATATCGCACTGTCAAATGCTGTGCACACACACAAAAAATTACAATGCCAAAAAAAAAAAATCATTTTTTTTTTCAAAAGTACCATACAAACATATTTTCTAACGATAAGTTACATAAAAAACAGTATTAAATTTTTAAGTAATTCAAGACCACTAAAACCTAATAATGAAATCAATATTTAACAAAATGAGCGAAACATAAAACAAAAATCCTATCACGAACAAACCCTTAAATCAACACATGTAAATTTAATGTATCCTTTAAGTTCTTTCGGCTGACAATTACGTTCAGCTGAGCTACCATGCTATTTAGCTATAACTTTATCTCTTACTCAACTTGATATAATATACTTCTATAAATAAATCTACAATCTGTTGCTACTATGAAATATGAAAAAGGTCCTATCAAATATTTGCAAAAAAGAAATTCTCAAAACAAAAATAAATTTTCCACATAATCTGCTAAGAAAATAATCAAAGTTTCACAATATGTTGACAAATCCAAATACAAGATCATTTATGATACATGCAAGCTATTTTCAAAATTACATTTCACGACATAACAGATAATTCACATCTTCTCTGTATGTTCTATATATTAATTAACCATATCATCAAAACATGAGAAAAAATTTAAATTAAGTGAATAACGAGCACTCAGGACTATCTAAAAGTAACCACTATATTAACACAGTAAATGAGTTTGTGCTTAGGGCTGGCAATCTCATCATATACAAAAACTATCCTAAACAACACAGTTGCAAAAATTCTAAGTTGAACAGAGTAGTATAAAGGATAATAATTACATACTACACATTATCAACACAATAATATATAAATAGCATAAAAATGTATTAATACATCATCAAAATACAGACATATAAATAACAATAAATAAAATTATTGCAATCAAATGATGCATAGAAACAATCATACAACAAAATTATATGTTATTTCAAAACAACAACATGTCATGTACTAATATAGAATACAAAAATATTTACTATCTCAAAAAAAAAAAAAAAAAAATCAGACGCAAAATGTCCCACTCTCTTGTAAACATGCTTGACCTTCAGTAAGCAACACCTCAGATTCTAGTTAGACGCTGACAGGTTTTCGGTTGACCACTCGAGCGTAAAGTTGACCTACATATCTGACCGTCAATATGTCACAGAAGCCTTGACTCTTATCGCAAAGTAGCTTCTGTCAACAAATACAAATGAAAATTTCCATTTTACTCAATAGTGAAATTTAATGAAGAAAAAACGTAGAAATCAAATTGACAATTACCCAGCACCGGCTTGTGTAAAGCACCGGTCTCTTCACGATGTCATCAGCTCTTCCTATCACATGTAGATATCACAGAATACTTGGGGACAACATGACCGACCTTGAATGTAGCCGCTGCCGTACGCTGAAACAAAGTCTCACATTCACAACAGCAAGTAGAGCAAGCAATAGTATTCAAGCATCCACTGTTATTTTTACTCTGTTTACCTTGATTATAAACGACTCTGGGCTCATGTTGAGCAAAATTAGCATAGTTGCGTTTATTATTTGTTCTATGATCAAAATACTTATTATTACCGTTGCCTTGTTTACAAATAATGACATTAGTCTTTTGTTGAGGGACATTACTCTGGTGATGTAAAGCAACATTTGAAAAGCTATAATCTTTATCACACTTTCCAATACTCTTACAATCGTAACATTGAGATTTGTTAAAATGTTTACTGTTTCGTGGAGAAGGAAAATTATTATTTACTGATCTCCCTTGGTACTGTTTAATCTTGGGGTTATCTCTCTTACTAGAACTGTTTTTCTTTTCCCCTATGGGAATATATTTACCAATTGTTTCAAACTGACTGTGCTGAGTTTGACAACTGCCAGAAACAATAGTATCTCTATTGTTCCGCATATGGGTACATCCCTGAGACAAGTAGTAATAGTCTCAACACTCGCTATTAATTTCTGAGTATTTCCAGTAGTAGACAAATGTTTGCTCTTAAGAGTCTTGTCCTGAAATATATCACCTTTCTTTTCCTGATTAACAGAACTGACTGTTACCCTAGAATCTTTGTTGGTCTGACGCCAAAAATTATTACTGAAACTATCAGTGATATTAGAACTTGAAAAGTTATATTTCTTACAAAAAGATCTATATTTACTATGTATGACATCTCTCTGAGCAAAAAGTGTATGGGGCTGACTTTTCGCAGTTTTCTGTCTATCATTGTCAACATTGACAGAAGACCACATATTGTTATCTAAGACGATGTCAAGCAGGCCATCTACCCTTTTTCTAAGATTTGTAATTTCAACCTCTTTATGTGAAATCTCTTCACTAAGTTTCTTATTCACATTCTCAATCCTAGCACCCTTCTCTTTCTCAGCCTTTAACTCTTTTAATATCTTTTCCTCATCCACCTCTTTATTTGTTCTCCTCTGTGTCAACTCTATATGTGCCTTGGTCTCAGTATCCTGGCTATCTGTAAGCTCATCAACCCTTTCTGGTAATATCGCATTCTTTTCTTTAAGTTGGCGACCGAGGACAATATTATAGTTCAATAGACCAACAAGTGTTTTATTATAGGTTTTTTCACGTTCCTTGGTCTGAACCTCTAACTTATCATACATCTGTTTACTCTGTTTGGCCTCCTGTGTAAGATTTTTCACCTTAATATCCTTATCTTTCATCTTAGCCTCCAACTATTTGATCTTACCCAAAGCAGAATTTAAACTTGCTTGCACACCAGCAAGTTCTGAGCTTGATTTATGCAAATCACTTGTTAGTCTGGACACTGTTTCATGTAGCCTATTTATTTCAGCAGTACTCTTTACACAACTGTCCCTTTCCTGTAGGGCACTCCGTTTGTTCTTTCTTATTTGCTCCTCATCTTCTAACTCCTTTTTCTGATCATCAGACATGTCATTGCGCACTATCTTACGTATACTCTTCATTATCTGATCGCGTTCAACACCCATATAGTGGTACGAAAACAATCGAAGATCCATAACCAGTAACTGCGCTAAATCTTTCGCCATCCTTAGATGAGGATGAGAGTGAAAATTCTCCTCAGCAAAATATTTTAGGGCTTTTGCCGCATTGACCAACAATTTGTCTATCACATGTTCCTCAAGCTCTGGACCTTTTAATTCTTGAAAATCTCTACCTTTTTCCAACAAATAAGCCAATAATGGCCTCATATCCTCAGGATCTATATCATCATCATCCATAGTGATTCACTTACTTAATCAAATATATATAGTAATCACTTATAGTTATGACAAATTACTGTCGCAAAAGGTTGGACAATTACCTTTTCAGCTCACAAAGTTTACTATTTGTCAAGAAATGAGCTTATTCCTCAATTCTGTATCACCAATTCCTTTTTATAGCACCTTTATCAAGTCACATCATTATCAGGAAAATCGACATATGTCAACAGCCATTAACACCTATGCACAAAATCTTAATCATATGTCAAATTAGACATAAATAACAATAACAACAGAATGAGCAATTAGGGAGGCCTAATGACATGCATGAAGTGACACAATTTACACAAGAAAAAATCACTTATCTGTCAACAATCCCGTTCCTTTCCGCCACGACATTGGATATCACATAGACTGCTAAAACCTCCACTGCGGGAAAGCACTGGAACTTGATTCGTCTCTCTTCAGGTAATTTCGTCAAAATGATATGTGCTTAACCATGCACAAGTTGACAGGAACCATAATACAGCACACACCGCAACTCTTGACTCTTCTTTAGTCTGAAATGTACACGGCAACTCCGTGTATCATAACATCTTGAACTTGTGATGGTGATAACTGGCACAGGTAACCCGAATATTGCAGGAATCTGTCACAACCCGTACAAATGCTGGTACAAATACAGTCCAAGTCTAATTGAACTTCCTTGACCACTGCAGACGTTGTTGTGGTCTATAGGCATGAAATAGGACGTCAATTGCTACTGGAGTAAAGTTGCATACTACCACTAATAAGGCGTGCGTGGTTTCTCAAATGCGCCACACAGGCAGATAATAACTAGGTCGAAGTTCTGAAGTACAGGAGATTCAAGCCACGCTCACACAGGGCTAATTATAACAAAGTCAAGTGTTCTACACTATTGTCACGCGAATGTCTTAAGTATACGTTCCAACTTGACTGGCACAGAAGAACAAACCAGTCTTGGCCACCATAAATGTAACCGCTTTATTTTGCAGTAACCTCTTCTGTATTGGTTCCAACTTGACTGTAAACCACCAAATGATAATAGTCGTGTTTGAGATAGGTAAAGTGAGTGTGATTGTACTGGCAAAGTCGTTCACACAACAGGGGCGCACACGGGAGTCATCGAGTATGGAACGACTGATGATATTTAATAATAGTTTATTAACTCACAGCACATCATCACGTAGACATAGACGAATACAGGTACATCGAATCATATAATTTCCACACTGCATTAAATATATATAATACGGCCTGTCCACATCCTGGCCTATAATAATCTGCATATGGCCTAAACAATACTCCATTACACAATAAAGCCTGCTCACCCGGCAGCTATAATAATCTTCATATGGCCTAAACAGTACTCCATTACACAATAAAGCCTGCTCACCCGGCAGCTATAATAATCTTCATAAGGCCTAATAAATCTTTACTGCAGTTTATCACATAGGCTGTGCACCCAGCGAAATATGTAAGTCGACATTTTCTTAAGCACTTTGTAGGCATACACTATCCAAAAACCACTGGGACTCGACCTACACGGTCCACGCCCAAAACACAACTCCTCTAATCACACACTAGTCCCGCCAAGAAACCCCGTCACGAGACTCGGCTGTTTTGAACACTGCTCTCAATAATACATGCAGACTAGCTGCGAGCTATTCACATGGCTCAAAACAGTACAGAATAAATACATCTCTACATTTGAGATTAAACAGCGTTCACACGCTTATCTGTACTCTGCCTCTCCAAAAATAGGAAAAGATAATTCTATCATAAAGTCAAACATGGATCCGCTTAATCAAGCGTTGCAACTCGAAATTTAACTTGTCCAAAAAATTCTAAAGATTACTTTAGTTCCATAAAATCCACTTGCAACAATGCCTTAAACTCATGGGCAAATAGATGGTGTGTCAGCATCAATACAGATAAGTGGAGCACTACGCTCTTCACCCTCTCTCCAAAACAAACAGCTGGTGTCCTCAAGATAAATGGAGAGCTCGCGAGAGAATATAAACAACCCTCCTGTCTCGGAGTTACATTCAATGAGAGGCTGACATGGAAGCAACACATCAACAAGGCAGCCCCAAAGGCCAGGAGGAAGCTAGCCATCCTGAGAAAACTAAGTAGAACCACATGGGGAACCAGCGGCAAAATACTTAGTAAAGTTTACCAGCAGGTCATTCGACCACACCTGGAATATGGGTCAGCTGCGTGGTGTCCAGCATCAAGCACCACATTAGAAGTGCTAGATAAGGTGCAAAACCAGGCGCTTAGGGTCATCACGGGGGCAATGAAGTCAACGTCTATAGTGGAGATGAAGAAAATGGGGAGGATACAAGCACTGAGAGAACGCAGAGACACGAAAGTGCTAACACAGGCAGAAAAGTTCCTATGTGTGCCGAGCCATCCAATGAAGGACAGATTCTAAAACCTAGGAATGGGGCTATTGAAAAGAAGCAATTTTATCCACCAGGCCAAACGACTTCGTAGACAAACCTGAGACGTGCCTGAAGTTGACAGCCCCCTAAAGTCTGTGCCAGAACAAACCCCTTGGAGAGAGGAGCCTGGACTACCAGTATACATCCAGACAAAAGTGAAAGGAATACTCGACACGGATGAACAGAACAGCGTGCAACGTAGGACAGTCACTCTCAGTTTCCTGGATGATGAATACCCACAGGACCTCTGGGTCTTAGTATACACGGATGGGTCAGCACAAAATGCAGTAAAGAATGGAGGAGCAGGAGTGTACATAGAATACCCAAACAACACTATGGATACGGTCAGAGTACCAACGGGGAAATTCTGTAACATGCGAACGAAAGAAGAAGAGAAAGACTATCAATTGTAAAAAAATGTGCATTGCTTCAGGTCTACTTAATTTTGAATGATAAATTAACTACTGTTGACTTGATAGATCATACACAGACTGTCGAAAGACATAATGCACAAATGCATCCACGGCTTATGAAAAAAGCACATATAGCTCAGGTTGGGTCAATCGTATGTTATAACTTCTAAATTCGCGTATCGTTTTATGGTTTTTTTTGTAACATACAAGCGAAATTGGTAATTTTGATCTGCCATATTTACTTAATTACTTAGTCGTTCCTCTTCTACCGTGAGGTGTAGAAATTTGTAAGAGAGAGCGCCATACTATTCTATCGGCTGTCTTCCTCCTGGCTTGGTTCCATTCTAGTCCTCGGTTCTTCAAAGATTGTCTAATGTTGTCCTCCTAGCGGACTTTGGGTCGTCCTGGAGGTCTGAATCCCTGGCTCTTAGTTTCCCATGCTTGCCGTGTTGCCGATCTTCTCCCATTCTGCAGACATGGCCAAACCATCTCAGTTGGGACTGTTCTACTTGGGTCTGCAATGTTTTGAAATATGTGATGCCACTTTCCCATATCGGCAGTTTTTCTTCTTATTTGGAATTGAAAACAATACAATATCTAATTATAACCCATTAGAATTTGAAGGGAATATTATTTATCATTAAAATTTTTAAAAATAAATTTTCGTTTTGGAATGTCTCCTACGCACTTAGTATTCCCTAGAAGTAGTGTGTGTGTGTGTGTGTGTGTTTGTTTTTGGTTTTGTTGTTGTTGTTGTTTTTTTTTAAGTTGATGAAACATTATATCCCGTTTAACCCGTGAAGAGTTATAAATAGGATACCTAGTTCTCTACTTCAATATATATTAAATTGCCGTTATGCGAACATGTCATTATGTTCAGTTATTGTAAACAGAGCGAATTAAATGTTGCAGATTGTGTGCCTTGTTCCTATAACTCTAAAATGGTAGTCTCTTTTTTTTTAGCAAAGTATCTTGCTTACCCCTCGATGGGTTATAATCAGGATATATAGTGTAATAAATTCGAGACAATACAGTAACTTATTCCCGCTTCCACTGCGTCGAAATAGAGTAAATCAAAACCAACATTGTGTGTGTGTGTGTGTGTGTGTGTGTGTGTGTGTGTGTGTGTGTGTGTGTGTGTGTGTGTGTGTGTGTGTGTGTGTGTGTGTGTGTGTGTGTGTGTGTGTGTGTGTGACCTTTTTTAATATAAAAAAGACCTTCTCTTTCCAATAAACAAACTAACAATAAAAATAAATAAAATAACAAATAACAATTTAAACGGAAAAATAAACTAACAAACAAAAATGTAAAGTTTCTCATAACTGACCTGTTGTTAACAAGGTGAAAAGGGGTGAGAAAGCCCAGGGGTGTTTGAGATTACACCAAATCCACCAATTATCCGCCAGCATCCACACGAGCACCGAACCAGACTCACCCTTATCCTCACACCATCATTGATCCTTATATATAATGTTAGTTCTTGTTATATATTGTTTTATTATATTGCGCAATTCTCTAGGTCTATCTATTCTCAACACTTGTTCCACAGTTTTGGAGAATTGCATTCCTGTAAATAATCTAATATTGGTTATCTCTGTGTTTATACATCCTATATTTTAGTAGGGAATGCACTGATTTTTAATAATCACAACAACAACAAAAGCACTGTCGCCACTAATTAATCTTCTAATGTGAATTTTCTTTTAAAGAAAACAGGAGCTGCAGGAAATGGTTGATACAATAGTGATAGAAAGTGAAAATAAAGGCCTTAGCCTTTATAGCAAAAAGACAGAAGTAATGGTCGTCTCAAAGGAAAGGGCTTCCCAGAATGCACTATCACAGTAAATAGAACCGTTTTAAAACAAGTCAATAAATTCAAATACCTGAGCACATTAATAACAACGGATGGAAGAGCATCTCAGAAGTGAAGAGCAGAATAGCTCAGGCAAAAGCAGTTTTCTATAAAATGAAGAGTATTTTATGCAACAATTCTTAATCATTGGAAGTAAGAAAGAGAGTTCTTCATTGTTTTGTAGAACCAGTCTTGACATATTGGAGTGAGTCATGGACAATTGGTAAACAAATAGGGAAGGCACTAGAGGCAACAGAGAAGTGGTTTTACAGAAGAATGTTAAAATACCAAGGACAGCCAAAAAAGAGTAATGTGGATGTCCTGACAGAGGCCAATGCATAAAGAAAACTTATTTTACAAGTTAGAAAGAAGGAATCCACTTTTTTGTGCATGTTATGAGAAGAGGAAAGTTGGAATATATCGTAACAACAGGTAAGACTGAAGAAAATAGAGATATGAAATGTTAATAGGTCTCGGCACAAGGGCAAAAAAGAAGCTTCTGGCAGTAGTTAACTACAGTTGGAAAAGAGGAATTGTCCCGCAGGCATGGAAAGAAGCTATACTGATACCTATACCAAAGAAAGACAAGGACCCGAAAGAACCAAATGGTTACAGACCGATCAGCCTACTAGGCTGTGTAGGAAAACTGATGGAGCGCATGATAAATACCAGACTGATGTGGCACCTGGAAAGCAAACACCTATTAAACCATCAACAAGCAGGATTCAGACAACACAGATCCACTGAGGATCAAATCACATATATAGCTCAGGAAATCGAAGATGCCTTCCACGAAAAAAAAACACACGCTAGTGGTTTGGGTAGATTTAGAAAAAGCTTTCGATACAGTATGGAAAGATGGATTGAAAGTCAAACTGCAGAGAAGTGGTGTATGTGGGCGAATGTACAAATGGATTGGTCACTACCTGGAAAATAGAACCGCCAGAGTACAGCTGCAAGGACAGACTAGTAAAAAGTTTATATTAGAGCAGGGTGTCCCACAAGGGGCAGTCCTGTCACCTGCACTGTTCCTTGCATACATAAATGACATAACTGACAATATTCAACAAATAGCACACAATGCTTCCTTCGCAGATGACTTAGCGTTGAGGATCTCTGAAGAACGTATCACTACTGCAAACATTATGATGCAGCAAGCACTAACATCACTGGAAGAGTGGGCCAAAACATGGCTCATGAAGATTAATGAAGAGAAAACAACGTACACTGTATTTTCCCTCTCGACTAGACCTCAGAGCTTCAAACTAGTACTAAACGGAGTAAATCTTCATTTAAATGAAAATCCGAACTACCTAGGCATTATTTTTGATCGCCGTCTGACTTGGAAAAAACAGGTTGACAGAAATCGAATGAGAGCAAGACAAAGAATGGCAATTATGAAAAAACTTGCTGGAATATCTTGGGGTGCAGATGAGAAAGTGCTTAAGACGTTGTACACAGGGCGAGTGAGGCCAGTTCTTGAATATGGCATGGCAGCATGGGCAACAGCAGCTAAGACAAACTTCGATAAAATTAGCAGACTCCAAAATCAAGCAGTGAGAATTATAACGGGAGGCATGAAGTCAACACCTATAAAAGAACTCGAAAAGATTACATGCCTCCAGCCAATGACAGATAGAAGAGACTGCAGGGCTCAACAACGGGCCAAAAATTCAAAAGACTAACAGACCACCCAATGTGCCATAGAATAAATGCTCTTAGAAGGCAAAGACTCAAACGAAGTAATTTTGTAGAATCAACCAAACCACAAATGAGAGCAGTATCCATAGATGAAATATCCACTGTTAAACCCATCTACACGGCACACAAGCTTCCAGTTTGGAAACAAAATCGTTTCCCTAAAATGATAGAAAACATTCATGGAATTGAAAGTAAAAAGAGCCAATCTGCAACAGATAGAAAATCCACAGCGACAAAATACATAGAGAAACATTATCCGCGCAACACCTAGACCCATGCATACACAGATGGATCAGCAACAAATGCAACAGAAAATGGAGGTGGGGGTAGCTTTCTGACCTTAAGCATTGGTGCAGAAAAAAGGCTGTCAGTGGCGACAGGACGATTCTCCAGCAACTTCAGAGCAGAGGCAGAGGCCTTGAAAACTGCAGCAGAGGTTATATTGACAGAAGAAACGGCAGAGAGACAAGTTGCTTTCTTTACTGTTGCACAGTCAGTAATTGCAACGTTGAAAAGACAAAATAATACAGACCTGGATGATCTCAGAGTAGTGCTCCACAAATTTTGTCAACGATTCAAAAGTGTTGTGATCCAGTGGATCCCATCTCATTGTAACATCGCCGGCAATGAAGAGGCTGACAGAATGGCAAAAGAAGGTTCACATCTACCTCAGCCTGATGCAAGTGTGATAGTTTCAACCCAGGTTCTGTTCTTGTGTAGTTGTTGTTACGTTGACCCTTGTTTGTGTGTGTTCTCGTCTTAGTGTACCTTTGTCTGTTCTTGAATATCTACTCATTTTCTGCCTGCCTAGTTTATGTGATTGATGAGTGGTAGTTAGTGATCAAACCATTATGCCAACTGAAATAACTGATCGACTAGTCGCTGATCAACAAAACTCTTTATTGTTGACTAAGAACATATTCACAGCTGGCATCCCTGTGCCTGATTATAAATGGTAATAGCATACATGAGATTTCTACATTGTTCTTCATACATCATGTAACTCACTGTTCATGGACTACTTGACTAACTCTTGATCTACGTTGAATACTGAACACCCTTCACTTCGATGCTGTCTACTATACACTACTTCTTAATGTGCTGTTCACAATAAATGCAGTATGGTTTTGAAGTAATAATCTGGATTACCACCAGTGCTGCATATTTATTCTATACCAGTAAAGTATGCTTCATATGTCCGAACCCACTCTCACCTGTCTTGATCAACTAATTATCGTTTACATACCCGAATAAAACTGCAATAACTTGGAGGCTGACATGGGATCTTTCCCTTGGCATAAAAGATACTTGGTTCACATCTACCTCACCTGCCTGACCATGTAAAGCACTTAACGTGTTTTTGAGGAGGCAAAGAGTTTTATCAGAATCAGTTACAGAAACAAATGGAATGTAGAACATCCAGGGCACACACAGAATGATGCTTACTACTAGCTCCACAGAAGAGAACAAGTGGTAATCTTCAGACTCCGCACTGGCCACAACAGATTGAGATACCATCTATTCAACAAGCTAAAGATAGGAACTACCGATCAGTGTAACTGTGGCACTGATAAAATGACTGCTGAACATCTGCTTCAAAGTTGCCCCTTATATGTGGTACAGAGAAAGTGCATATGGCCGACGCCAGCTCCTTTCGTGGAAAAGCTTTACGGGGATTCAAATAGCCTCAAACTGACTACTGCTTTCTTTGAGAACATTCAAGTGGACGTCTGAGAGTGTACGAAGAAGTACTGGAGACAGGAAGTTGTGGAGAGACATGATCTCCTACGCCACTAGGCACGGTACTTAAACAAGAAGAAGAAAAAGATGAATTTTTAAATAAAAATGTGGACATTGCCAGAATTTTCCGAAATTGTTAAAGATCAGCACTGCTGCGCACCGTACTGGAACAAGTCTTCACATACAATTTGAGGACAGCAATAAATCTGTGATAACAATTTCAATTATTGTTTCCTGTATTCTTGAAATAAATCCGATTTTCTGTTACTTGGGGAGATTGGCAATGCCAGCATGAAACCGCGCTGTTGGATTTTTTATCTCTTTATCCGTGTCTTATTTGCTTCTACAGCAACAAGCAGTAGTGATAATGATGATCAGAGGGAGGAGGAAATATTAACGGTTTACAATGAATGTAAGTTTTTGACTTTCCTAATGAAACTCTTTTCATCTTGTTGTTCTTGTTTAGCTAGGCCTGCTGAGCTTCTCAATCTTCTACAGCCAATACCAAATTGAAGACATATTGGTATTATCTACGCTATAGTTCTAGGCATTTTCTGTGACTTTTCAGCCATTCCGAAACGTGCTGAGTTGAAGTCATGAGCTCTAGTTTCTCCAGCTTGGCTTGCATTTAAAGGATCATCGCTTCTGGTCCCAAGCAAAGAGGAAGAAGCATGTGGCATACTGATCATTCCCCCCCCCCCCTTCATCCTTCTTCTTCTTCTTCTTCTTCCTCGTTCGTCCTGAAAAGAACGTTGGTTGCGTTGTGTCTGTTTACAGCGTAGCTGCGATATCTGCGCCTTTCGGCCGACACATCCGACTTCAGCACGGCATTTTTTGGGACTGGGTTTGCCTTCCCTCTTCGATCCCTACTCTCTCAGCCAGACTGCAGTGATGCAGCCTGTTTCCAGGACCACCATGTGGAGGTGGAGTAGGGTCTTGGTCAGCTCTGGTTCGCTGACCCTGACGCAAGCAGTCAAGCTATGGGTCGCTGACTGCATTCTCTATTGCTGCGTCTTTGGGTCCCTCCCCCCATCCAAGGGGGTTCTCCAAATACGCAAAACTAAAATACTGTCCTCTGGTTCTGAGCTCTCCCAAAGAATTGTCATGTCCTACACGAAGATGCAAGCACCAAACTTACCTATAAATATTGAAGAGGTGTTAAGGATAGACAGACCTAGGGAACTGCATAATATTTAATAATATTTAAACAATATTTAATACGAACAAATGTTAATATATAGTGGCTGGGAATGTGAAGGTCTGATGCTGTTCTTACAATGCATATGACTTTCAATAGATGAAAGTCAAGTAAATATCTGTTAAAGTCAGTTATATAACTGGAACCACCAGGCATTTACACCCCTCCACTTTAATATTATTCTTGTTAGAGTTTCTTCTTGATTTTGTTCGTTTTTTTGTTTTGTTTTTTTAAATTAAAAAAAAAATCTAACGTGTAAGCATAATTGTGATTGTCCCTATTTACAATGATTTGACAAATGTGATGCCACTTTCTCATATCGGCAGTTGTTCATATTATTTGGAATTGAAAACAATATATATCCTAATTATAACCCATCAGAGGTTGAATGGGATAATTTTCTTCATTAATTAAAAAAAAATATGTCCTACACAAAGCCACTTCTCAGGTCCACCTGCCTATAATGGGGTCCATAGTGAGATCCTCCTGCATGCAGTCAACCAGTTATGTCTGAAGCACAAGTGACTCATCCAAACTTAGTGTGCAATGCTGGGTTTTCAACATGTTTCACAACAGGGGGAATCCTTGGATGATTTCAAGGGTCAATAAGGGTGTATTTAGCCTTACAGACAGAAGTTCACATTCAAATGTCCATACTATAGCAAGGATGACTCTAGATATGTCTTCATGCATCTTTTCATCTCATTCAACTGCGTTAGTTTATAACGAACCTTTTTTTTAATTTGATGATGAGAAATATCCCATTCAACCTCTGATGGGTTATAATTAAGATATATGTTATTTTAAATTCGAAATAATATGAATAATTGCCGATGCATGAAAGTGGCATTACATCTCCTGTCCAATCCTTGTAAACAAGGTAAATAAAAATTACCAAAATTGCGTGCTTGCCATAAAAAAAACGAACACAAACGAAAAAGATAGATAAAACAAAATCAAACAAAATGAAAGGCAAAAATAAAATTAGATAAATAAATAAACAGGGAGAAGCCCGGCGTGTATACATAGATATAAAATTGACATTTATTTGCCATACGTCATATGTTTTATAAGAACATCCCCAGACCTTCATCTTCCAAATTACTATATATTTGCGTTTGTTCTAAATACTGTTTGACCATATTATGTAGTTTCCTAAGTCTGCCTATTCTTAAAACCTCTTCTATTCTTTTGTTCCGTCTTCAGCAGTTGTTTTGGCTAAATCTGATTACGTATAAATGTATAGCAATTTCTGACAATTGCGTAGGGATATTTTGGTAATATGACTGATACATGATTTACTCAGAAATTTCAGGAAGGTTCCTAATGTCAATAAGACAATCATGTAGTGCATTAAATTCTAAAATATAAGACGTATGCACCACAGACAGTCCTATTATTTGATTATTTAGAGTTATGCAGGCCACACATAACTATATAAAAGGTGTGCAGATTAGACAGACTTCGGCAACTACACAAATTAGTTAAAAAGTATTTAAGGGGAACAAACACTAATATACAACGGTTGGCGAAAATATGAAAATAGTTCAAAAGTCTTGAAGGGACCCAGTAATACGTACTACTAATGTCAAATTAACTTACTTAGTCGTTCCTCTTCTACCGTGAGGTGTAGAGGTTTGGAAAAGAGTGCGCCATAATATCCCATCGGCTCTCTTGCTCCTGCCCAGGTTCATTCTAGTCGTCAGTCCTTCAGAGATTGTCTAAGGTTGTCCTCCCAGCGGACTCTGGGTCGTCCTAGAGGTCTAGATCCCTGGCTTTTAGCCTCCCATACCTGCCGTGGCAGCCGATCTTCTCCTATTCCGCAGACATGTCTAAACCATCTTAGTTAGTGTGGTGGGTTTTGATGTTATGAATTATTGTTATGTATTATTATTGTATTGAATGAGATCAGCTATGAAGGTCCCTGAATTTAACAAATAGTATTGTAAACTTTTCAGAGTACTTTTCCGCTACACCCTTTTGATCTCATTCAAAATTACTCTATATTATTATAAAAAATGACTTCGTGTAGTGTCTAGGGTTATGAATGTAGAGTGTAGGGTGCAATAACCAACTAACATACAAACAAATAGTTTATTATCCACAACAACCAACAGTATTACAACAATAACATACCAACGACACTTTGAAAGGCTATCTTAATTAAGACAGTGGTTGAAATTTGTGTAAATAGAATTTTTTACAATTTATTATCCTGATTCTAATTTATTTTGAACCAGGACTGACAATCAAAAGTGAAATCAAAAGAATCATTTACAACAGTCCAATAACACAGTAGATCTTCTGTCCCTACATACAATATTATTCTAATATAAGTGTGTAGTTGTATTCTTCTACTTTGAGGTAATACTGGTATCAAACAATAAGTTGTTGGTTATAATCACTCCCTTAAAGTTATGTTAATTATTTATACTCTAGCAGTTATTATTGTCTCTATAGTAAATTGTTATCAAATGATTTCGAATTCCAGGTTCCACGATTACTATCATGTTCACAGAATTGATATGTTTTAATGTTTTGAGGACTTGCATCTGTTTTTTTCGTTTGTCACTTGTGAAAATATTTAATAACTATTCACAGTTTTCTGTCACTATCACTTTCTAGTTCTTTTAAGTTGAGCTGCCAGGTGCCGAACAAGAACTTAACTTGGTAGGAGAAATACAGGTAGATTCCTGTTTCCTCTGCTCGCTTGACTATTAATCTGTTCCACCTGTTTGATAGGCAATGGCCACTAGCATGGGCTCGAAGTATACATAGACAGAGTACCTGAATCGAGCAGATTTCTCAGGAAAAGCGTTTGGTACAAAGTTTTGACCATACGGTGCTGCCGAACATTAAAACGTCAGTACCCAGGCCCCACATTTATTCAATGAAATACACAAGTGAACGATGACTGGCACACTTTCGATCTGCCGTTCTGTCCAGGCTTTTGAGAAATATTGTTTACACAGCACAAGCCTGCTCTCATCGCTCCTTGGCAAAATTTTGTTATAAAATTGCGTCCTCACCTATTACTTTTCCCCCAATATCCACTACTCTGGTCAATGATTATCCTTATTTCACTCGTAAACATAGGCTTTCAAAAATACAATTCAACTTTCTACTACGTTACTCGGGTAATATATGTTTAGTACGAGGTCGGCCAATAATATTTCGCCTCACTTCAAATTCCACCCAATCCCCTTCATCGTACTATCTTAGCCTATCTTTCACCTACATTTTTTAACTGTAAACAATGACCCCAGAATGTAAAAAAAATGTAAACAATGCTATCCAATCTAAGCAGATATGACTTGACCTGACAGTATCTCCGATTCTCTATGTATTATTCCCAATATTTGATTATCTAATGGACTATTTAGATAACTAACTACATATTCTTAGTCAGCAAGTCTTCAGGTACACGAATATATGATTGTTATGGGGCTAAGCGGCTTGGTTCAATATTCCATATTTTTTCTACGTTAGTTGTTTATTTTTAAACTACCTCCCGTTCAATTCTTTTCTCGTGTACTTTCAAGCTAATTACGAGAGTTTATGTCATTCGCAATAAGAGCTAAGAGTGTTTTCATGATCGTAGTGTCCACTTTTTCTAACTTTTTAATCGTAATTTGAAAAACCGCCTAAGGCAATACTAGCAAGTAGTTTTATTTTTAGAACAATGTGAGACGTGATTTGCGTTGGGTTTTCTCTGTTTTCCCTCCCCTCTACAATGTATTTAGGCAAATACTTAGTTGACCTAGGGAAACGAAACGTTTGTCTCAATGACGAATTTGAAAATTAGGGTACCCTTTTGGTTCGGCCATTGCGTTATCAAATAATACGCTGAAGGCGTAGGCGACAACTTATGATTCTCGCCGAAAATTTTTAGTACTTTCTTATCTTTGACTTTCTGCACTATACTGTTATAATCTAATTTAGATATTGTATTTAGAAGATTACCACATATCTCCCCACTTACAACAGACTATCACATGTCAGTTCCTACTTTTAAATACACATAGATAAATTTACTACCTATGCCTGGTGACTACTCTGATGTTCGTCGTACGGATGTCTGCTTAAAAAATCGGCACCGACATGGGTTTTGCCTGGAATATATTCTATGGTAAACTGGTATGGCTGTAAGAGCAACGACCAACGTAATAATCTAGCATTTTCATGCCTTGCTTGTGACAGACACACGAGTAGTTTATGATCTGTTTGGATCTTAAATGATTTACCATAGAGATAAATCTGAACTTTTTTATAGCCCATATGACCGCCAAACATTCTTTTTCATTTGTTGAATATTTTTGTTCTGCTGTGTTCAACTTACGACTAGCATAAGCTACTGGGGTTAATTCCCCATCAAGTGAAGTTGACCTTTGTAATAGAGCTGCACCCAAACCTATATTACTAGCATCCGTTCTCACAATGAATTCTTGACTCAAGTCAGGTAATTTCAAAATAGGCCTGCTTGTGAGCTTTTCCTTCAACTCTTGGTAGGCTAATTAACACTGCGCCGACCAAGTAATTCTATCAGGATTTCCTTTGCGAGTTAAATCAGTCAATGGAGCACATATGGAGTTAAAGTTTTTAATTTACTTTTGGTAGAAACCACATAATGAGACAAAAGATCGCACATCTTTTTTTGTCTGTGGTCTTGGTGCTTTTTTCAACTTCTCCATATTCTCGGGGTCAGGGGTAATGTTTCCCTGATGTACTGTGTGTCCCAAGAATTCCAGCTCTTTACATCTAACACAGCATTTCGTCGGTCTAGCTGTCAAATGTGTCTCTCTAAGTCGATTAAACAACATATTCAGAGAGTTAATGTGTTCCTCAAATGTTTCAGTCGCTATGAGAATATCATCCATGAAGTTTTTGATGAATGGATTTTTCAGGGGATCCAGTAATTTTCTCATCATGCTCGAAAACACACTCGGTGCATTTTTCAACCCGAATGGCAACATGTTAAATTCATAATGTCCTTCCGAGGTGCTAAAGGCTAAATAAGGTCTAACCTCCGGCTTTACTGGAATCTGATAGTAGCCTTTGCTCAGATCCACTTTAGAGAAATATTTAGCTTTATTAAGCCTGGCAAACAGCTGATTTGTATCAGGTAATGAATCCACCTGACCTTCTGTGACAGCATTCAGTTTCCTGTAATCTATACACAGTCTGTGTTCTCCAGAGGGTTTTCTTAACAGAACCACACTGGAGCTGTAAGGAGATTTACTGTGCGAGATAATTCCTTCTTTCAACAGATAATCTATCTCCTCCTTCAAAGCTTTTTCCTTAGCGAACGGAATCGAATAGGCTCTCATACAGATTGGTGTTGGGTCTATGAGTTTCATATCGTACTCTAATAAATTTGTAAGCCCCGGTCGGTCCGTTAACACATCTGTATGATCATTCAGAACCTGTTGAACTCTCTCCCTCTGATTTTTCGTCAAGTGTGTACTGATTTTTACCTGCGCAGCGGTCTCACAGGGATGTAAAGGATATTCATGAGGGGTGAGTGGTTAATTTTTCATTTCCATTGCAACAGACAAGGTCAGTAGGTGTGTCTCTTCCTGGTTTTTTCTGTCCAGATATTTTTTCAGGAGATTCACATGATAGATTTTCTCTTTCCCCTTCTTATCTATCTTATAATTTGTTCTAGACACCTTTACTAGAACTGTATATGGACCTTGCCATCCAATTTGCAATTTAATATGGCTGCCGGGCAGTAGATGGAGAACCTTCTCTCCCACAGCTAATTCTCGATCCTTAGCTTTGTTATTGTAATAGGCAGCATGCTTTTTCCTGGTTAGTCTCAAATTTTCATTGGCAAGTTTCCAGACAGTTTTAAGACGAGTGGTCAGCTCGTTCACATATTGATATGAGGAGGTATTATTTTCTTCTGCCTTTTCATCGTTCCATGTCCTTAACAAGGTTACATATGGTTTTTTTTTATTTTACAAACTTATTGTTCATGGCACATGTCAGGTCCTTAACATTGGAAGCCTTGTTATGAGGACGTTTTTGTCTTGTATCATGACTTACAAATCGTCCACTACCAATTCTTTTCTTCCTGGGGTTTTCTCCCCACTTTAAGTTCCTTGTGAGAGATCTTCTCTCTCTTTTATCTTCCTCCAGTTCACATAAGTCCGACCGAGGGTTTGTCGGCTTATTCTTGGGTAAGACATCTCTTTGTACTCGCTGCATAGTGGCCGTTGTAAAACATTCTAGTGAAGACTGTCTGTGAAAAGGGGGTTCCCATTCCACTTTGTCCACTTTATTATAATTATTTTTTTTCCAGGCCTAAGTTTGCCCCGTGGCGTGTCTAGGTCCTGATTCATTTTCCCACGTGTGGGTGTTCCCTCTTTATTTTCTGGACCAGGTTTTCCATAATGCTTCTCTCGCATTTGGTTATTATATTTCCACCCTGTGGAATTTTTCTTATTGCACTGGTCGCAGGCCTCGAAAAATTTTCTTATGTCTTCAACCACTCCTGGCCAGTAATAAGACATAGATGTCCTTAAACAGGTGTGACCCATCCACAGGTGTCCACCATCTTGAACATGTGTTTGTCTCATAACTCGTTCCCTATATTTCGAAGGCACTACCAACTGTGCACACTCGTATGATCCTGCTTTATCCGTCCTGTAAAGCACTCCATCATCCATATAAAATTCTCCTTTTCTAGGAGGGGTATGGAGTTTTTGGAGTTTGTCAAAACACGGCTTCAGTGATCTATCTTTAACCTGTGCCTTCCTACACTGTTTACGAAACATAATTTTTGGTGGTTCCTCCTCTTTTTTAGGAGTCGACCTGACCTTAAGCGTGGCCATTACTACAGGTTTCCTTCTACAATTTTCGGTGTTATGGTTGTCCATCCTACACTGGCTACAATATAATCTACTTTGATGAAAAGGTTTTCTTTCATCATATTTCCTTTTATTGAATTGTGGGGTTTTATTTTTATAGTCATTGCGTGGCCTATCAAACTGGTGCTTACCTTTGTTCTGTTCTCTATGGTCAAACTTATTAAAGTTTTGTGGTGCCTTAAAATTGTCTACCTGTTTCTTTTTATTACCAACTACCTCTGCTTGGGCTGCCTGATACCTCTCAGCGACATTGAGTAACTCACCCAGCCTCTCTGCACCTTGTTCCATGAGAAACTTTCTCAGGTCTGGAGCCATGGACTCTCTTAGCTGCTCAATAAGGATCATTTCCTTAAGATCTTGGGTTTTCCCCAGAGCAGTCCATTTCTCCAAGTAGGTCTCTAATCGTGCAGAGAACTGGTGATAGGTTTCACCCGACAGTAGTTTGGCATTCCTAAATTTTTGTCTATAAAATTATCCGTTCTTTTCGTATCTTAATAAAAGAGCCTGCTTTAGCATGTCATAATTGTCTTGGTCATCTCTGCTCATCTTGGCAAAAACTTCATAAGCCGTTTCCCTGAGACCTTGGGATAACTTGAGCCTCCACCTCTCTCTCTCTAACCAATATTTAGTGGCTAAAAGTTCAAATCTACTTAAGTACCCTTCTATGTCATCGTCTTTCTCAACAAAATGGTCTACATGAAAACCCATAGCTGAGGTTGAGGCTCCCTGACTAGCAGTGGCATCTGAGGCAAATGGGCTGGTACCATTTTCAGGAGCATGACCTTGAAATTCTAACTCCCTTAGTCGTAGCTCATGCTCCCTCTGTAATCTCTTCTCCTCCTTTTCTGCTTCCCTCTCTGCAGCCTGTCTCTTTTCTTCTCTTTCTGCAGCCAGTCTCTTTTCTTCTCTTTCTGCAGCCAGTCTCTTTTCTTCTGCCTCTATCTTCTTCTCTTCATACTGGAGCCTTTTAATCTCTGCCTCCATATCTGCCTCCAATGCCCTAGCTTCCTTGTCAGCCTCAATCTTCAGCCTCTTAATTTCTTTGTCAGAATCAATTTGTAACTGTAATTTTCTTTCTTCTGCTATCTTCCTATCCTCCCTTTCAATATACTTGTCGCATTCTGAAGTTACATATTGGATCAAAGATTGACCCTCCATATTCATTTCTTTAGCAGTCTGCACAGCAGCAGATCGAAACTTTGCCGGATCAGCCATTCTGTACTATGCAACCTTTAAAATTTCTAACTATACAAGGAGGTTGACATAAGTCTTGGGCCTGACCATGAAGGACATGTCACAGAGAGCTGAAATTTTGTATAGTGTTTATTCCTTTTCAATATAGCCACTGTCTGAATTGACACACTTCTGCCATCTTTGCTTGACTTTGAAAAGACCTTGGGAGTAGAACACCCTATTTTTCAAACTAAACCAGTCATCACATGCCAGTATAACCTCTTCATCGCTGTCAAAATGATTTCCTTTTAGCTGTTTTTTAAGATTTGGGAATAGAGAAAAGTCTGATGGAGCCAAATCTGGAGAATATGGTGGGTGTGGAGGAATTTCAATATTCAAATCGTTGGCTGCTAGCTGCACAAGCCGTGCTTTGTGAAAGGGCGCGTTGTCTTGAAGCAAAGGAAGATTTTAAGTGAGCGTTATCCCTCGTTTCCTGGTCACAACCTTTCTTAGTTTGGTGAGAAGATCTGCATAGTACTGTCCATTAACTGTGTTGCCATGAGGCAGATAATCTTTCAAAAGGATACCTTTGCCATCCCAAAAAACAGTCAGCATCACTTTTCCTGCAGATTTCTGCGCTCTCGGCTTGACAGGTGCAGGGGAGCCCAGAATTTTCCATTGCATGCTGGCAATTTTGGATTCGGGGTCATAATGGTGTACCCAAGTCTCATCTACTGTCACCATGGTCTCCAAAAATTTTTTTGACTGACACTTTTTGAGCAACTTTTGACAGCAATTTACCCTCGTTTGCTTCTGTTTACGTGTCAACAGTTGCGTAAGCCAGCATGCACACACTTTTCTCATGTGCAGTCTGTTGTGTAAAATTCTATAAACTGTTCATTCATTTAGTTTTACTCTACTAGCTATCTCCACAATTGTCATTTTTTTATCCTGGTCAATGATTTTCTTCACTCCTGTTGCATTTTCATCGTTGCAATCTGAGGCTGGTCTACCAGATCTTGGCAGATCAGCAACATTTGAGCGGCCGCACTTAAACTGTTGACACCAATTTTTTTACCGAAGTATATGAAGGACAAGAATCACGAAACACTGGTTCCATCTCCCTGTGTATTTCTGTAGGTGTTTTGCCCTGAAACATCAGAAATTTTATCACAGCTCTGGCCTCCTTCTTTTCCATTGTTTTTTTCAAATCTTTGGAGCAGCAGATCCGGTCAATAGGGTACATTGCGCCGTGCACCGTAGTGGGAAAACCCTTTGACGAAACAAACGCGTACTTCACACATTCAGTGCAAATATGATGAACTTTAAATGTGCCAAGTTTCATCTTCGTCCCGTGACTCCTTCATGGTCAGGCCCCAGACCTATGTCAATCCCCTTGTACAAATTTCTAATTATGGCTAACAATTTCTAATGATAACCAAGAACAACCACAGGCACTGATAGCTCAACCACTATTTCATTTCCACAAAAGGAATACTTTTAGTTTTATACTATCTGAGATTCCTAATATAATTGATAATATTTTAAGAATTTAAAATCCCAGAAGCGAGCTACCCAATATAGATGGTGCTATGAGAAATTCAATCCCAGGAGCGAGACCCCAAAATATGTGGTGGGTTTTGATGTTATGAATTATTGTTATGTATTATTATTGTATTGAATGAGATCAGCTATGAAGGTCCCTGAATTTACAAATAGTATTGTAAACTTTTCAGAGTACCTTTCCGCTACCACCCTTTTGATCTCATTCAAAATTACTCTATATTATTATATAAAATGACTTCGTGTAGTGTCTAGGGTTATGAATGTAGGGTGTAGGGTGCAATAACCAACTAACATACAAACAAATAGTTTATTATCCACAACAACAACAGTATTACAACAATAACATACCAACGACACTTTAAAAGCCTATCTTAATTAAGACAGTGGTTGAAATTTGTGTAAATAGAATTTTTTACAATTTATTATCCTGATTCTAATTTATTTTGAACCAGGACTGACAATCAAAAGTGAAATCAAAAGACTCATTTACAACAGTCCAATAACACAGTAGATCTTCTGTCCCTACATACAATATTATTCTAATATAAGTGTGTAGTTGTATTCTTCTACTTTGAGGTAATACTGGTATCAAACAATAGGTTGTTGGTTATAATCACTCCCTTTAAGTTATGTCCGTTTTCGTTTGTCACTTGTGGAAATACTAATAACTATTCACAGTTTTCTTCACTATCACTTTCTAGTTCTTTTAAGTTGAGCTGCCAGGTGCCGAACAAGAACTTAACTTGGCAGGAGAATACAGGTAGATCGTTTCCTCTGCTCGCTTGACAATCTGTTCCACCTGTTTGATAAGCAATGGCCACTAGCATGGGCTCGAAGTATACAGACAGAGTCCTGAATCGAGCAGTTCTCAAGCGTTTGGTACTACATTAATGTCAGTTCCCAGGACCCACATTTATTCAATGAAATACACAAGTGAACGATGGCTGGCACACTTTCGATCTGCCGTTCTGTCCAGGCTTTTGAGAAATATTGTTTACACAGCACAAGCCTGCTCTCATCGCTCCTTGGCAAAATTTTGTTATAAAATTGCGTCCTCACCTAATACTTTTCCCCCAATATCCACTACTCTGGCCAATGATTATCCTTATTTCACTTGTAAACAAAGTCTTTCAAAAATTCAATTCAACTTTCTACTACGTTATTCGGGTAATATATGTTTAGTACGAGGTCGGCCAATAATATTTCGCCTCACTTCAAATTCCACCCAATCCCCTTCATCGTACTATCTTAGCCTATCTTTCACCTACTTTTTCCCCCCAAAAATATGCTATCCAATCTAAGCAGATATGACTTGACCTGACAGTATCTCCGATTCTCTATGTATTAAGCCCAATATTTGATTATCTAATGGACTATTTAGATAACTAACTACATATTCTTAGTCAGCAAGTCTTCAGGTACACGAATATATGATTTTTATGGGGCTAAGCGGCATGGTTCAATATTCCATTTTTTTCTACGTTAGTTGTTTATTTTTAAACTACCTCCCGTTCAATTCTTTTCTCATGTACTTTCAAGCTAATTACGGGAGTTTATGTCATTCGCAATAAGAGCTAAGCGTGTTTTTATGATCGTAGTGTCCACTTTTTCTAACTTTTTCATCGTAATTTGAAAAACCGCCTAAGGCAATACTAGCAAGTAGTTTTATTTTTAGAACAATGTGAGACGTGATTTGCGTTGGGTTTTCTCCGTTTCCCCTCCCCTCTACAATGTATTTAGGCAAATACTTAGTTGACCTAGGGAAACGAAACGTTTGTCTCAATGACGAATTTGAAAATTAGGGTACCCTTTTGGTTCGGCCATTGCGTTATCAAATAATACGCTGAAGGCGTAGGCGACAACTTACGATTCTCGCCGAAAATTTTTAGTACTTTCTTATCTTTGACTTTCTGCACTATACTGTTATAATCTAATTTAGATATTGTATTTAGAAGATTACCACAGTTAGGATTGTTCTACTTGGGCCTGCAGGGGTTGTGTTTTTAGGCCTTGACTGGAGTCTGGTCGCGGACCATGTCTCTTCTTGTTACTTCAACAATCTTTCTCAGATACGTTATTTCTCAGGTGTCATAACAAATTAAGAGTAATTAAATATTAGTCTATCTATTTCAAACTTTCAAGAAATAACCACCCTCTCCTTTTTTTCATCATAACAAGTCCAAATAATCTACCGTTTAGAACATAACGGAAAGTGTAGCTCTATAGCAGCTTCAGCTGTAGGTGAGTGGTGTTAGAGATTTCACTTTACTAGTCTCAGCTTTACGAGGTGGTGTGACTGGTAACCTTCATCACTGCCATTTGTTGTTGTTAATGTTAATCAGAATCGACATCACTGCGCTCCGGGCAAACCTGGGCTAATTTTTCCCGTATCGCGCTGGTTGTATACAAGACGGTGCATCCTCGTATACGTCCATCCCAGCTAGTCTTAAGTTCGATACCAAAATTCCAATAATCTTTGCCTTGTTGATTCATAAACTTTCGTGTCTTTCTGTAACATGCGATCATTATATTTCTTTAGTATCTCTCCCTTTTCCGTATCCAATGTTCCCTCTCTGGATGCTCTTCAAAAGTTGTCTGATAGCTCTCTCACTCCCGCGTAACCCTGTATGACCAGTACACCAATCTACACCAGCTCCTGAATATTCGAGGCTTCTATCGATGTTTTCCACTCATACTGTAGCCATCCTTTTTTTAGCTGTCCGAAGTATGGACTGAGTTTGTGGCACAATAACTGCCCTGGCTGTTGATGTTTCAGACAGCCTCCTAAGGACAGCAGTAGCTATTTCCATTCTCCATTCTCCTTCTGGAGGTAGTGTCACGAACGCTCTGCAGCTTCGATCCTCTATTTACTCTCGCTGAGAAGCCCCATCCTGATTTCTCACCAAGGAATACCGATCCATCAGTATGTACAATGGCATCATCATACCCGACAGGATCACTAATCTTTTGATTCATTTTCAACTCTCATTTTCTGTTGCCTCAAGCTCTGTTTCCCTGCCAAAGCTGATTATGACTTGTTGGTAATTGTTTCAGTTCTCGCCTGACTTGCTTCACTCTTCCCCTTGGATACATTTTAAACTGTTTTCACATGCCATATCATTCCCTGTTTCACCCATGATATCCCTGTCTTTATTCTTGTTCCCTTGATGTCTGATATGTTCCCATGCAGATGCTGTCTTCTGCCTGTGGTTATTCATATGTAGGCTTTTGCCTGTGCCGTTATCGCACAACTGAATCTAATCGACAGCAATCCAAGCATGGATCTTCGTCTCAATCTGGGGGTATCTTGCTCATGGGCCAAAACTATTCGAATCTCTTCCTTTTGAATGCGTTCCGTCGCTCACATTGTGCTACTGACAACTTAAAAGTTTCTAACCCATACTTGATTACTGACATGATGAGTTGTTAATAAGGCAGAATCAGTAGTTTCTGCTCCAAGTTCGCAGCGGCCATTGTATTGCTAGACTTCTGTATGATCAGCTCAACATTGTATGATTCGATAGCCAGTGGTCGAATGTTGCTCCAAGATACCTTAGCTTGTCTTGCTTTTCAATCTTCTGCCAATTAAGAGTAATGTCTGGAAAATCTGCTTTCACTATGGAAGACCATATCGCGCAGACCTTGCTCGGATTGACTTTTAAGCCGGTTTCATCTCAACATTTAGAAACCGTATGTAGTGTCTCACATATACATTTGACCATTTCCTGTCTGTCTGAGACATTCTTGTAAATGAATATAGCATCTATGAAATTTAGTGTTCGTCCTGACACTGTTAACTGAGATGTGGTTACTTTTGCTGTATAGATGTTAAACAGCATCGGTGATAATGGAGACCACTGGGGTAAAACTGGGCAAATGTGCACTGATTCTGACGTCCATGTTCAAAGCACAATGTAACTGATCTCCCCACTTAGGGAGCTGCAGTCCACCTTGTTACCGAATGTTTTACATTACATTCCATTACACCGTCTATTAAAGTATAAAAGTTTTCACTGTTACAAACATCCTCTAGGTATATTACCAAAGGAACCGTTTCTCGTTTACTCTTGTATCATTCGTACATATCCTACGCAAACGCTCCAGCAATATCTCACGGTGCTTCATGTGTTTAGTTATCCAGGATATCAGGGAAGATTTGTGCATTTTCGATGTGGTTCATTAATTGTTCGCGACCAACTTTTCAAGTAGTAATGTATCATTCATATTCTGCAGTGTGATAGCTCTATAGCTGCTGAACAGTGCGGTGTCTTTACCAGTCTAAGGAAGTGACTGTAGATATCTATGTAGCCAGTTTTCCGGCACCTGCGTATACTGTGTTGACATCCATCACCACATTCATAATGCCTGTATCTTCGAGCTATTTTATGTGGTAGTACTGTAGACCATCAGGACAGTGTTTTTACTGGTCTCTAAAGTGCACACACCGTCACCTTCAGATATTAGGTCGAAATATACCTCGCCTCTTATGTCTTTTTCCAGAACGTGGTCCTTAATGTTTAGACAGGCACCATTGTAACCTTTATCTGTTTGTGCCATATATTGCTGTCCTTTGCATTGGCCATCCCTAAACCCAAGAGCAGAATCGTGCATCCATTTACAGCAGCGTAGACTGGAGCATGAAACTACCAGGTTTCGAACTCAGTAACATTGTCTCGAGAAAAAAACGCCCTAACCTAGTCTTTGAATATAGTAAAGGAGCACAAACACACACACACGCATAGACACACACACACACACACATATATATATATATATATACATATATATATATATATATATATATATATATATATATATATATATATATATATATATATATGTACACAACTTGAAAAAGTTCACTTACCTTATATACAGTAATTGGTCAGGTGTTTGTCACGAGTAGGGAAAATAGAGAATGTCTGAGTGTAGACAGAATATGAATGTGTAATGTGGAAAGTAGAGAAAAATAGAGGCACTGATGAAATTATGGGGAGAGATCTGACTTATAGAGAGTAGTGAGATATGTACTGATTGCTAAAGGACTACTTTTCAATCATACTCCGATTTCAATTAAATAGAATAATCTACTGCAATAAGGACACACAGCAAGAATCAAGTGACAGTTAGAATAGACGAGATTCTGACCACAGATCACATATAATTATGTTTATTTATGAAAAACCACAACATTAATCAAAGAAAAATCATTGATGCCTTCACAATCTTTCCCTGAAGGCTAAAATATCACAACCACAGAAAAACTATTACACCGCTTCGCTCAATCACACTAACAAATGTCTCCGACTCACACCCACACCAACGCCCAGATACTTTCTCACTACTCAGGTTATCTAGCAAACAGGGTCCCCTAGTCTTCAGTGATGAAAACGGCCTCTCCAGTCTTGAGTAAAATATTCCTGGTATGTAAGTAATCCGCAACTAGGAAAACCCTAGCACAGTTCCTCCGAAGGTTGGAATTCAAATGATGTGGAAATAAGCTCCCAGTGGAACAGCTGTTAAATAAATCTAAGTGCACACCCACTTTCCAGGGCACGTGTGAAAAGATACAACACTAGTGCAATTAACTGCACCCACTGCTAAATCCAAAAAGCCGAGCAATAATGATCACTGCTGGCACAACGAATATATATGAGGGCCCCAAGGGATGCGCCTCTATTTAGTAGATAAAGGTGACTTAAGCTTCAATTAGGTGAATATTACTGGCAAAGTGACAATCATCTGCATAATACTCCAATCTACTCCGGGTTTACTGACTGTCAATTGGTCTTACACTGTTGCCGACAAGCTTGGATGGCAAAGGTGGCAGTCCGTCTGGCTGTAGTCATATATCCTGCTAAAAGGCTGTGAGCATATACTCCCACGTGACAGGACGTAAATGGTTCTAACGATATTGCCTTAACGATTGGAAGGCAAAGGCAACTACCCGTCTGCACTGGAGATATATATTACCAGTAGATATGTGTATGACTGGCAAGGTGACCATTATCAAGCAAATTCCAGGTGGGACCTTGACAACGTAATGTGCCCCAAAATACAAGTAAGGGAGCACAAATTACAGGCTTGACCAGCTCTGAGAAATACAAACATCTCAAAAAAATATTATCGTCAACTGCTGTACAGCCAGGTCCCTATCGTTTACAAACAATTTACGTTCTTTCACTAGATCAAAACACACACCACCTTCTCTCGATACAAAATCACAACACACCACTGTACCCTGCCCTCACCTACCCCCCACCCACCCGGCTCTGCTTCCTATCTATTCACACCGGTAAACACAGCCATGCTTGAATCGCTCTTCAAGACGCGCGAGCAACGATCGCGCCGCGGGGTCTACAATCTACAATTTTCACACCCCCTAGTGCTTCTACCAACTGTAGTAACAGACGAAACCCAAACATTAAGCATCCAACCATTACATGTAAATTATATACTAGGAAAAATACCGAAATGTGAATAGAGTGAGGGTCCAATTTATATTTACCTAACATTAGAATTGCCACTGGGTTAAATTATAAAATAGCTGTGCGCTCAACGCCAAAATAACATGTAGCGAAAATTTTTACAGAATTATATATACACATGTCCAAATGGAAAACTTTGGTTAATTAAAATATACATCAGCTCACATTTGTATCACGAAAAATCCCCTCTTGGCGTTAACTTTTAGCGGACGTAAAATTGGTATCGTGCTTAATAAAAATCAGAACTCCCGGTCACACAATAATTACTTTACTTTAAGAATTATATATATAAATATATATAAATATATATAAACATATATATAAACACATAATATAAACACATATATATATATATATATATATATATATATATATATATATATATATATATATATATATATATATATATATATATATATATATATATATATATATATATATATATTCAATACCATTATACTCGCCGTAAGTACTTCGGTCGGTCAGTCAATTTTGCACACCGTCATTTGCGCACTTTTTCTATTTTCGGGAGAGAACATTAACTTTCAACAACAGCTAAGGGGGTGCAACTGTGGTTGAAAGTTAGACAATAATTGCATTGTTTCCCCTTATATGTACTCTCCCGAAAATAGAAAAAGTGCGCAAATGAAGGTGTGCATGAACAGTTTGATTATGGGAAGAAGCCAACAACACGATTGATAAACAGTACATGGTCTGGAGTTTCGTCAAACTTTAAACGTTGTTCTCAGAGGCAGTAAGTCGACCATGGCTTCTCATTGGCAGCAAGTCGGCCAGGGCATGATTTTAAAAGATGCGCGAACAATTACGAGACATGTTGTCATAAAAGAAATGTTAGTTATTTAGTCTATGTACGGCCCATTAGATCATTATCACTGCTCCACATGTCATTTAGATAAGGTTACTCCATGTCTTCATATTTAATACATCCATATAATTTTCACTACACATATCTAATGACGGCGGTCCATGGTTCGATCCCCAGTTGAGGCGGGATTTTTTAGACCACAAACGGCTCCAGGGTCAACCCAGCCTCATGAAATGGGTACTTGAGTAACTCTGGGAAGGTTAAAGGCGGCCGGCGTGACGATGAGCACATCACCCATAGTGTGCCGATGGTCAAATAAATATGGGCCTAACACCATATTACCAGTATACCCCAATGGGTGTGTAACGGGATCTTTTACCGTTTTTTTTTTAAATTTAATAGCTACCAGGAAATCCTTTCTTTGTTTCAGTTTTCTCACTGGAAGCTTACACGTCACATGGTGATATTGGCAGTGCCTTTATATTCTACATCTCGTACATAGACGGCTTGTTTCTGACAAAAGAACCCGAATTTCAAATATTTGTCAAAAATGGCTCCGTGTAAGTAAGGTTGGCTTTCGATGTTTCAGAAATATATAGCTCTGGTTTTATAATATGTATTCTTTCTACAGGCGCTCACTTGGGTTCCTGAGGGTAAGAGGAAAAAAGGAAGACCAAAAGAAACACTCAGAAGAACAATAATAAGAGAAGGAAGAACGTTGGGCCTAAATAATGTGCAAGAGCTAAGAGGAGTGGCGTCACAACGAACAACCTGGAGAGCACTGGTTTCTGCCTTATGCGCCGTGTTTGGTGCTTAATGAATTTATTATTATTATTCTTTCTTTGGTGACTCAAAATACAAGCGATTAAGAAGAGGACATACGAAGATGAAGACGAAAGGGAAGTAGAGAAGAAAAAACAAAAACAAAGTAGAAGACGAAAATGAATGACGATGTATGAAGAAGATGATGATAATGGCGGCGATGCTTTTAACGATACTGAGTATAAAGAAGAAGACGGGCGAAATGAAGAAGTAAAAATAAGAGAGGATAAATGCAGCAATTTTGACAATAATGGGCTGGTGTTAACAGGAAAAACGAAGGTGACGAAGTAGTAGTAGTAGTATAGTAGTAATAGTAGAGGGGGTTGGTGTAATGGTCATGGTAGTAGTAGTAGTAGCTGTAGATTCCGCTGGGAGGACAACACTAGACAATCTCTGGAGGAACGAGGACTAGAATGAAACCAGGCCAGGAGGAAGACAGCCGATGGGATGGTACGGCGCTATCTCTGACAAACCTCTACACCTCACGGTAGAAGTGGAATGACAAAGTACGAGGGACGGTCAAAAAGTAATGACTCGTAATTTTTAATTTCATTCAATAGGCAAGAAAACATATAAAATTCACATTGAAATGTAGCCCCAAGTCTGAACTTCAAAAATATATTTCTCAATGTAGTCTCCGTTATTTGTTACAGTTTTTGTCCATCTTCTCACAAGGGCATGTATCCCCGCACGGTAAAAAGCTGTGTCCTTTTTCCTAAACCACTAGCGTACGGCGCGTTTAAGGGTCTCGGTGTCCTCAAAGTGATGTCCGCGAAGATCTTCTTTCAGTGGACCAAACAGATGGAAGTCAGAAGGAGCAAGATCGGGACTGTAAGGGGGATGTGGTAATAATGTCCAGCCAAATTCTGCAATCGCATCAATGGTGCGTTCAGCGGTGTGTGGCGTGGCATTATCGTGCAACAGTAGTGCAGTTCTCTGATCTTTTAATGGGTAAAGTCGCCGAAGACGACCTCTAAGCTTCTTCAAAGTTTCAATGTAACGGTCTGCATTCATCGTGTTTCCCTGTTCCAAGAAGTCGAGAAGAATCACACCCTTCTCATCCCAAAACACGGAGGCCATAACTTTCCCCACAGATGGTGAACTTTTGAACTTCTTTCTTGTCGGCGATGTTGTATGATGCCATTCCAGTTACTGCCTCTTGGATTCTGGTACAAACAAATGAACCCAAGTCTCATCATCTGTCACAATATTCGATAAAAACTCTTCTCCTTCAGTTTCGTAACGGTTCAGGAGGTTGATGGATATGGTTTTCCTTGTTTCTTTATGTTTGTCTGTCAACATTCTTGGAACCCACCGTGCACAAACTTTTGAATAACCCAGGTCTTTAATGATGTTCCGGACACTGCCTTTACTAATGGACAACATGGAAGAAAGTTCATCCAGTGTTACCCGACGGTCACCACGAATGATGCCATCAACTCGATGAATGTTGTGTGGAGTCACTGCGGTAGACGGACGGCCAGTCCACTTTGCGTCAGCCATTGAGGATTGACCTACTTCAGCTTCGTCACAACGATGTACCCAATGTCGGACAGTGCTAACATCCATTGTTGAATCTCCATAAACATTTTTCAAACGTTCGTGGATGCGAATTGGGGTCTCGCCTTCAGCATTGAGGAATTCTATGACATAACGTTGTTTTAACCGAACGTCTTTGGCAGCAATTTTTAAACTGTTACAGTGGTGCCACCTGTTACTGAAACAGGTTGGTAATGCTATACAGTGCAGAAGAGTGTTAGAGGAATCCTGCTAAATTCACAAATTGCACACCGATGCAGTATTTACATACATAAAAAATAGGAGGCATTACTTTTTTACCTTCCCTCGTAAATAAGTAGTAGCTGTAATAGTAGCTGTTATTGTGATTGTAGTAATAGTAGCAGCAGCAGCTGTAGTATTAGCAGAAGGTGCAGTAGAGGAAGCAGTAGTGGTAGTAGTTGCAACAGTAGTAGTAGCTGCAGTGGCAACAGTAGTAGTAGTAGTAGTAGTAGTAGCAGCAGCAGTAGTAATCAATCAATGTTATTTAGCTCCCCAAGGAGCATAGGTATTTAACACATACATGCCAAGTCCTCCTGTTCCATCTCAAGTTTCTACCACACCTTCCTCACTATTTTCATTTGTGTCTCTAGTTCTTTTCTCCGTGTGTTATTTTTAATATTCTACCTCTGCCTCTCTTACCATGGAGATTCCAGACCAATGGCTGTCTTGTAATGCTTTCAGCAGACGTCCACAATGTGTATCCTATCCACGGCCAAAGTCTTCTTCTCATCTCTTATTTTACTGGCACTTGTCTGGTTCTTGTCTTCAGTTCCACAATGGTGACATTGTCATAAATATTAGACAAACATAAAGGTATGTTTTCACGCACTCGTGAGAAATAAACAAGTAGAAAACAAAAGAACAGAAAAACAACAGACGTGAGTGGCTGTTAAAGGCACCTCATCAATGTTAGTTAAAGGGTCATCCTATCCATCAATCTTGTTGCGGTGTGTTTTATTTGGGTCAGGTCACCAAAGGTTGGGGTGCTGACAAGGTGCAATGTTGACACTAACTCAAACGCCATACAGACTGTCAAATGTGTAGTACTCGTAGATGTATGTAGCTTGATGGGATGTGTGAGTGAGCAGACATCAGATTATGTAGAAGACGCGAATGTGTAAAGGATCTTGACAAGTTCATAAGACACTCACTCGATCACATGTAGAAGTCAATTAAGTGTTGACTAACGACTGATGACGCCGCAAGTAGCGGGCTTTTATGGCGACAAAATCAGGCCGCAAAATAGCGGGCTTTTATGATAAGGTAATCTCTGTGTTATCACTTGATAGTAAGGCATATCAGTCCATGCCAATCATACCGCCTGAGTAGCGGGTTCCAAAATAGTACTATCTTCTCTGAGTTTCCTTCCTCAAATAAGACTTATTAGTCTTGGTTTCTATATGGAGCACAAATAGTGAGCTCTGCATGTCATATCATCTATAACTCTGCTAGCAAAAATGTCGCCTCAAAATTGTCAATCTTTCTTATATGCAGACAACACCTAATCTGCATATCAATTCATAACGAGAAGATTTAAAATGTGTATTTTACCTTGACATCCTTGAAAAAATCACCAGAAAACCACACTCGCCATCCTTGGCGTATCGAATAAACTTGGGGAAAGACCACTGACGTCTTAGTCACGCAGAGGACATCTCTTCCCCAAAATTACAGCAGAGAAAAATCTCCGGACCTCCTGTCCGCACAAAAAACTCAGGTCGACTCTCCAGATCCGAAGTCTCTCGATCCGCGCCCAAAAACTTTGCGCATGAGCAATCAGCACAGTCCTGAGTAAAACTAATACCGTCCAGAGCGTTCCCCCGAAAAGCGAAGTAAACCTCTCCTTATATGGACATGTGAATAGCGTCTTCAGGAATGCCAACTATTTAAGACATTTCCTCGAAACAAGTCAACATCGATCCTTATAAGGATAGGTGAATATTACAAGAGAAGATAATCACCAATCTAACCTGTCACTGAAAAGTTAATAGACAGTTCTCTCTCTTAGATCATCGAACAATATCAAACAGGATGACGTCTATAAATTATAGGCAAAAATCACAGTAACAGTTTACCGCACCCCCCGGGACAAAAAAAATGAAATCATTTGTTTATGTTTTTGAAGTACATCAATGAGCAATATACAACAAGCTCATAACGCACGAATGATGCGCTGATGAATGGATGAACATAGAATATAACGCCATAATGTCAGGCTCAATTGACGCACAATGAGAGCGTCTGGTGAGAACATAAGATATCTCACAAGATAAGAGAATGTATTTTCTCCAAATATAAACCTATCCGGGGAGGTGCAACCAAAGAACTCTAAGGTGCGGGCAATGTTACAATGCAAACAACAATTACATACATATTAAAAAAAATACACCATATCATCATGTGTAGCAATGATGAATAACTACAACATATAGCGGAGTCATTACCTTAATGTAATTTTAACATGGTAATCTCCCGGAATATAATGATATAAACTTATCATAACCTTAAAGGTGTATCATGACTAAATTTAATGTGTTTTATTACAATTCTGAATACACAAATCTATTAATGTAAACACCTGAAGTTGCCATCCGAAGATCAATACAATACTCCATTCAGGAGGGCACATGTAAGAAGCGTCCAAAAGGTAAGTTTGGACATCATACTGCATAACAGGAACTCTTTATAGGTTCTCCAAAATACAGCACTGGTTTGCTGAGAAGAATACAAATAACACAATTCCATTTGATAATCATAGAATGTTATAATGTACTATAGTTAATACTACATTTCTAAGTATCACATGTGGCCGTAATAATTTCCGACCTTCATATCGTGATAACCAAACCTTCCTCTGTTATACCAAAGACGAAAACAGAGAAAGAATTCAAACTATTTATAAACATGTTATTGTATGGTACTGTCATAAATGTAGACGTGTATCAGGAAATGTAGGACATAAGAGTTAAGTAGCATCCTGTGGGCATCGCGACAGTATGTCTGCCATCACATTATCCGAACCACGGATAGCTCGTTCCGTAAAATGAAAAGGTTGAAGAGCAATAGCATATCGAGTGGATCTTGAGCTCTTCAAGTCCTTACTCTGCATAGCTGTGAGAGCTTTTTGGTTGGTTTCAACTATGAAATGCGCGCCAAGAAGGAATCTTTGAAGTTTCAGAATCGCCCAGACCATAGCTAATAATTCTCGGCTAGAACAGAATAATTCCTTTCTGCCGCATTAAGTTTCCTAGAGACATACATTACAGGATGCAGAGTTTCTGAATACTCCTGCATCAGTGCCGTCCCGATCCCTATTGATGAGGCGTCACTACGTAGAACAAAAGTCTTATCAGCTGTAGGTAGTCTTAAGATAGGAGGAGATGAGAATAATGTCTTAATCTGATCCAATGAAGCTTGGCATTCTTGGTACCAGCGCACCATATTAGGAGACCCTTTCTTCAATAGGGTTTAGAGAGGTGCTGTGATGGAAGAAAGATTCGGAATGAATATTCCGTAGAACTGTATTAAGCCTAAGAGACTACGTATCTGCTTCTTTGTTTTAGGAATAGTGATGTTCAGTATCTTAAAGGTGTTGTGGTCCTCTGTCTTCAAGAGACCATGCCCAACACGGTGTCCAAGAAAAGAAATTTCACTAAACCCAACATAGGCTTTAGATGGTTTATCTGTCAAATTATGCTCGCGTAGAGTAGACTACAGTTCATATAACCCCAAATAGTGATCTTCCCAAGAATCGCTGAAAAGACAGATATCGTCCAAGTATGCAATGACATCTTAACGATATGAAAGAATTCGACGCATCATGCGCACGAAGGTAGCTGGGGCATTCATAAGGCCAAAAGGCATGAAGTTCCATTGGAACAAACCCCTAGGTATTGAGAAAGCAGTAAGAGGTTTGGCTCGTTCAGTGAGGGAAACTTGCCAGTAGCCTTTAGACAAGTCGAGTTTGGTAAAGAACCGAGAATTAGAAAGTCTAATAAGTAGATCTTTCAATAAAGGCATAGGTTCAGCATCGAACTTCGTTACTTGGTTTAGTTTACGGTAATCGACGCAAAGGCGTATGTTATTGTCTTTCTTTCGAACAATAATCATAGACGAAGAGTATGCCGAATTGGATGGTTCAATTATTTTCAACTGTATTATTTCATCCAATTGTTTCCTCGACCTGTGTTTGAAAATGTATAAGAATAGGGTAAGGTCTGACCCTGATAGGATTATTGTCAGTAAGTATTATGTCATGTTTAATGACAGATGTGTGTCCAGGAATGTCAGTAAGAACGTCCTGAAATGTTTGTACTATGGAAGAGACCTGTAGTTGTTCATCAGTAGATAATTTAGAAGAAACAGTAACATTTCTCCATGATTCCGTAGAATAAAGTGGAATCATTGGAAGAGGAAGATTAACGTCCGAGAAAGTAGCTTCTTCATCCTGTATAACCGACAGAGATGAGAAATGACCATGGGGGACTAGAGGATCGTCCGTCGCCTGGAAAATAGGTTGTAGGTGTTCTGGTCGTTCATGAAATTCTGGAAGCATGTTTATATGAAAGGTTTTATGCCTTCAGTCTATATCGACAACATAGTCGACATCAGAAATCTTAGAGACAACCATATAAGGACCTTTCCATGCAATGAGAAGTCTATTTTCCCTACAAGGGAGCAATACAAATGCTTTGTCGCCAGGACAAAGTTGACGTAAGCATCTATTTTTATTTGCAAATTGCCTTGCTTTCTCTTTAGTAAATGCCGATGCAGAAGTATCTAATCTGCATGATTCAATAATTTTCTGCCTGAGAGCAATGACATATTCATAAGAAGATTGTGTGTCATCACTGATATTCTCAGCAGTTATAAGATCGTGAAGCAAAGACATGGGACCGCGCGGTCGTGCGCCAAAGACAAGCTCAAATGGAGAAAACCCTGTATGTTCATTAGGTACTTCTCGATATGCAAAGAGAGTTGCGAGTAAAACCCTGTCCCAATCCTGAGGGTGATCCTCAGTTATCTTCCCAAGTAAATTCTTGAGCGATCTATTCAGACGTTCGACTAACCTATTAGACATTGGATGTTAGATACTACTCAGAGACCTTTCAATATGAAGAGTAGTCATCACCTGCGACATAGTGTCTTATATTAATTGGGAGCCATGGTCTGAAAAGATTTCATTGAGAAATCCTAGACGAGAAAATATCAGCCAAAGAGCGTCTGCAATATCGGATGTAGAAACGCTCTTAAGAAGTATAGGCTCTGGCCAACGTGTACACATGTCAACGCATGTCAGAAAAAATTGATGTCCTCTGGCCGATTTGATTTTAAAAGGGCCAATAATATCTATTGCCATTTTTTGAAACGGACGAATAGGAATATCCGCAGCCTGGATAGGTGCTGCATGACGAGGACCTCTCGACTTAACCTCGTGACATACTCTGCACGAGCGACAATAAACACGTATATCTCTATTTACAAATGGCCAAAAGAAGGCCGCAAGAACTCTCGACTTAGTACGGGAAAATCCCATATGTCCAGCACATTGAGAGTCGTGAGCATGTTGCAGAATTTGAACTCTAATACTTTTAGGTACAAGAATTTGCGAATGCATAGACGTATTCGAATCTTGTACCATACGCACTAGTACACCATTCTTCATAGTGATCCAAGATTTGCGATTAGCGTTCCGATTTGGATCACTATGTTTTCAAGAAGGAAGAATTTTTTTAAAGATGTGCCAACTTTTTGAAGTTTTATAAAAGAGTCACGCGAAATATCCGAGTGATCAACTTGATTAAGCACTTCATTACTTTCGGTCGATGAAGTTTGAGAAATATTATGAGCTTGCGATCTTGTGATGTCTGCATTAGTAGTTTGAATATTTTGTTCTTCCCAAGCAGCAATCTGCTGCGGGGTACATTCCTTAACACCGTGTATAGGTCCGATGATAAGATCCGCAATAGGATTCGGTAGCAAACACGCGTGGACGTCTCCCGTAAAGAAATGAGTAGCTATGTGGATGATAGCAGTCGAATACTTTTCCAGTGTGCCACCAAATGTCACACATTTAACCACTTTTCCAGTGGCACAGGACTGATCTATAAGAGATTGTTTAACACCAACAGTACTGCATCCAGAATCAAATAAAACTGAGAATGGATTACTTTTCACAAGACCCTTATGAAGAATAAGAGATCCTCTTCCATCATGTGCAGCCGCAGCAGGAAGAGCGGGTAGAGGATGACCACAACTCAAGGTAGATATAGTAGTAGGTTCAAACAAAGTAATGAACTGTAAGCATTGAGATGCTTATCCCAAAATCGAAAGCGGAGCAAGTGATAGCACAAGAATTACCTTTATTATTGTCCGATTCATTACTAACTCCTTGTGACTCTTGATGAGCACAGTTAGCATGATGATATGATCTATTATTTTTGTGTTACCATCTACCGCGATTATTATTTCCTCTGGAATTATTGTTATTTGACCTACAGCAACTATTGTTTTGGTTTGAACCGCAGTTTTCACAATTGCGATTGTTATTTTCCCTTTGGTGAGAATAACCATTAGATTGGTTTCGTTGTCTCCGTAAAAAATTATGATAGGTTGGATAGTTTTTATTGAAGCTACCCCTGCGAAAGTTTCCAAAATTGTTGGAACCAAAATTACGAGGGCTGTCAGATCGCCTCCAGTTCTTTGAAAACGAACCTTTACAGGATGGATCGCCTTGATTCTGTCCGAAGTTACGATTACTCTTCCTATCAAAGTTGCATTGAGCACCTCGAAATTTACCATGAAAATTAGGACCATATGGTGCTGCCAAAGCAACCGGCAAACCTTCTTTGACTTTAGAATTGCTAACAGTTTGTTGTGGGTGTGCAGTGACATACTAGCAACAATATTGTTCCATGTCTTTTAAATTCTTAGGTTTGCGCTCATGTAAGAAGGCAAGAAAAGAGTCATTAACAGAAGACATGACACTGTCTCGGAGTAACAAGTCCATAAGTGCTTCATATGTGTGTTCAGTCTTAGACAACTCAATCCATCGTGAGAATGTAAGACGTATCTTTGTAATAAAGTCTGAGAATTCTGTCCCAGTTTCTGGTAACATAGTCTTAAAGCAAAGACGATAACCGTCTTCATTAAGTTGATACTTCTTTAATAAGGCCGCTCTGACAACATCATAGTTAAGCTTGTCAGGAATTTCTATCGACATTATAGTACTTAATGCTTTACCTGTAAGTATTTCCATCTGTTGTCCGACATATTGCGCTTTATCTACCTTATGCGCTTCGCATGTAAGTTCAAATCTATCTAGATAGAACGTTATGTCGTCCTTTGCAGTGTTGAATGGAGATAATTTGACTTTATAAGAATTCTTTTTTGTTTTACCAGAAGTTGCTTGAGAATTACCCATATTCATCAACTTTAATTTCTCCAACTCTAAAGCTAAGATTCTTTCCTCATGATCCATTTTCTGTTTTTCAGCTTCTAGTTCCAATGTCTTTTGTTTAGCTTTTCTTTCCAATTTCTTTTGTTCATCTTCTCTTTCCAATTTCTTTTGTTCAGCTTCTCTTTCTAATCTTTTATTCTCAGCCTCTCTGCCCATTAGTATTTGCATCTTTTTTCTTCAGCCTTCTGTGCCTTGGCATATTGAGCAAGTGCAAATTCTTCTAATTTCTCATCAGTTTTGCCAAGGGCTTTCCCTTTCTCGATAAAGTAATCCAATGTAGACATTATGTCCAATAATTTATTATCAGTACCTGAAATAATAATACCCTTTATCCCAACCTCAGTGGGAGACAAGTCTTTGTCAAAGACTGTGTATAATTATAATATCACCATTAATCACTTTTGTATCTAAAGTGCATTATAATATTAATAGTGCATGACCAAGTATATATATATAGACTGTGTATGACAACAATGTATAACATTAATCAAACAAAGACAAGCATCTAGACAAACGAAAACGTTCGCAGAGGTCAAATAAACAATAAAGCTTAACTAAAGAGAATGTTGCAAAAAATTGCAATGATAACTGCGAAAAAATTAAACAAAACAAATGACAACAACAGTGTATAAAGGAAAAGGTGTATAAAAAATAAATGATAGGGAGAGGAGGCAGACAAATACAAACAAAACAAATCAAAACTAAAGAACACAAAAAATATCACAAAAACGGCGAAAGCATCCCTCGGCACAACTTACAAAAATATCACGAAAGCAACAAAAGTCGCTGGCTATTTCCGCTGTGGGAAATTCGTAATAAGTCCCTAAAGAACGCTGTTGTAGGCCCTCTGTAACGTGGTATACCCTATAACAGACACCGCCCAACCGAAACCCACTGAAATAAACACACTAAGAAACATATAACATAAACACATAGTATATAATAAAGTGTGTTGCAAGGAAGGCTCAGTTAAACACAATATAATGGCACAGTTTCCAAACACAAACTGCCACTTATCTTAAAGATCAATCATGGCCTTTAGTACAGCAAAGTTCAAAACAAGATAGAGCAATGCTAAGAAGATCCACCGTTGAAGGTTCCCATAACACGACAACAGGTAGTGGACTCCTCAGTGCAGCTACAATAAACTTCTAGAATACACGGTTGAGACTCGATGATCCAACGCTGATCTAAGCACGTAAACATGAAGTTGGAACAGGTTACTACATCAGCTTGACAGGTAAACAGAGAGACAGGCTCGCTCACAAGATGGATGTCATCGACTGTAGTACTGCTGATGGTGTTTATGTGTGTGGAACATCATAAAACAAGTTCCGCAGATGAGGCGCCAGGCAACAAGCTTGTATAAGTAGTTGACCTCTTTAATCTGTTCAATGTGTAGATTAGACCCCAGGAATCTGGCCTACCACAATGTTAAAGGCACCTCATCAATGTTAGTTAAAGGGTCATCCTATTCATCAATCGTGTTGCGGTGTATTTTATTTGGGTCAGGTCACCAAAGGTTGGGGTGCTGACAAGGTGCAATGTTGACACTAACTCAAACGCCATACAGACTGTCAAATGTGTAGTACTCGTAGATGTATGTAGCTTGATGGGATGTGTGAGTGAGCAGACATCAGATTATATAGAAGACGCGAATGTGTAAAGGATCTTGACAAGTTCATAAGACACTCACTCGATCACATGTAGAAGTCAATTAAGTGTTGACTAACGACTGATGACATTTCAATCATTTATTACGAGACATACGCTGACATCACAGGTACAGTCAATTGATAAGGTTGCGAAACATCACATACATGGTAATGGTTGACGACATCTGATATCCATACATCTTGAACATCTTATACAACAGAACGTTAATGCCTGTCAATCTATGTTCTGATTGTATTGTAGCCCAGGTATAGCTGACTAAACGCATCAGTTACCACTAGTAGACATGCCGCACAGGAAAGGGCGGGCTCTCAATTATCTGGCAATAATCTATGGTTCTTCTGACATCATCTGACAGGAACTTCTTCTGGCGAAAAATACCGGCCGCAAGTAGCGGGCTTTTATGGCGACAAAATCAGGCCGCAAAATATCGGGCCTTTATGATAAGGTAACCTCTGTGTTATCACTTGATAGTAAGGCATATCAGTCCATGCCAATCATACCGCCTGAGTAGCGGGTTCCAAAATAGTACTATCTTCTCTGAGTTTCATTCCTCAAATAAGACGTATTAGTCTTGGTTTCTGTATGGAGCACAAATAGTGGGCTCTGCATATCATATCATCTATAACTCTGCTAGCAAAAAATGTCGCCTCAAAATTGTCAATCTCTCTTCTTTGCAGACAATACCTAATCTGCATATCAAGGCATAACGAGAAGATTTAAAATGTGTATTTTACATTGACATCCTAGAAAAAATCACCAGAAAACAACACTCGCCATCCTTGGCGTATCGAATAAACTTGGGGAAAGATCACTGACGTCTTAGTCACACAGAGGACATCTCTTCCCCAAAATTACAGCAGAGAAAAATTTCCGGACCTCTTGTCCGCACAAAGAAACTCAGGTCGACTCCCAGATCGGAAGTCTCTCGATCCGCGCCCAAAAACTTTGCGCATGTGCAATCAGCACAGTCCTGAGTAAAACTAATACCGTCCAGAGCGTTCCCCGAAAAGCCAGGTAAACCGCTCCTTATATGGACACGTGAATATCGTCTTAAGGAATGCCAACTATTTAAGACATTTCCTCGAAACAGGTCAACATCGATCCTTATAAAGATAGGTGAATATGACAACAGAAGATAATCACCAATCTAACCTTTCACTGAAAAGTTAATAGACAGTTCTCTCTCTTAGATCATCAAACAATATCAAACAGGTTGACGTCTATAAAATATAGGCAAAAATCACAGTAACAGTGGCTTACCCAGGACTCGAACCCAGGACCTTCCCTACCATACCACTTCAATCCTTCTATTCTGCACAAGCAACCCTTTATGAAAGTCTGCAGCTATCTTGTTTTTTTTTCTGTTCTCCAGGCTTCTGAGCTGTACGATATGACTGACTTGATATTCGAATTAAAGATTCTGTAGTTAGGGTGGGGTTCGAGCGTCATTTCTCCACATATTTTTTAAATACAATTAAATCTGTTCTTGCCGTTTGCATTGTTATTTGAAATCATTGTCTGTCCCACCAACTGTATCAATACTGCAGACACGATATGTGTATGTTTCTACAACTTATATGGGTCTTTTTTCAAGTTCCTTTCTCTCATTATCTTTTTCTTTCTCCGGTGTATTTTTCCATCCCAGTTTCTGTGACCTGCCACCAGATATCTTCATTTTGTCTTGCGTCTGAAGACAAGAGCCAAATTGTCAGCAAAATGTAGATAGCCAAGCTGTTTAGTCTGATTCCGCTGGATTTGAATTGTTTTAGGTGAAGTTGATGTTTCCATAGTCCAACCAGTCGCCAGTTGGAAGAGAAATCAAGAAATGAGGTATCCCTGACGCACTGCATTTATTATCCCAAACGGTTCTTATAAGCCCTTCATCATGAAGAACTCTGCATGTCATGTCTTCATAAGTTTTCTTTCTCAAGTTAATGGTCTTGACGGGATTCCATAATACCTCATCAATTTCCAGCAGCAAATGTAGCTGGAGTAGTAGAAACAGACGACAACGTTGATGGTGATAATGAAATTTTGATGACGACTTAGAAGATTCTGATTGTGATGAAGAACATTTTGATGATTTTAGTGAAGAAGAATATTAAAGAGATTCAAAATTAAGAAGTCAAGAACAAATAGAGGGGAAGAAGAAGGTACTATGGCGCTTAATGAAAGCTACAATGCTACCACAGTTTAAAATATATATTATATACATTACTATGGCCATTTTAAGATTACATAAGAAAATACAGAATAGAAGCTCAAACAGTTACCATTCAAACAGTATGGATATTTATATGTCTTACTCTTTCTTCTAGAAACTTTTTATTCAAATTCAATACCCTTTAGCTACCCAAGGAGCATAGGCCTTCAAGAACACGTGCCTTCATTTCACGTTATTTCGTCGTCTTTTTCAATCTTTTCACTTCTGTATTCAATTCTTTTCTCCATGTTTTTATCTACCTCTACCCTTCTTACCCTGGGGTTTTCAGAACAAAGACTGCTTTGTAATGCTATCAAAAGGTTTCTCATTGTATCCATCGCTAGCGTCTTCTCCTTATCTCTTGTTTCACTGGCACGTGTCTGGTTCAACATTAGTAATCTTGTCATACCACAACATTCCTTCTGTTCTAATCAAGGACGCATTTCTGGTTTTTGTTGTATAAGTGTATATATATGTTTCAAGCTAAATTTGCATTGATATTTTGTTATATTTTATTGCCATACATTAATTTGGAGCTGACATATTTAAGTTAAGTACAATTTTATTACAATTTTTAACAACTTTTTAAATCAGCTGCACACTTCACAAGATATAACAGACACTTTTTACATCAAATAATGAGTTAAATAATTTCAAAAGATTTGTCAGTCAATTTCCCACATTTTTATGCGTAACAGAAGCACTTACTTAAATAATATGCTTATCTATTGCCTGTTCTAAAAACATAACATGAAGAGAAAAACTGCACACATTTCGGGAGATTGTTTTTACAAAAATATGTGGTTTGAAACTAACATCATAAAAATTACATCTGATAGTGATAAAAATGTCTAGATATGTTTCAAACTAAATGTGCAGTTATATTCTTAACATGTTATTGCCATACAATAATTTAGAGCTGACATATTTAAGTGTAAGTATACAATTTTATTTAATATTTTTAACACGTTTTAATCAAGTCTGCACTTGACAAGACATAACAGACACCTTTTCATATCAATTAATGATGTGAAGCTGTTCATAAGATTCTCCAGTCAATTTCTCATAATTGTATGTATAACATACGAGGGAAGGTCAAGAAGTAATGCCTCCTATTTTTTATGTATGTAAATACTGCATCGGTGTGCAATTTGTGAAATTTAGCAGGATTCCTCACTCTTCTGCACTGTGTAGCATTACCAACCTGTTTCAGTAACAGGTGGCACCACTGTAACAGTTTAAAAATGACTGCCAAAGACGTTCGGTTAAAACAACGTTATGTCATAGAATGCCTCAATGCTGAAAGCGAGACCCCAATTCGCATCCACGAACGTTTGAAGAATGTTTATGGAGATTCCACAGTGGATGTTAGCACTGTCCGACGTTGGGTATATCGTTGTGACGAAGCTGAAGTAGGTCAATCCTCAATGGCTGACGCAAAGTGGACTGGCCGTCCGTCTACCGCAGTGACTCCACACAACATTCATCGAGTTGATGGCATCATTCGTGATGACCGTCGGGTAACACTGGATGAACTTTCTTCCATGTTGTTCATTAGTAAAGGCAGTGTCCAGAACATCATTAAAGACCTGGGTTATTCAAAAGTTTGTGCACGGTGGGTTCCAAGAATGTTGACAGACAAACATAAAGAAACAAGGAAAACCATATCCATCAACCTCCTGAACCGTTACGAAACTGAAGGAGAAGAGTTTTTATCGAATATTGTGACAGATGATGAGACTTGGGTTCATTTTTTTTGAACCAGAATCCAAGAGGCAGTCAATGGAATGGCATCACACAACATCGCCGACAAGAAAGAAGTTCAAAAGTTCACCATCTGTGGGGAAAGTTATGGCCTCCGTGTTTTGGGATGAGAAGGGTGTGATTCTTCTCGACTTCTTGGAACAGGGAAACACGGTGAATGCAGACCGTTATATTGAAACTTTGAAGAAGCTTAGAGGTCGTCTTCGGCGACTTTACCCATTAAAAGATCAGAGAACTGCACTACTGTTGCACGATAATGCCACGCCACACACCGCTAAACGCACCATTGATGCGATTGCAGAATTTGGCTGGACATTATTACCACATCCCCCTTACAGTCCCGATATTGCACCTCCTTACTTCCATCTGTTTGGACAACTGAAAGAAGATCTTCGCGGACATCACTTTGAGGACACCGAAACCCTTAAACGCGCCGTACGCCAGTGGTTTAGAAAAAAGGACAAGCTTTTTACCGTGCGGGGATACATGCCCTTGTGAGAAGATGGACAAAAACTGTAACAAATAACGGAGACTACATTGAGAAATATATTTTTGAAGTTCAGACTTGGGGCTACATTTCAATGTGAATTTTATCTGTTTTCTTGCCTATTGAATGAAATTAAAAATTACGAGGCATTACTTTTTGACCATCCCTAGTATATACCTACTAAACTAATGTATTTGTCCACTGTTTGTTTTTAAAACATCACCTGTAGGAAAGAAATTGCATCCATTTTGGGGCCTGGGTAAAACCCAAAAAACAGCCTGGGATAGAATGAGTTGAAGCGGAACGCCATAAAGTGGGGGCCCTTCTGTATTTCAATCCAGTATGGAAAGTGGACATTTTAAAGTATGGAAAGTGGACATTTTAATCCTTCAGTCTCATTACTGTAAATAAAGCATAAACTTTGTTGTATTATCAAAATAATTTTTCATCGCCAGCTGGACATTCTGGTGGGACAATAACGGCACCGTATTACCTTCTTAAAACTGTCATGACATTTTCATGTAGTTATTCCACTGGTCAGAATAATGTTTTCAGTATTGCTTATCCTCTCCGCTAGCAGATATAATGTGATAGTTATAATTAGCCCACATTCTATTAATAGACTGTTTTCATTCGTTGTTTCCATTGATACTTTAACAGTCTGCTGGATATGTGCCGGTGTACATCAGTCGATAGCACTGAGGATGCAAACACTAGATATAAGTATGCGTTCTGTGGTTCTGTCTATGTATGTATGTAAGTATCTATGTATGTTATTGTTGTTGTTGCTTACTAGGGCGGCTAAGCTTTTCGCTCTTTTGCAGCTAATACCAAGTTGAAGACTCCTTGGTATTATCTACACTGTAGATCAAGGCTTTTCCTGTGATTTATCTGCCATTCCGAAACGTGATGAGTTGAAGTCATGAGCTCCAGTTTCTCCAGCTTGGCTTGCATTTAAAGGATCGCCACATCTGGTCCCAAGCAAGGAGTAGGAAGCATCTGGCATACTGTACATTCTCCGCCATCCAAGGGGCTTTCCAACTATGCAGAGCTAAAATAATGTGCTCTGATACTGGGCTCTCCCAAGGAATTGTCACGTCCTTCACAGAGCCACTTCTCAGCTCCCTCTGCCCATCACTAAGTCCACAGTGAGATCCTCCCGCATGCAGCTAACGAGGTAAACGCTATAGTTACGTTTGGGGCTCAAGTGACTTCTCCAAGCTTAGTGTGCAATGCTGGATTCGCAACATGTTTCACCACAGGGGGAATCTCTGAAAGTGTGTGGATGATTTCAAGAATCAATGCAGATGTAATTAGCCTCACAGACAGAAGTTCACTTCCACATATGTATATTGAGCATAGCTGGTGGTCATAAAAAAGATGACGCCAGATATGCCTCCATGCATATATGTATATATGTATATAAAGAATATCCCAGAAGTCTTGGCTCAGTTGTAAGCTTTAGTAACCTTAGACGTAAACATGCTACAAACTACAAGCAAACATAGTGTGCAAGTTTAGATATATAATATTTGCAAGTTTAGATATATAATATTTTTGTTACACTTATTTAATTTGTTTTTTTAATTTTGAATTTACATTTTAAAAGTTAATTTTGTGTTTTAGTCTCTCTCTCTTTCAAGATGGCAAACATCGAAGGAAGGGTAAACTATGTTCTCTGGTTAGCTAAACTAAAGTCCCCAACAGAAGTAAGAAGAAAATTCGCTTCCCCTTTTAAAAAAAGAGGCTCCCCATAGAAAGTAAATTAACATTTGGATTTAACAAATCTTTAAGGAAACGGGCCCAATTCACGACAGCTGGGAGAAACTAAGGCAGCAAAGACGCAAAATGGTAGATGTCCATTGTCGTGAGTTTGTCTGCTTCACAACACAGCTTCTGTATAATCCTGAGTAACTCTGACGAAAACCGCGCGCCATACATTGTAGAAATTGTATGATACACTAGCCAATGAAAAGACTTCCGTATTCGTGTGTTTACTACAGCCTTGAACAGGCAAAATGGTCAGTCCTCATTTGTGCAACCGAGTGAAGGATGAAAATTAATTACATAAGTAGGAAAGAAGTACCACTTGGAAGAGGTCTCTAATTCTACAACAGGAATGTTACTTTAGAGGTAGGTGTAAAGACTTCCACGAAAAGTAGTTTTTTAAGAGAGATATATTGAGTGGAAAGGCTTCGACACATCGGGTTAGTCCCTAATTTAGGTATTTAAAATATGCATAGAATAAAATGCACTTAGGAGACTAAAGCATTTTAGCTAGAAAGATAAAGATTAATTCAGGGTATAATTTAAGCCTTAGATAAATAAAATCGCTCCAGAAATAAGAAAGATAAGGGGGAAACTAGTTTTTCATAAGTGAACAGAAAGACAAAATATGCCTTATTTTGGGATTCGCAATACCCCGTTAGCCCCCTGCTTTCCGATACGCCGGATGTGCTAGTATAAATAGACCTTGCGCTTGCTTAATTGGGGCCATAAGATTTGAAAAACAGCGAGCAGAAAGAAGCGGTAACTTGTAAATGAAGACTGCCTTTGCCAGTTGTACCTAAGAGCAGATCAAGATTGCCTTTAACAGCTCGTCTGTGTGTGCCTGAGGGTAAGATATATATATATATATATATATATATATATATATATATATATATATATATATATATATATATATATATATATATATATATATATATATATATATATATAATTATATGATTTGCTATTGATTTACTACAGTGTGTTGGTAAGTGTGTAGCCGTGTTTCTGCAACTATTGTGTAATTTCTGAAGGACTTACCCACCTGTGTACATTCAAATTAAATTGAGAGTGACAGAAGAATTGTGTCTGTAGGTTTGGAAAAGCTTTTAAAGAAATTTTTCTTGTGGAAATGGGACACATGCCTGGAATATAAGAAAGAATGACAGAAATTATTTTAATGTATGGATCAAGGTATTACTTTTGTATTTTATACTAGACCAAATCATTGAATGGAGGCGGATCATGGACAGATGGATCTAACTAAGGTTTTAAAAGGAAAGTGTAGTCAAGGTGAACTGGATGTGGGTAGTGCTGGTATATATTGTCTTGTGCATTTGCTAGCACATTATCTGACACTGCCTATCGTCCCCATCTTGTGTAATAATGAAATAGTGATGGACCTTATATGGGTTACGTTTATTTTTGTTTCAGGTTCTATCCTGACAACTACAAAACAAAAACTTTATAGAGTCATCCACCTCTGCTGGACTCTGTATTGCAAGGGCTTTTGTGGTTAACAGGGCCAGATACCCAGCTTCCACCGCCTGGAGAAATTCAAAACACGTGTTCGTCCATGGCAGGTGAGTGACAGATCTCTAAACACAAGATAAGAGGCAAAACAAAGCCACTGATCAGCGAATCCAGATTATACCCCTATACTAAAAGTCAAGATGCAAATAAACATACAGTGAATGACGAAAAGTGTGGACATAAATTTACCCATTACTAGCTTCACGGTGAAGAAATAGTGATAAAACTCATTAGTATCATATCAATGTTCTTTAAAAGGAGATAATTAATCCAGTTGATAACCTTCAACAATTGAATGACTTTTGATATTGTTAATTATTTTCAATGTTTATTGATTTATTGTTGTAAATAAATTTGATTTCATTTCAAACTTTCCAGACCAAAAAGAGAAACGGTATAGGCTAAATAAATTGTAAATATTTACGAACAGACTTACTTACTTGTTAAAGTTGAGTTCATTTTCTTGTTGGAAATAATTTTGTTAATATCCCCAAACAGAGTCTACAATAATAATAATAATATAATAATCAAGGGAGGATCTTGAGAGGGAGCCCATACGAATCCAGGATAACCAATAACATCCTACCTGGAAACTTATACAGCTTGACCCTACCTTTGATATCCATACACCCTTACTCTTTTCAGAGAAGGGGGTATTACTTATAAGACCAGATTCTTATCTGGCTCTATCCTGGTATCACCTGATACAACTTTTTGTCCAGAATGTCTTATCTAATTCAATAACCATCTACCCTTTCGCGACACTGGTGTCTCAGTCCGGGATTTCATGTACCAACCTGGGGTCTTTTGTTTGAGACATTCAGTCTTATAGTAGTACTTACATCATTTGAGTTAGTAGTAAGAGTAAAATATTATAATAAATAAATTTTAATAAAATAAAATCTAGTAAAATGTAAAACTAAATAAAACACTTGGTAGTTCCATTGAGTACAAAAGAAAATTGTGGTGACTGGATACACTGACAGTGGTCTTTTAATTAATTAGATTTGTATTAATTAGTGTTTTTAGATTTATAATTGATCTTAGAGTGTAAGAGTCTGCTAGATAATATTGTATGAGTATGGCAGACTTGGCAAAGTCTCGATCTGCTACAGTACAGTCGGCAAAGGAGTTTGGGTTAAGTGGGGAGGCCCTTATTCACTATGTCACTACAGAGTGTGACAAGTATATAGAAAGAGAAGATAGGAAGTTGGAAACAGAAAGGAGATTACAAATAGAAGCTGATAACGAAGCTAAGCAATTGCAGATAGAAGCTGATAGGGAAGATAAGAAAATGGAAGCTGAGGCTAAGAAACTTCAACTAGAGGCTGAGGAAAGAAGACAGATTGCTGAAAAGGAGGCTGAGAAAGAAGAAAAGAGGTTACAAACGGAACATGAGATAAGATTGGAAGAGCTTGAACTTCAATCAAATGGTACAGGTAATGACAGTAGTTCAACTACCTCTGACACTAGTGTAATTCAAGGTGCCTCAAATGGTGCCATGAATTTTCACTTGGACCCATTTGTGGAGAAAGACGATGAAATTGAGTCTTACCTAAGTAGATATGAGAGGTTAGCTACTAACTATGGCTTAGAGAAGGAGAAATGGAGCCTTAAGTTATCACACGTCCTGAGAGGAGTCTCTTATGAAGTTTTCGCAAATCTGGGAAAAAAAAGACCAGGAAGATTATGAAATCTTGAAGCAGGCATTGCTGGTTAGATATGAAAAGAACTCAGAATTTTATAGAAAGAAATTCAGAACTGTTAAGCTTCCTTCTGGAGAAACCTTCCACCAATTCTCTGCCAGATTAGAAACCTATTTGGAGAAGTGGACTGCGCTGGGAAAATGTTAAGACCTACAAGAAATGGTCATGATGGAACAAGTGAGAGAGTCTATGCCTCCAGACATGAAAAAATTTCTTATGGAACAAGGTGCAGAGAGGTTGGAGGAGATTTTGACAGTTGCTGAAAGATATCAAGCAGCTCAATCAGAAATAGCAGGAGTTAAGAGGAAGAAAGGGGAAAGTAGTAGGCCACCACAAAACCGGAATACGTTTGACAATAGGGACCAACAACACAGATACAAATAAGGATATGACAAACCTAGATTTGATCATAGAGACAGGAACCCCGAGGTACAAGATAAGAAACCCTATAAACGGGGAGATAAGAGGTGTAAAATTTGCAAAATGAACAACCACATTACACTGGAATGTGGTAAGAAAGTCCCTCCATTTCACTCTGCATGTATGATAACAGTGGGAAAGGGCAGGCAGGCACCGACAGCAAGTCAGGTAGATATCCATCATCCCCCCACCTGTGAAGAAGTAACATGTAACGTCACTAAGATTATGTGCCTTTATGATTCAGGATTGGAATTTGACTCAGTCGTGAATGCATCCTTAGTGAACCCTGATCAACATACCACAGAAAAAGTAGAGATACAAGGGGCATTAAAAGGAACAGCCACAATGACACTTCCCATAGCAAGGATTAATGTCAGGACTCGCTACGTGGAAGGAGTGATCAGTGCAGCAGTGTGTGATGATCCTAATTACCCACTGGTGTTAGGAAGAAGATATGTTTTCCTAGGGAACCCAATAAAACATGTGATCATAGCAACACTCCAGACCAGGTCAAGCAATAAGAAGGAGGAGGGAATACCACTAAACATTCATCCGAGAAAGATGAAAAAGGACCAAGCTAAAGATAGCTCATTGAAACCTTGCTTTGACAAGTTGCCAAAAAGCCATAATACCCCTAAGAAAGGACAGTTTTATTTAAATAATGGTTTGCTCTACAGGACAGAATGGGTATCGACAGTTAGTACTCCCATCATGTTGCAGGGAAAATGTTATGGAGCTAGCACATGTTGTATCAGACAGTGGACGTGGGAAAATTGGTACCACCTGTCAAAGAGCATCTGTGAAATATTATTGGCCAGGTATTGCTGAAGACATATTTCAGTATGTGACCGCCTGTGCACAATGTAGCAAGGTGAACCCCACAAAGGAAAATCAACAGGACCTAGAAACGCATTGGGGCGGACGTAAGCCTGAAAATTAAAAATAAGGTAGACATAGTGGAAAGAACAGCACCTTCTCACACACAGTCTTCCAATAAACCAGTTACCATTGCAACTCTCCGTCTCGTACCGAGAGGAGAAACAACCCATTCCGCACCGACACAATGTTGCTCGGAATTCCTGGAACTGGCTAAAATTAGAAGAATGGTTAGTCAGCCATCTTTGAAACTAAAACTGTGGGAAACCCAAGGAAAATCGGTAGTGGAAGGTTAGGCTACATGACCCAATTGACGGATGCAAAGCCAACTCCACTATTCGACTATTTACATTAGCATTAGAAAGGGCACCGGTAACAGTGGTAGTTGGCCGGCCCATATACACGGTCCATTGGAAGTATTGACACGGACAGGGACTGAGATTATATATTATATATCAAATGCTATCCCGTCAAGCCTGAGCTCAGACCAATGTAGCACCTCGGTGGGCACTATGAGCTCCATATGTTGCACCGAGTGCGAAATTACTGTTTCACCAAATTTTTTATGACACAACATGCGGTATATCACTGGATCTCAGAATGTTGGGGCAGATTTCTTAAGTAGGCACCCACCTGAAGGAAACCAGGAGAGTAGGAAGGCAGAGTGAACACAATCTTGGGAGAATGCCGTGATTGTGAACCTAGACAGGAAAGCTCCACAAAATGGTTCACGCTTTTAAATGGGGGAGCTATGTCGTGAGTTAGTCTGCTTCACAACACAGTTTCTGTATAATCCTGAGTAACTCTGACGAAAACCGCGCACCATACATTATAGAAATTGTATGATACACTAGCCAATGGAAAGACTTCCGTATTCGAATGTTTACTACAGCCCTGAACAGGCAAAATGGCCAGTCCTCATTTGTGCAACCGAGTGAAGGATGCAAATTAATTACATAAGTAGGAAAGAAGTACCACTTGGAAGAGGTCTCTAATTCTACAACAGGAATGTTACTTTAGAGGTAGGTGTAAAGACTTCCACGAAAAGTAGTTTATTAAGAGAGATATATTGAGTGGAAAGGCTTCGACACATCGGGTTAATCCCAAATTTAGGTATTTAAAATATGCATAGAATAAAATGCACTTAGCAGACTAAAAGATTTTTAGCTAGGAAGATAAAGATTAATTCTGGGTATAATTTAATCCTTAGATGAATAAAATCGCTCCAGAAATAAGAACGATAAGGGGGAAACTAGTTTTTCATAATTGAACAGAGAGAAAAAATATGCCTCATTTTGGGATTCGCAATACCCCGTTAGCCCCCTGCTTTCCGATACGCCGGATGTGCTAGTATAAATACACCTCGTCCTTGCTAAATTGGGGCCATAAGATTTGAAAAACACAGCGAGCAGAAAGAAGCGGTAACTTGTAAATGAAGACTGCCTTTGCCAGTTGTACCTAAGAGCACATCAAGTTTGCCATTAACAGCTCGTCTGTGTACACCTGAGGGTAAGAAAGATATATATATATATATATATATATATATATATATATATATATATATATATATATATATATATATATATATATATATATATATATATATATATATATATATATATATAATTACACTGGCTAACAAAAAAAAAAACAATTTTTTTTTCTTTCTCTAACATTTCTATGTTTTTCTGGTCAATTTTAATGCGCTGTTTTTAAATCTGCAAACCGTTTTTCTCTATCAGGTCGGGATCTCTAGAAATACGCAATTGAAGTTTCTTAACAAGCATACAGTATTACAACATCATTCGTACAAGAAGTATAACAGTTATGTAGGCTTGAATTTCTCTGCAGTCGACTTTCTTGTGAATGGCATGTGGTACATCGCGATGAAGCATCCAACAATATTCGGCAAGCATGGTCACACTCCACCGTCCTTGATAACGTGACTCCATTACGGCGATATCTTGATGGAATCGTTCTCCATGTTCATCGCTGACTTCGCCAAGGTTGTCAGGGAAAAAGTCAAGATGCGAATCGAGCAAATGGATTTTGAGGGACATGTTACAGCCCATAATTCTGTATGCATCTTTGCACTGCTTAACAGTATGCACATAGTCGACAGATTTGTGATTTCCCAGAAAGTTATCGACGATCGATTTGAATGCCATCCATGCGCGAAGTTCACTACCATGTAACAAGTTCTCGAATTGTTTGTCTGCAATAACTTTCCTAATCTGAGGTCCTACAAAGATACCTTCCTTTGTCTTTGCATCGCTAACTTGCGGAAACTTTTCTCGAAGATAAGTGAAAGCTTTGCTCGTTTTATATAACGCTTTTACGAAATTCTTCACGAGCCCCAACTTTATATGTAACGGTGGTAAAATGATGCTGTCTTTGTTAACTAATGGCTCGTGTATTACATTTTTATGCCTGAGCTGCATACGATCCCTGATAGGCCACACCTTTCTTGCATAATGTTCCTGTCTGTTGCGGCTGTCCCATTCACATAGGAAGCAACAAAATTTAGTATACCCAGTCTGCATGCCCGTGAGAATTGCAATGACCTTTAGGTCTCCACAAATCCGCCATTGGTAGTCATTGTACTTTATTTTTGCCAAAACTATAGCCATATTGTCATAAGTTTCTTTCATATGAACAGAGTAGGTGACTGGAATTGATGAAAATAAATTTCCGTTATGCAATAACACGGCTTTTAGACTAGTCTTGGAAGAGTCGATGAAAATTCGCCATTCGTTGACTATGTGCTCAATACCACCTAATCTTCACACTCAGGCAGCTGAGTGAAAAGGCCCTTGAGTACAAGAGTGAGATCCATCTTTGTTTCATAGATCTGGAAAAGGCGTTTGACAGGGTCCCCTGGAGCGAACTTTGGGACTGTTTGGCAAGGAAGAACATTCCAGCACCTCTGATTCATGCTATACAGAGCTTCTACAAGTCTTGCAGAAATTATGTGAGGACAGCAAACTATAAGTCAGAAGAGTTCAGGACCACGACTGGTGTAAGACAAGGCGATATCCTGTCACCTTATCTTTTCATACTCCTCATGGACGATGTCATCAAGGCATGTAAGGAGAGAACAAGAAAGTATTCAGTGGGGTACTGGAAGATGAGACAGGTCTGTATTTCAGAGCTAGCATTTGCTGATGATGTTGTCCTGATTGCTAAATCAGAGACACATCTCCAATCCAACCTGCAAGTCTGGAAGGAAGAGCTGGAGAAGAGAGGGATGGTCATAAGCAGCTCTAAAACAAAATCCATGGTGATATCACGAGAAGAAAGAAAACATCAGATTAAGTTGGGAGAACAGGTCCTGGAGCAGGTCGACCACTTTAAATATCTCGGAGCTATTATAGACCGAAAGGGGGGCATCAAAGAAGAGTTGGCCACTCGAAAAGCAGCGGCTGGGAGACTTTATCAGGCCATAAATCGAGGATTCCTCAGCAAGAAAGAGGTTGGTAAGAAAACGAAGATGGCTGTATACCGCTCCACCTATGTCCCAGTCTTGACATATGGATGCGAGTCATGGGCAATGACTACAACCCACAAAAGCCAGATTCAAACCTCAGAAATGAGGTATCTGAGGAAGGTGGTTGAAGTAACAAGAAGAGACATGGTCCGCAACCAGACGATACGTCAAGGCCTAAAATCCCACCCGCTGCAGACCCAAATAGAACAGTCCCAACTAAGATGATTTGGCCATGTCTGCAGAATGGGAGAAGATCGGCTACCACGACAAGCATGGGAAACAAAGAGCCAGGGATCCAGACCTCCAGGACGACCCAGAGTCCGCTGGGAGGACAATATTAGACAATCTTTGAAGGACCGAGGACTAGAATGGAACCAGGCCAGGAAAAAGACAGCCGATAGGATAGTCTGGCGCTCTCTCTTCCAAACCTCTACACCTCACGGTAGAAGAGGAACGACTAAGTAAGTAAGTAAGTATTGGGCGCTAAAAGATTCCATTCTTTGAGTCGCGAACCAAGTAATTCCGCTTGATAAGAGCCAGATCACGTATTAGATCTGAAAGTTCTGAATGGTTAATTAAGTGAACACCATCATTCACCAGTATATAATCCAAGTCAGAAATAGTTTCAAAAGCAGGTAAACTATCACTTTCTGATGGTTCATTCACGTCCAACGGATACTGTTCTGGTAGAACTGCAATCGGACACGTGATTGGATCATGAGGCACTGGTTTCGAAACCGATTCAATATTTGGATAAACCACAGACTTTCTAGTTTTAAAAGTGAAACTTTCTAGTTTTAAAAGTGAAAACAATCATGGATATTTGTAAAGTTCGAATCGAAATAAAGTTCATATGCTTTCTTTAGTAATGGTGTAAAGTTTTTCTGGTGAACACGATCGGTAAAATATCCGCACACGTAACAGAACAGATCAGACGAATTTCTACAACTTCTAGAAGCCATATTTCACTCATAATTATTTCAAAATACAGTAACTATTTGAAAAATAACGTAACATATGTCATGCATCTTTTAGCAGTATAAAAAGTAGAATTATTTTGCTATTTATTAATGTTTAATAAGTTATATAGTAAAAATGAAACGGAGCAAATAACGGTTTCCCAAAAATATATTTATTCACAAATATCTTAAGAACCCGATGTGATAGAGATAAACGGATTTCAGATTTGAAATCAGCGCAAGAAACTGACCTAAGAACACTTATTCTTATATAAGAAAGAAAAATGTTGTTTGTCAGTGTTATATGATTTGCTATTGATTCACTACAGTGTGTTGGTAAGTGTGTAGACGTGTTTCTGCAACCATTGTGTAATTTCTGAAGGACTTACCCACCTGTGTACATTCCAATTAAAATGAGAATGATAGCAGAATTGTGTCTGTAGGTTTGGAAAAGCTTTTAAAGAAATATTTCTTGAGGAAATGGGACACATGACTGGAATATAAGAAAGAATGACAGAAATTGTTTTAATGTATGGATCAAGGTATTACTTTTGTATTTTATACTAGACCAAATCATTGTATGGAGGCGGATCATGGACAGATGGATCTAACTAAGGTTTTAAAAGGAAAGTGTAGTCAAGGTGAACTGGATGTGGGTAGTGCTGGTATATATTGTCTTGTGCATTTGCTAGCACATTATCTGACACTGTCTATTGTCCCCATCTTGTGTAATAATGAAACAGTGATGGACCATATAGGGGTTTCGTTTATTTTTGTTTCAGGTTCTATCCTGACAACTACAAAACAAAAACTTTATAGAGTCATCCAATTCTGCTGGACTCTGTGGTGCAAGTGCTTTTGTGGTTAACAGGGCCAGATACCCAGCTTCCACCGCCTGGAGAAATTCAAAATACGTGTTCGTCCATGGCAGGAGAGTGACATATCTCTATACACAAGATAAGTGGCAAAACAAAGCCACTGATCAGCTTATCCAGATTATATCACTATACTAAAAGACAAGATGCAAATAAACATACAGTGAATGATGAAAAGTGTGGACATAAATTTACCCATTACTAGCTTCACAGTCAAGAAATAGTGACAAACCTCATTAGTATCATATCAATGTTCTTTAAAAGTAGATAATTAATCCAGTTGATAACCTTCAACAATTGAATGAATTTTGATATTGTTAATTATTTTCAATGTTTATTGATTTATTGTTGTAAATAAATTTGATTTCATTTCAAACTTTCCAGACCGAAAAGAGAAACGGTATAGGCTAAATAAATTGTAAATATTTACCAACAGACTTACTTACTTATTAAAGTTGAGTTCATGTTCTTGTTGGAAATAATTTTGTTAATATCCCCAAACAGAGTCTACAATAGTAATAATAATATAATAATCAAGGGAGGATCTTGAGAGGGAGCCCATAGGGATCCAGGATAATACAATAACATCCTACCTGGAAACTTATACAGCTTGACCCTACCTTTGATATCCATACACCCTTACTCTTTTCAGAGAAGGGGGTATTACTTATAAGATCAGATTCTTATCTGGCACTATCCTGGTATCACCTGATACAACTTTTTGTCCAGGATATCTTATCAAATTTAATAACCATCTACCCTCTCGCGACATCCATGTATCTGCTAAATTCAACGTTCCATAAATCAATTTTAAATTTTCGTTGGAAGCCTCTTTCTTATAATGAGAAGCGACGGATTTTCTTCTTACTGCTGATGTGGACAGTCTTGCTAACCAGAGAACACAGATGACCTTTTCTTCAACGTTCGCAATCTTCAACCAGAGGTACTGAACCAACAACTTTAAATTTAAAATTCTATTCAAAATTCAGAAAATTAAAAATGTACAACAATTTCATGTAAATAAACTTAAAAAAGCGTTTGTTGTAAGTTTGTAGCATGTACACTTTTGTAGTATCTATCTGATGAAATAAAGATTTTATTGTATCTATCTATCTATCTATCTATCTATCTATCTATCTATCTATCTATCTATCTATCTATCTATCTATCTATCTATCTATCTATCTATCTATCTATCTATCTATCTATCTATCTATCTATCTATCTATCTATCTATCTATCTTACTATCTATCTATCTATCTATCTATCTATCTATCTATCTATCTATCTATCTATCTATCTATCTATCTATCTATCTATCTATCTATTTTTCTATGTATCTATGTATGTATGTATGTATGTATGTATCTATCTATCTATCTATCTATCTATCTATCTATCTATCTATCTATCTATCTATCTATCTATCTATCTATCTATCTATCTATCTATCTATCTATCTATCTATCTATCTATCTATCTATCTATCTATCTAGATTAATTATGATGATTATTGCAAATGTAATATTTCTTTTATAATGATAAATGCCTTAATTATGCTTAAAGTAAATGTGAGGATGAAAGGATATAGTATACATGATGAGAGAGAGAGGAAGGGCAGAATGTCAGACGGGCCTGCGTGCCCAATTCTTAACCCTTTGAAAATAAAGTTCGTTCTTTCGTTCGTTCGTTCTATCTATCTATCTATCTATCTATCTATCTATCTATCTATCTATCTATCTATCTATCTATCTATCTATCTATCTATCTATCTATCTATCTATCTATCTATCTATCTATCTATCTATCTAACTATCTATCTATCTATCTATCTATCTATCTATCTATCTATCTATCTATCTATCTATCTATCTATCTATCTATCTATCTATCTATCTATCTATCTATCTATCTATCTATCTATCTATCTATCTATTTAATTTCTTGGTCTATCCGAAATCTTCTTGCAAGTCTGTTATGCTTGTAACAGTGACCCATTAAAAAAATGTTGAAACAGAAAAGATTAATCTACACTCTTCCGTCCAGAAATACCCAGACTTTCATGTATGAATTTGAAAAAGCTGGAACCTATGAAGTTATTACAGCCCCCTTGTCTGAGACTACCGATATAAATGTGAGTAACGCTTCTGTTTGTTATCGTTTTCGTGTTTTGAACTGCCGTCTAATTATTTCAATGATAAAACCTTTTATTGTTTGGTAGCTAGTGAAATACGTGGTACCTATGAGAAAGGACTGTGGGTACAGTTTCACTGTGGTTATACCTATTGACTGCGCACAAAATATCAAAGTTCTGAAATGAGATAGGAAACTCTATACAGAGCGTTACAACATGAGGCAATCTGATCATCAGAAGCCCCCCCCCCCCCGTCTATCTAGTGTTTCGGCCCCTTAATCACCTTTACACTCTAAAGGGGGGGGGGGGGCCGGGCCCACTTAGGTCATGACGCCCAAGTGTGAGTCACCTGTTGTCTTGTGCAGAGAATTGAACCCACTCCACCTTGGTCGCAGTTTTAAACTGCACTCCTGTTTTCTGCCAGCTGTGGGCAATTGTGAGAGTAACGCCTATGTATACGTCAGTTAAAAATCTGTTAAACATATGTGTATTGCTTATTTATTAACTACAATTACCAAAAGAGCATTAAATACTATTTTTTACCTTAATATAAAACGTCAAATAATTTATAACGTCATCTGCTCCCATTGTGAAATGTGTTGTTGTTGTTGTTTGCGTTCGCTCGACCATATCTCACTCTTATATGCTAGCCTTTTCTGAGCGGTATGTAGGCCTGTTGTTGTTGTTATGAAGAGGTGATGGGTGGAGAGCGGACACTTACCAGCTGACCGTTATTGCCTCATCTCGTTCCATCTTGGTCTACCCCGTTCACCCTGAAAATTGGTTATAATTGGGGTATTTAGTGTCATTTTATTAACTAATTTTGTATTCAATTTAAATAACTTTGTCTTTTGCAGTTGCTGATTTTAATTTATATTAGTATTTGTCATTTTATTTTCAGTTTTGTATTGTTTATAGATAACTATTGTCCTTGGTTTTAATTTGTATTAGTATTTGTTCTTTTTGAGTTGTAGTTTTTTTTTAAACTTCGTTGTCTTTCCTTGTCCTATGAGTAGTTAGTAAGTTTTTTTTTTTTCTGTTTTTTTTTTTTTAATTGATTTGTTAGTTCTTGCTGCTTAATTTCTATTTGGTTGAATGTCTTTTTTGAAGTACTAACCTTATATGTTTTCCTTTGTATGTAGGCCTACGTGGTGTCGTAGTTTATAGCTGAGCTGCGATATCTGCGCCTTTCGGCCCGACAAATCCGATATCAGCACGCAATTTTTACGGTTTGCTTTCCCTGCCATCTCACGCCCTCATGTATGCTTTTCCTCGTGTACATACAACTGTGCAGTGAAATGAGAATTTAACAGGTCCTTTTGTTCCCTCCCCCATGCCTCACGTGCGTGGAGAGTTGGTCCAAAAATGTCAAAAGTAGTCCCTTTCTCCAATAAGCATTGTTAGAGTGACAGACTTATTTCCTAATAGGCTGTTCGTCGATATATGTTGCATATATTCTCAGAACAATCCACTATTCACCTTTCAGAAAATTTATAGTGGCAATAAAAAGATCGTGTTTCTTCTTTGCCCGAATAATTTAAATGGGTTTATCTCTCTTCCTGGTGCCTCGAGTCGCGCGAATCTTATCTCAGCTTACCTACTGGTGTGGAGTATTTATGACGTTTACCGTGAAGCATTCACGGTAACGGGCAGTTATTTTGTAACAAGTCCTAGCAAAGAAGTCTACAATTGTTTGTTATCACGTATAACCTAATTAACATGCAGAGTAGGAAAGCAATAGGCTTTGCCACTCACGTATGGCAAAATCCCACAGAGAGCTGGTACGTTTAACCGTGGCCTTGTTTTATTAGGAAGTTCAAAGAAAGAAACTATACTGAAGCACATTAAAAACGCACCACTATTATATATTCTGATGCCGAAAAGCTGGGGAAAAAAAGTGTGGGAATGGATTTTCCCCGTGTTTGTCATGAGGTAGAGAGCGAATGGCTGCTGGAATGGAAAGTGCATGATTCAACCCACGGGTTTGTGTACACACTACATGAAAACAATGAAAGTTACACGTGAAACACGATTCCCAACAGCTATGACCCTGAAAATGTGTACGTGTTGTGGCAGTATACTCGGTATAAAAAAGCCGTTGAGACAAAACACCCAGTACATGTGCTTGAAATGCCACGACTATCTGAAAACGACCGCCAACGAGCCATTGGTATGTTGGAGACCGGAATGAGATCGCGGGCCATTGCCAGAAGGAAGAATTGCCACCACAGCACTACTGTACGTCTCAATGAACGTTACGGAACCACTGGCAGTGCCCGGGATAGAATTCGGAGTGGCCAACCACGAGTTACTACCCCTGCGCAAGATCGTCATATTGTGCTGAGTCACCTAAGGAATCGTTCTCTCCCGCCAAGTCAAACAGCAAGAGCAATAGTGGGTAGACGTGAGCAAGTCTCTCGAATGACAGTCATACGACGACTCAGAGATACAGGCCTTACTGCATGACGACCTTATGCTGGGCCAAACTTGACTCGCACACATCGTCAGCAGCGCCTGCAATGGGCAGAGCAACATGTCAGGTGGACTAGACTGCAGTGGAATGCTGTCCTATTCACAGACGAGAGCAGATTCAACATATCCTTTGCTGATGGACGTATGCGGATTTGGCGACGGTGTGGAGTGCGCTTTGCAGATTGCTGTGTTCGTCAGCACAACCGATTTGGAAGTGGCAGTATTCACATTTGGGGAGGATTAAGTTTTCACCATCGCTTGCCTCTTCACGTCTTCCGTGGAAATGTTAATGCAGTGACATATCGAGATGAGGTTCTAGATGCATTGTTTGCTCCTGCGTTCACAAATTATCTAGACTTGCAGCTTCTCCAACAGGATAACGCACGTGCGCACACCGCATGCATTACGCAGCAATATCTACAGCAGCAGAACATTGTGACGATTGATTGGCTTGCCCTATCACCAGGCATGTCCCCTATAGAACATCTGTGGGACGAGCTTGGACGCAGAGTCTACAGGCAAGGTTCTCCAGCTAATCTGCAACAGCTCGAAGCTGCTCTTACACGTGAATGGGACTTGATTCCCCGGAATTTCCTTCAGAGACTTGTGCGTTCCATGCGGAGCCGCTGCCAAGCTTGTTTGCAAGCACACGGTGGACATACCAGATACTGAGGATAGTGTGAATGAATTTTTTTATTGGTTGCATTTTTGGTTTTCTCCCTTGCCTGCACAGAATGCAATGAATTTCATAACAATCAAATGTACAAATTAATGACCAGCATGGATTCATAGGAAAACGAATAAAGATTCCAAATATGTAAACTTGTAAACACGTATTTTTACATTTCACACTCTGTTCCTGGATTATACAGGTGGTGCGTTTTTAATGTGCTTCAGTACATAATAGACTGACTTGAGAACTATAGCTATTTATGAACTCTAAAAGAAAGTTGAATTTATAATTTAAAGTAATTGCCAACATTTTTCAAATTGTGAGAAGAACTCTATTCATGATCAGAAGCAACTGAAACTTTCATACATTATGTAAAAATAAACTTACTTTAAAATGAAATTGGTTAACTCCTTAAACAGTTTTCCATAATGAATTATACATATTAATCAGTACAACTTGTTTTTATTTTCATTAAAATAATTTTTTGCACTCAGTACTGTAAATATTGCATGATGTTTAAAATCACTGACAAGCTCAACTAAGAACATGTCATAACGCTTTTATTTCTTCACATTTTAATATATAACACTGTATGTTATCATTATAAATAAATTATTTCATGTAAAACCAGTAACGGTTGTCATGTCTCAAATGTATTCCCTACAATTCGGTCATAAAAATGTGGGTTTTGAACACGTATACTAAGATTTAACTTCAGCCACTCTTGACATTTCGCCTCAGTATGATACCTGTTAATAATTAAATGAAGCTTATTTAATGTCTTTTCATTAACATTGTGATATAACAACCAAGATTTTACTTTCATATATTATTTAGTTTAACAATTATAATTAATAAAAATTATTCAGAAGTACAATTATGTGCAATATTATTTATTTATTTATTTCTTGAGCGTCCGATTGACAGAGTGGTTAGAGCGCTGGTCTCTCTCGGCAAAGGTGCTAGGCTCGATTCACGCTCCCGTCTACCCTGCTGTAAATGGGTACCTGACTTTGCTCGTGAGCTGGGGAAGGAAAAGGCAGCGAGAAAGGGAACTTGTCACTTCACCTGTCGATGCTGGATCCAGCATAGTGAAGTTTCTTACACCTCACTCCACTTCGGCAGTATCTGCAATGGGACCACCATTACCTTATATTTATTATTCACTGCCCAAATTATGATCCCACTACACGCGCAATACCGATACCTGTTTGGAATGAATATTAAAATAATAATTTCCCACCATACATTTTAGACGAACTTAGAAAAATGTCATAAAATTTGTTTACACACTCTTTATCTCCCAAGTCTTTTGCTCTAGGTGGAAATATCTGCCTAATGGATTATAATAAGTACTGTGCGATATACCAATTTATTTTTGAGTTAAATGCCTGCTGATGGTAGTACAGTGCGTGTTGCCGGGTCCTTGGTGCCTCCTACACCGGCACCGACATTTTGCAACTAAGCATTTAAATGTTTAAATGCCAAGGTTTCGTATGAGTCAGATCGCTACATTGACACCTACATTCAACACATGAACAATGTGATTCTGTCAAAATGACTATTCGTGTATTTATTATTATCTGTCTTTGTAAACCTACTATCCTAAATTTTAATTTCGTTCAACTTTATTTCCTCTCTTCCATAAGATCTGAAAATCATAATTGGACCCATATTTTCGGGTGTAATTCATATCTCACTCACTTCAGTACCTATTAGTTTTAACCAGTGAGCAAGATGTGTCATTCACTCAATGAACAAGTTTTACGATCTTAAGAAAGCATTGCCTGGAGGTGATTGCAGTTGATTGTGTACCAACAAACTCAACTGTACATAATGCTGGTGACTGTAAACCAGAGTTACTGTGGTTAGATTTCACTACTGTCATATGTCCATGCTTATTCTAGGTCTCAGTCTCTTTATGTTCCTCAAATGCTTCTGGTGCAAAATTTACGATTAGGAAGGAAGGATCCCGTTACACGCCCATTTAGGCATATTGGGAATATCGTGCTAGGCCCATATTTTCTCGACCATCGGCACACAAGGCGTTATGTGGTCCGCATCACGCCGGTAGCCTTAACCTTCCCAGAAGTTGCTCTGGTACCCAATTGGGGCTGGGTCGACCCAGGAGACGTTTGCGGCCTAAATAAATTCTACCTCATCTGGGGATCGAACCATGGACCACTGAGATAGGAAGCCAGTTAACTAACTGTCGCAAAATTGGTTTCAACACATTGCAAACGCGGCTTCGCATAGTTTTACAGACCATTCACCGATCGCTTATCACAAGGCAGGCCGCTTTCAAAATGGCGGTGTATCAGCAACAAAAATGTCAAGGAGACCTCGGCAATCGACAATGATAAATAGGAGCTAAACGGAATTATTATGAAAAGGATTTCACTTTTTATTACAGGAGAGGATTAAGCATAACTGTATGTAAGGAAAAACTGTAGGAAGTTATCAGTTACGGAGAACAATGCGTATTACGGCTGTTCACAGTTAAGCTGAAAGCCTATAAACCCACTTCTGTTCTAAATATTTAAATCAACAAGTAACTGATTGTGAAAGTAGTAACTGATTGTGAAAGTACATGGATAGGAAGATAGAAATATATCGGCTGTATAAAACAAGATATGATGGAACAGTATGAATAATATATAAGCCGAGGATGAACAAGGGAAAGTTTCAGACAACGCACAAATCATGTGAAATCGCTGCCTCAGGAAAAAAATTTCAGCCGGAGTATAGGCTGTGACGTCAGTGCTCTCCGATACGTCCGCCAGAGTCTTATAAAGAGCGGATCGTAAACTGAAAGGACGCACACTGAAATTAGGTTTGAGACATACTGACGACAGAGATCGCCACTACGCTAATACCATCTGAATTGTGAGCGAATCGCCAGAAGTTTTTCAGTCAAGTGTCTGGAGTCTGAGGGTTCCATGAAATAACTCAAACCAGACTGTCCAGTATCAGAAGCCTGTGTTGTTCATCAGAGGCAATCCCACAAGAGTGCAGGACCCCAACGAGTGAACTTCAACTGGTCATTGGCATCCCCAGGCTGGGTCTACCAATACTGATATACGAGGCGTGTTCAAATGAAACCCGCCCGTGCTGCGCGAAGTGGACATTTGTAGGAGAAGCATGATGACGTCACATCTGACGTAATAAGCACATACGAATGTACAAGTGTGTAAGTATTCATTCTCCTAGTATTCATTGTTTGTGCTGCAGACCGTTAAAATAATGGCCGGTGTGATACGGAATCCGTCCAAGGTCGAACAGCGAGGGGTGATCCAGTTCCTGACCGCCAAAGATGTCGACCAACCGACATTCATCACCGAATGAAAGCAGTGTATTGTGACAAAAGTGTGTCTAAGACTACAGTGAAAGACTGGGCACGAATGTTTTGAGAAGGACGTCAGTTAAGGAAAGATCTTCCGCGGCCAGGTCAGGTGCATATTGTTGCGACAGAAGAAGCCATCACCATAAGGAAGAACGCATAGGGTGGGGTTTGAACCACCTGCTACGTTACGAAGAGGAGGGTGATGCATTTCTGTTGCGCATAGTGGCAGGCGATGAGTCGTGGTGCCACCACTTTGAGCCGTGCAGCAAAACAGCGAGCATACAATGGAAACATCCCGGATCACCAAAACCCAAAAAATTCAAGTCACAGATTTCCGCCGGTGTAGTGAAATTGACAGAGATACAACGGTGAAATTCCTCCCAAGGATAACATTTAAGGATAAAAACATAATGCGTAGGCTGCTGATGTACATGATCGCCTAGACCGCGGGTCATCACCCTCCATAAAATTGACTTGCTAGACCGGAGGGGAACGGAGTATCAAAAAGGAAAAAAATATGACTGGAAAGGCTAAAGAGACGCAATTGGGGGGGGGGGGGGGGGGGAGAGGGGGAAATGGATGAAAGTAAAAAAAATTCAAGTCCCCCAAATTGACACGAGGTACGGAATTGGACGTTTTGCGATACCAAGCGCTTGATTTGAATTTGAGCGGAAGAACGCAGATGTCTGAAAAAAATTACAAAAATTAAAAAGTAAATTTTTCTTAATATTAATGTTAGGAATATAAAAATTAGCTGGCCAGATGGCCTATTCTGAGCAGTGAACGAATATGGTCTTAATTTTACAGACGGATAGATAATATTGAAAATAATGACAAAAGACAGTGTAGTTCACATCATCGACAGACTGAATTGAATCTAAAAAGTGTGGTTATTTGCACACAAAAACACGACCTTGGACACAGATGTTCAAATTTACTTGGCATAGAAGTGAAGGGACATTGGTGGTAGCTGTGTCTAAATATAACTTTTTACAACAAAAATTTGAAGGGGAGAGAACGGTTGGGTCAAAAATCGAGCACAATTTTGTAGAAACACAAGTAGAGACGGACAGACTAACAGATAACCATCCATACGTGACTGAAGCTTGACTGAAATGACTTTAGTGAGGAAATTTGAAATTAAAAATAAAACCTCGGCAGTGATTGGCCACAGACAATCATATCATTAGCGCTCAGAGCGCATTTGGGGTCATTCTTCAATAATTGTTCAGTGTTAGACACAGATTTTTAAAGTGTGGTGTTTTCCCATATGAAAGACAGTGAGTTAAATTTAGGGACGCCATCCTATAGCCAGCAGCTCAGCTGAGTTTTGCTAGCACTTCTGTGTTAATTATTCATAATCTGGTAAGATTGAAATTATTTCTTTATATATTTTGAATATTGTTTCATGTTCGAGTGATTTGATACTGCCATATCATAATCTAGCCTTACAAACAAGTAGGGATTTTGCTCTAGACCCCCCGCCCAAGTCAGGGTCTAGGGACTAACAATGTACCTAAACACCAGCAAGGATTATGCAAGACAGATCAAGAGTTGAGAATAAGGAAACATATTACCTATCCTCTTTTAGGGTAGAAAACTAATAATTATTTTTCAGAATCTATAGTCTGGGAGGATCTATCGGATGTAAACCCACCATGGTAACTGTGCTGTTTGGTCAGAGAGATCTGACCTGTCTGTATAATGTGGTTGTTGTGTCAGTGTGGTGTCCAGACGTGGGTAGAGAATAGATTTTGACACATGGCCCATACTTTGATTGCAGAGCTGCGAGTTTCTGTCGTCTACGAAGCAGTATCTACTCGGGTGGTGATTTACACAAGTGTATCTGTGCAGTCCTTGTGACAGAGACCACCATTATTGCCCGCCAGCACGGAGAGGTGGGACCGCCTGATTTCAGCACCAGAGCTACAAATACCAGATGAGTGAGCCTCTGGTCTGCTGGATATTCACCAACCCCATTTAGTTGCAGATACCCCATAAAAATTCCCACCATTTTCTGGACACTGTGTAGTAAATATAGACAGGTGTGATGAGACCACCCCAACAGCACAGACAATAAATATCCTCCTTAGTAGCTGACTACCAGAACATTTTAATAAAACTAACTATTCTAGTACTTAAATATGTATACTTTTGCATTTATTATGTAACATTCCATGCATAATTTTCATAAATTTTAAATCCTTCTTTTAAAACAAGTTCTGGTCAAAATAAAACTTGATCCAGAACAAATAAATGTAATATAATTATATCAAAAACTTTACACACGTGAGTTAGTTCAGTGTATTGTAACTCTTGTTAATCTTATTAGTCTTGTTAAATATCTATGGGTATATTTATAACTATCACACCACAGTACACATCATAACCCTAGACACTTTACGCAGCTACATTCATAAAAAAAAAAAATTAAGTGTGAGGTCGTAGTGGTAGCAAGAAAGGCCTTCTGACAATTCTCAATTACATTTTATCTCAGGAGCCTTCACAGCTGGCCTCATACAATTTACATGTAGTACCATCATCATCATACAATACCATCAATACCACTACATATATTGGGGTCTTGTCCAGGGATAATTAGCCCAACAGTAATATTAAGATCTCCTGGTGGGAGAAATAAAAGTAGGGAAATAAATTGTAAAATTTCCTTTAAAAGTAAAAGTGTCCCTGCAGATAAAAGTTGGTGAATCTTCACAGCCAGTAATAATTAATTAGTTAACTGGTTAGTTAGAATTAGTTAGACTATAGTAATTAGAAGTACTTAGTGTATTTACTGGTTAGAGATTTAGCTTATATATTATTATATTGTCTAAAAAGTATGGCTGAGCTAGCAAAGTTTAGATCAGCTGCTGTGCTCACTGCGAAGGAGATGGGGATGGATGGTCAAATTTTAATTCAATACGTAACGACTGAATGTGATAAATATATTGAACGGGAAGAAAGGAGATTAGAAAAAGAGGCTGAAAGAAAATTAGAGGCTGACAGGTTAGCTGAAGAAAAGAGATTACAAATTGAGGCTGAAAGAGAAATTAAGAGGCTGCAGATTGAGGCAGAAGAAAAACGACAGCAAAGGGAGGCAGAAGAAAAACGACAGCAAAGGGAGGCAGAAGAAAAAAGGTTGACTGCCGAAAGGGAGGCAGAAGATAAAAAGGCCGAAAGGGAGGCTGAAGATAGAAGGTTGCAGAGGGAGCACGAATTACGACTAAGGGAGCTGGAATTACAAGGCCCGGCCCCTGAAAATGGCGCCAGCCCTTTTGCCTCAGATGCTACGCCCAGTATGGGAGCCTCAAACTCAGCTATGGGGTTTCATTTAGACCATTTTGTTGAGAAAGACGATGACATAGAGGGGTACCTGGGACGTTTTGAGTTATTAGCTACTACATATGGGTTAGAGAGAGAGAGGTGGAGTTTAAAGCTATCACAGGGATTGAGGGGTGCTTCTTATGAAGTATTTGCCAAAATGAACAGGGAAGACCAAGACAATTATGACATGTTAAAGCAGGCTTTGTTATTAAGGTACGAGAAGAATGGTGAATTTTATCGTAAGAAATTTAGAAATGCCAAACTGTTGTCTGGGGAGACATACCACCAATTCTCGGCCAGACTAGAAACCTATTTGGAGAAATGGACGGCTCTGGGGAAGACCCAAGATCTTAAAGAAATGATCATGATTGAGCAATTGAGAGAGTCCATGGCTCCAGACATGAGAAAATTTCTCATGGAACAAGGTGCAGAGAAGTTGGGGGAAATTTTAAATGTTGCTGAGAGGTATCAGGCAGCCAGGCAGAGGTAAGTGGTGCTAAAAAGAAGCACATAGACAATTTTAAAGCTCCACAGCAATTTAATAAATTTGATAATAGAGAGCAGGGAAATAAAGGTAGGACAAATTTTGAGCGGCCAAGAAATGACTATCGCGACAGAAACTCACAGTTCAATGACCAAAAGTTCAATGAAAGAAAACCGTTGAACCAAGGAAAAAGATGGTGTAAATGGTGCAAGAAGGATAACCATAACACCGAATTTTGTAGAAGGAAACCTTCAAACATTGCTGCAATGAAGTCGGGGACGCAAAGATTAAAGGTTAATCCTAAGGGACAACAGGAACCTTATCACCCCCCAGTTTGTGAGGATGTTATTTGTAATGGGGTCACCATAAGGTGCCTTTATGATACAGGTTTGGATTATGATTCAGTTGTGAAGTCTAGCCTAGTGGACCCAAGTCAGTATACCACAGAAACAGTGGAAATACAAGGGGCGACTAAGGACATACCACTCATGACACTTCCCATCGCAAGGATAACGGTGAAAACTCGCTATGTGGAAGGAGAAATCAGAGCAGCAGTGATAGATGAACCAATCTACCCTCTGATATTGGGGTGTAGATACGTCTTCTTGGGGAATCCCGAGAAACCTGTGATCATGGCGACAGTGCAGACCAGGTCACAGAAGAAGGAGGAAGAAGGTGAACCTATAAACGCTCATCCAGAGGAGATGAGGAAGGCGCAGGCTGAGGATAGGACACTCAAGCCCTGTTTTAAAAAATTGCCCAAATGCCACACACCTCCGAGCAAGGGGGAATATTTCATGAAGAATAGATTATTATACAGGAAGACAGGAACTAGATCCACTGGTCACGGACAGTTAGTTCTTCCCAAGAGATATAGGGCAAATTTGATAAGGAGCTTACATGTTGGAAAAGATGGTGACCATGAGAAAGTCGGTACCATCTGCCAAAAGATTGCTCTAAAATACTATTGGCCCGACGTAAATGTCGATGTTGAAAACTTTGTAGAAGCATGTGGCGTATTTCATGAGGGAACACCCACAAAGGGAAAATATGTGCAGGACCTAGAACCGCCACGGGGCAACTTTAGGCCTGAAAGGAAAACTAATTATACACGGGTAGACAAAGTGGAATGGGAGCCCCCTTTTCACACCCAGTCTTCACTTGAATGGATTAACATGGCCGCTATGCGAAGAGTACAAAGAAGAAATTTAACCCAGGATAGGATGACAATCCCTCGGTCAGACTTATATAAACTGGAGGAACAGACAAGAGAGCGAAGATCTCTCATAAACAATCTTAAGTGGGGAGACAAACCCCAGAGAAAAATTGGTAGTGGTCGATTTGTGAGTGATGATTCTAGGAAGAAAAGTCCTCATTATAAAGCTTCTAATGGACGGGACCAGATGAGTTCCATGAAAAATAAGTATGATAAATTAAAGATCCAGATGTAACTTTATTAAGGACCTGGACAGATGAGAAGGCGGAAGAGACTGTTACCTCATCTTATCAATATGTGAACGAACTGACCACTCGTTTGAAAGCTGGATGGAAACTGGCAAATGATAATTTGAAACAAGCCAGGAAGAAAACTGCAGCATATTTTAATAGGAAGGCAAAGGACAGGGAACTGGCAGTCGGAGAGAAGGTGCTGCTTCTACTACCGGGAAGCCAGAATAAATTACAAATTGGTTGGCAAGGTCCATATACGGTTCTAGAGAAGGTGTCTAGAACAAACTATAAAATTGACAAAAAGGGGAAGGAAAAAGTTTATCATGTAAACCTGTTAAAGAAGTATCTGGACAGACCACTCCAGGAAAGCACCCCCTTATTGACCTTGGCTATTGCAACCCAGATGCAAAAAGAACCACTCACCTCACATGAATACCCATTACATCCTTGTGAAACAGCAGCACAGGTAAAAGTCAGTAAGCACCTGACTAAAAACCAGAGGGAGAGAGTTCAACAAGTTCTGGAGGAACATACAGATGTATTAACAGATAAACCAGGCCATACAAATTTGCTACAGTATGACATGAAACTGGTAGACTCAAACCCAATCTGTATGAGAGCCTATTCTATTCCGTTCGCGAAGGAGAAGGCATTAAAGGAAGAAATAGATTATTTATTGAAGGAGGGGATTATTTCGCACAGTGAATCATCTTTTAGTTCTAGTGTCGTTTTGTTGAGGAAACCGTCTGGGGAACACAGACTGTGCATAGATTACAGGAAACTGAATGCTGTCACAGAAGGACAAGTGGATCCATTACCAGACACAAAACAGTTATTTGCCAGGCTGAACAAGGCAAAATACTTTTCAAAGGTGGATCTTAGTAAAGGCTATTACCAGATCCCAGTGAAGCCTGAAGTGAGACCTTATTTGGCTTTTAGCACTTCGGATGGACATTATGAATTCAATATGCTACCATTCGGACTGAAAAATGCTCCGAGTGTGTTTTCAAGGATGATGCGAAAATTGTTGGACCCCCTGAATAACCCATGTATCACGAATTTCATGGATGATATACTCGTCGCCACAGAGACATTTGAAGAACACATTGAAGCTCTGGAGATGTTGTTTGATAGACTTCGGGAGGCGAACTTAACTGCTAGGCCAACAAAATGTTGTATTGGATGCAAAGAGTTGGAATTCTTGGGGCACACTGTATATCAGGGTAATATGACCCCTGATCCTAAGAACTTGGAAAAACTGCAGAGAGCACCTAGGCCGCAAACCAAAAAGGACGTGCGATCATTCGTGTCGTTATGCGGATTTTATCAGAAATACATCAAAAATTTTAACGCCATTTGTGCTCCTCTGACTGATCTGACTCGCAAGGGACTTCCAGATAAAATTATTTGGACTGCACAATGTGAATTAGCGTTCCAAGAGTTAAAGGAAAAACTCACTAGCAAGCCTATTCTCAAACTGCCTGATTTGACACAGGACTTTGTCTTAAGAACCGATGCAAGTAATGTGGGACTAGGAGGGGCTTTGTTGCAAAGATCATCTTCACCTGATGGGGAACTGAAACCAGTCGCTTATGCAAGCCGCAAATTGAATAAGGCGGAACAAGGATACTCCACAAGCGAAAAAGAATGTTTAGCATTAATCTGGGCAATAAAGAAGTTTCAAATCTATCTGTATGGTAGGACATTTGTGGTGGAGACGGATCATCAGCCTCTCGTGTTCTTGTCTCAGGCTAAGCATGAAAACGCAAGATTGCTGAGGTGGTCTTTATTGCTTCAACCTTATCAGTTTAGTATCCAATATATCCCAGGCAAATTGAATGTCGGTGCAGATTTCCTCAGTCGGCACCCCTGTGATCAAAATTAGAGTAATGGCAGACGTGAGGAGTAATTTTACCTATGTGTATCGCTGGTTTTGGAACTTGCCATAGGCATGTTTTCAGGTGGGGAGATGTGTAGTGAAATTGACAGAGATACAACGGTGAAATTCCTCCCAAGGATAACATTTAAGGATAAAAAACATAATGCGTAGGCTGCTGATGTACATGATCGCCTAGACCGCGGGTCATCACCCTCCATAAAATTGACTTGCTAGACCGGAGGGGAACGGAGTATCAAAAGGGAAAAAAAATATGACTGGAAAGGCTAAAGAGACGCAATTGGGGGGGGGGGAAATGGATGAAAGTAAAAAAAATTCAAGTCCCCCAAATTGACACGAGGTACGGAATTGGACGTTTTGCGATACCAAGCGCTTGATTTGAATTTGAGCGGAAGAACGCAGATGTCTGAAAAAAATTACAAAAAATTAAAAAGTAAATTTTTCTTAATATTAATGTTAGGAATATAAAAATTAGCTGGCCAGATGGCCTATTCTGAGCAGTGAACGAATATGGTCTTAATTTTACAGACGGATAGATAATATTGAAAATAATGACAAAAGACAGTGTAGTTCACATCATCGACAGACTGAATTGAATCTAAAAAGTGTGGTTATTTGCACACAAAAACACGACCTTGGACACAGATGTTCAAATTTACTTGGCATAGAAGTGAAGGGACATTGGTGGTAGCTGTGTCTAAATATAACTTTTTACAACAAAAATTTGAAGGGGAGAGAACGGTTGGGTCAAAAATCGAGCACAATTTTGTAGAAACACAAGTAGAGACGGACAGACTAACAGATAACCATCCATACGTGACTGAAGCTTGACTGAAATGACTTTAGTGAGGAAATTTGAAATTAAAAATAAACCTCGGCAGTGATTGGCCACAGACAATCATATCATTAGCGCTCAGAGCGCATTTGGGGTCATTCTTCAATAATTGTTCAGTGTTAGACACAGATTTTAAAGTGTGGTGTTTTCCCATATGAAAGACAGTGAGTTAAATTTAGGGACGCCATCCTATAGCCAGCAGCTCAGCTGAGTTTTGCTAGCACTTCTGTGTTAATTATTCATAATCTGGTAAGATTGAAATTATTTCTTTATATATTTTGAATATTGTTTCATGTTCGAGTGATTTGATACTGCCATATCATAATCTAGCCTTACAAACAAGTAGGGATTTTGCTCTAGACCCCCCGCCCAAGTCAGGGTCTAGGGACTAACAATGTACCTAAACACCAGCAAGGATTATGCAAGACAGATCAAGAGTTGAGAATAAGGAAACATATTACCTATCCTCTTTTAGGGTAGAAAACTAATAATTATTTTTCAGAATCTATAGTCTGGGAGGATCTATCGGATGTAAACCCACCATGGTAACTGTGCTGTTTGGTCAGAGAGATCTGACCTGTCTGTATAATGTGGTTGTTGTGTCAGTGTGGTGTCCAGACGTGGGTAGAGAATAGATTTTGACACATGGCCCATACTTTGATTGCAGAGCTGCGAGTTTCTGTCGTCTACGAAGCAGTATCTACTCGGGTGGTGATTTACACAAGTGTATCTGTGCAGTCCTTGTGACAGAGACCACCATTATTGCCCGCCAGCACGGAGAGGTGGGACCGCCTGATTTCAGCACCAGAGCTACAAATACCAGATGAGTGAGCCTCTGGTCTGCTGGATATTCACCAACCCCATTTAGTTGCAGATACCCCATAAAAATTCCCACCATTTTCTGGACACTGTGTAGTAAATATAGACAGGTGTGATGAGACCACCCCAACAGCACAGACAATAAATATCCTCCTTAGTAGCTGACTACCAGAACATTTTAATAAAACTAACTATTCTAGTACTTAAATATGTATACTTTTGCATTTATTATGTAACATTCCATGCATAATTTTCATAAATTTTAAATCCTTCTTTTAAAACAAGTTCTGGTCAAAATAAAACTTGATCCAGATCAAATAAATGTAATATAATTATATCAAAAACTTTACACACGTGAGTTAGTTCAGTGTATTGTAACACTTGTTAATCTTATTAGTCTTGTTAAATATCTATGGGTATATTTATAACTATCACACCACAGTACACATCATAACCCTAGACACTTTACGCAGCTACATTCATAAAAAAAAAATTAAGTGTGAGGTCGTAGTGGTAGCAAGAAAGGCCTTCTGACAATTCTCAATTACATTTTATCTCAGGAGCCTTCACAGCTGGCCTCATACAATTTACATGTAGTACCATCATCATCATACAATACCATCAATACCACTACAGCCGGTAAGGTTATGCTGACCGCATTTTTTGGCCATGAAGGGCTTCTATTGGTTGACTTTAAAGAGCCTGGCTTGAACATCAATGCCATCCGCTACAAAGACACACTAGACAACCTGCATACAGTTTTCAAGAATAAACGACCCGGCATGCTTTCGCGTGGTGTGATTCTGTTGCACGACAATGCTCGTCCACATGTTGCGAACATTGTGCAGGAAGCGTTAGCAAGGAAAAGGTGGGAAGTTCTGCAACACCCAGCCTACAGCCCCGATCTGTCACCATGTGACTTTCATTTGTTCGGACCCTTAAAAAAATCTCTAACTGGACAACGATTCGACTCCGATGCAGACGTCAGGGCCTCGGTGACCAAATGGTTCAATGAGCAACCAAAGTCATTTTTCTCGGACGGCATCCGCCGTCTACCCAAGCAGTGGGATGCGTGACTGAATGCCTATGGTGACTATTTCTAAAGAACCCCAGTGAGTACTTGCTTCATAACAATTGCTGTATTTATTTCTACTACTCCTGCTGATGTACCTTACATATATTTGTTAGAAAGCCACTTGGACGGGTTTCATTTGAACACGCCTCGTATATACAACAGACAGTCCGTGTCAGCAGGATCACGAGTCACAGATAAGTGTCCAGTTATGACACTGACTACCAATATATATGAAACAACAGCGATATTGGATTCAAATCATTATAAACTTCAGTCACATGATGACAGTAATGTGTAAAGTCAGAGGACTAAGAACAGTGATACAGTAAAAGTGATTCCAGTTTTCAGTAACTTTATTATTCAAGATCTTGAAGTCTAAACAGACAATAATAGTAATTGTGTGAATATTTTTTATATATTTTAATGCTCTTTTCCAACTAGCAGAAATAGAATATTAGTGTACATATTAAAATATTTTAACTGTACCTGAGGAATTATTCACTTCTTACATGTGTGGTTAAAGTGAATGTTCATTGTATTTATCCCCTAGACATTTAGTAATCATAAGATAGTCACAGGGAGGAGACACCTTAAATCCTTGTACAACTTCTTACCAACTGGCCAGGGTTTTCACAGTCTGACTATTCCTATGATATCAATATACCAGTGCTTTTTTCTAAGACTGGGGTATTACTTGTAAGACCAGAACTCTTTACTGGCATACTATTCTGGTAGCATATGAGATACCTGGTTATCCATCTACCAACCCTATTCTTACCTAAATAAATAATTTTAATAACCTCCCGCTACACTAACCACTAAGCTACCGCGGCTTAAAAAAAATGAAAACAAACATCGTCACAAGTTTTCGCATTGAGAAGTTTGCATATTATTTGGCCAGCAAAGATAAAGCCAACCGTAATAGTTATAAATGCTTAGTGGACAAACCGAGCAGTACGAGACGACATGTCTTAGATGGATAACAGCTTCCCCGAACGTGAATGACGCAAGGTAACTACGACGTTAGCAGGGTGCAGGTCTCAACAATAATCTCTGCTTAGATTGGACAGAAGTGTTGCTAAATGCCATAACACGCAAAAAAAAAGGAATTAGTTATTTGAGCAGAAATTGCTCGTTTTCATCTTCACTCCCAGGTGAGCACATTGGAAGCAATGATTACCAATAATAATCTTTTGTCCAAGAGCTAAAATAATGTCAGTATGAGAAAATAACGGCTCAGTAACAAGTGTATCCAGTGATCGTTATAAATTGTAGTGAGAGAAATCACCTCTGTTATATTACACATCCGAGTTATTAAACTAAAGGCTTCTATAAATTCAGCAGATGGGTGTGAAGAAAAATCGAAAAAAGGTAATTCGTCTTACGAGGACAAAAGACAAAGAAAATACAAATTCAGTACTAACAATACATCTAATGCTGGAATAAATATAGCTATGGTGAGAAGCCGACCAGAAAATCAACATATGGGGAGTGACACATCAAAAGCCGGTGTACATTAAGTATAATCTATTTATAACATGTCCCATTTTCAGGCGACTGATTATGCTTAGGCCTACCTGTTATTTTTCACCTGTATTAACTTCCTGTCCTCAATGCGAGTGAAAATGCTGCCTCGACTATTAGTGAATATTTACATTTTCGTTTATGAGTGATTGTCATCCCATGTAACACGTTTGGCTGTTTGTCTAGTATTATCTGAACATATGCGGAGTCTGTCTAGCCAAATGCCCGAGTTAATCCACTGTTTCCGCGTACCTCGACAAATTGTTGGGTTTCCATGAAAACATCCAGTAGAATTAAAAACACAAAAACACAAATAGTGATACGTCTTACTGGGAGAAAGGATAAGAAAAATCCTACGTTGCGGCAACATGGCCTTCGTCACTGACAGGCAAACAAATAACAGAATTGAAAGAAAGTGAGAATTAAGTGGAGAACATAAAGCCATAAAAATAAGAGAAAACACTCACTGATGTGTGTCACATGTTGAATATAATTGTGATTTTTTTTTCATTTGCTTGTTTCTTTTAATTATCCATTTGCTAATTATATTGAAAGATGGTTATACCCAGGCGTGTGATTGTCTTTAGTTAGAATGACACGTAATCGGTTGGTTTAGATAACTGTACTGTTCCGCCTACCAACTTCCCAAAGTCAAACGTAGCCAACCCATTCCAGTATCTCTTCTTGTTTTCTGTGAAAGACATGGTGTCTCTTGACTTGTCTGCTACTGATTCTATTAATAATAAACGTGTTATTCCTTCCCAGAAGAAGACTTTTCGGTACTTGTGTGATATTTCACCGCTAAAATAAAATTTTCCAAATTTACTACCAAAACTGACAACCTTACTTTTTCTTGACTGGAAAAGGTTGATTTCACATTGTGATTTGGAAGGGCAAGTTAAAAAAAAAAAAAACGTTCCTCATGCATTCATAGTTGACACGCTTACGACAGCCCCCCCCCCCCCCCCCCCCCCCCCCCCCCCCGGTATTTTAAGTTTATAAGCAATAAAACGGTATTGAATTGGGACCTTAGATGCGTCAACAGTGATCCACTACCGCGATAAGTTACCGGGTTTCTGGTTCAAAGCTTGGTAGAGTCTAACCAGCTGTAAATGGGTACCTGACTCTGATCTTGAGTTAGAGAAGGCAACAGCAACGAGGACGGGAACAGGTGTCACGCATCAGTCTAACCAGCTGTAAATGGGTACCTGAATCTGATCTTGAGTTAGAGAAGGCAACAGCAACGAGGACGGGAACAGGTGTCACGCAACAGTCTAACCAGCTGTAAATGGGTACCTGACTCTGATAGGGACTTGAAAGCTGATGATGATGATGATTACGATGACTAGCAATTCCCTAGACTTAAGGGTCTTTTATATTTGGACATGCGCCCTAATATAACCGACTAGATTGAACGGGACGCGCCTCGCCAAAACGAGACAAAACTTCAAAAAAAAAAACCTCACCGCTGGGTGTGGAGGGCTGGGTGGAGAGGGCTGGGTGGAGAGGGCTGGGTGGGAAGTTGGTCCCCCTCCCTCACTATGCTCTGATCCTTGTCAAATATTTACCTAATCAGAGCCGGATTAACGTAGTAGCAAAAGTAGCATATGCTACGAGTCCCGCGCTTTTAGGACCCCGCGCCAATAAATATGTACATCATTTTTTGGTCATCTTCTAATACGAGCGTTAAACCAATGATCTTGTGATGTATGCCATCTTTAGCGCCTTTTCATTTGATGTCACGAAATTGTGAGAGAAAGAGCATAACAGGGTGACTTAGTGTGACTCTTTATTACTTTTATCTTAACTGTTTGCGGACAGAAGCAGTCATTTTCTTTGGATTTTTTGTTGAAAGCCTGTACACCTTCTTTTCTGCTTCTACCTACCGGTGGGGTCTCCTTTCTACTGCATTATGTGCTGGCGGTAGTCATAATAAGTCCCATTTGCCCTTTGTGAAATGGTCCGCTTCGGCAGATGCGACAAAAGCACTTTTACACAGCTTTTCTGCAGTAAAACAAGTCTTGGATGATATTTCAGATAACAATGATCAGAAGGCAGAGTGTCGTCAACAGGCTCGTTGTCTACTTTCAACCATGATGAAGTTAGAAACAGGAATAATGATCATACTGTGGGATCAAGTATTACACCGTTTTCAAATGACCAGTGCTTCTTTGCAATCTTCTGACCAAGATTTGAATACGGCTTGTGCACTCTATGAATCCCTGCGGGGGTATATTCAAGCTATGCGGTCTACTTTTGCAGACATAGAGCAAAAGGCCAAGGATGTGACTGAGTGTGAACATTATCAAGAACAAACTCGAAGGAAACACAAACGAAGTCGAGAGTATGATGATTTCAGTGGTTCCAGCACAATTGATGAATCTCAAACGCCTTCTCAGCAGTTTAAAAGCCGAACATTTCTTGTCCTTATTGATAGCTTGCTACCTTGTCAAAACGCCAGAAAGCTTATCAAAAGTTGAATGATGTATTTGGATTCCTTCGTCAGTCACAGTCGTTTACAAAATACATAGAGAAACATTATCCACGCAACACCTGGACCCATGCATACACAGATGGATCAGAAACAAATGCAACAGAAAATGGAGGTGGGGGCGTCTTTCTGACCTTAAGCACTGGTGCAGAAAAAAATGCTGTCAGTGGCGACAGGACGATTCTCCAACAACTTCAGAGCAGAGGCAGAGGCCCTGAAAACTGTAGCAGAGGTTATATTGACAGAAGAAAGCGCAGAGAGAAGGGTTGCTTTCTTTTCTGTGCACAGTCAGTAATTGCGGCATTGAAAAGCCAAAATAATACAGACCTGGATGATCTCAGAGTAGTGCTATAACCAGCTCCCCTCCTGGCTACCTTTACCTTTCAGAGTAGAGTCAGGTATCCATCCACTTACAGCTGGGTAGATTGTAGCGTGACGCCACCATGTCTCCAGCCCACTACCTTTGTCGAGAGAAGCCTGCGCTGAAACCACGGACGCCCTCATAAATGGTTGCTTGTCTAAAATAGAAGGATTGTAGTGGTATGACAAGATCACTAATGTGCAACTGATGACACGAACCAGGCAAGTGCCAGAAGAACGAGACATGAGAAGAAGACGCTGAAGATGGATAGGATACACACTGAGCAAACTTGCTTATAGCTTTACCAGGCAGTCCTTGGTCTGGAACCCCCAGGGTAAGAGAGGCAGAGGAAGACCAAGGAATACACGGAGAAGAGAACTGATGACAGACAAGAAGAGGATGAAGAAATTATGGAACGACCTTGAGCTGATGGCACAGGACATGAAGACTTGGTATAAAGCAAATGCTCCTTAGGGACTTGAAAGCTGATGATGATGATGATGACTAGGTTGAACGGGACGCGCCCCGCCAAGACGAGGCAAAAGTTTTACATTAAAAAAAATAAATACATAATAATACTAACCCACAACCCCTACCTGTTAAATGGACTAATAAAAAAAGCCGCGCAGGCGGAAAAAAAAAAGAAAAAATTGTAAGGAAAGAGTACGGTTGTCAGTTTTGGTAATAAATTTGGAAAATTTTATTTTAGCGGTGAAATATCACACAAGTACCAAGATTAGCGGTGAAATATCACACAAGTACCGACTTTTCTTTATATTTCGTAATTCCCACATTCTATAAATATTTTTGTGACAGGTAAGTTTCCCAATTTTATTTTTTGTTTGTTGATGTTGTCAGGGCAGCGGTCATATGGCCTACGTTTTACAATTTCCAACTGCCGAGGGATTTTTATCGTGCGCAACATGCACACGGGACCTCCTATGTTTTAACCCTTGTCCGAGAAGGCTAGTCATCCGATCTTACTACCCAGGAGATCAGGGGGGAGTATGACATCATTATGAACCACTGGTTCTGAAAACATTTCCATCAGTTATTTTCACTCTGCTCGGAGCAAACACAGTACGTTTAGAATTAAAGACGGACGCTATACCTCTGAGCCACTTCGACCCCCAATACTGGAAGGACCGAGGAAGCTGTCAAATCTAGAGTGGCGTAAGCCCATATCGGATTTGCTGGTTCCCTAAGAATATTTAAACCTTAAACACCCCAACAAACTGTTTGGTTCTTTTTAGCGACCAGGAAAATTCAACAAACTACAAATAAAATACTACAGACTTTAGTAATAAATTAGCAATGTATTTGTTACCTCTCATTCTTACACATAGTCATATTGGAAGATATGGTTGTGCGCTGGATGAGCGGACACGATAATGCACTACTTGAAACCGTGCACCATTTAATTTATTAATGACATATCAAGGTATGACGTCATCACCGTCTGCGTTGGATACCAACGGTTAACCTTCATGAACTTTTCGATTGTGTCCTTCGACTAGTTCGGACGTGTGTGTTTAGACTCCTTAAATGTGTCCGTCAGAATATGGATTTTTAAAGTAAAGTTCTACAAAAGTGTTGGCAGATTTTATTGAAGATCGACACTTCATATATTTATGTCGATGTTGGAGGTATTTCTGCGAGAGAAGTAATTTTGAAATATTGTATTAAAATTCCGTCGAGACAGGTGACTATGAATGTAATGGACTATGACCACGAAGTTGGTTATCGGCACATCTGCCTGAATAATTCAATTAATAATTGAGGACGGTGTCACGAGAGGGTAGATTATTATTGAAATTATAAGATATCCTGGACAAAAAGTGTATCAGATGATACCAGGATAGTGCCAGATAAGAGACTGGTCTTATAAGAAATATCCCCTTTTCTGAAAAGAATAAGGGTGTATCGACATCAAAGGTAGGATCAAGCTGTATAAGTTTCCAGGTATGATGATATTATATGTTCCTGAATCCCTATTTGCTCCCTCTCAAGATCCTCCTATGATTATATTATTGTTATTGACTCTGCTAGGGGAATTAACTAAATCATTTACCAACAAGAACTTTAACTCAACTTAAATGATTAAGTAAGTCTACTGGTAAATATTTACAATTTATTTTTACAAGTATTATTTTCAGCTTGAAAATCTTTCAAAAAAACTTAAAATCCAATCACAAATTTAAATAAATAAACATTTGAAAAATGTTCAAATAATTATCCAGGTCTTTGAAACTGGTAGAAGGTTCCCCCTTGGATTAACTCACTCTGGTTGTCGAAGGTTTGAATATTAAGCTTATTGCTATTTTGTCACAGTTCTAAAAATTTGGTCAAATACTGACTAGGATGTTTTCCTAGCTAAAATGCACTGTTTATTCATCATTTGGCTATCTAGATTGTGGTGATGCTGGGTTAAACAGTACAGTAGCCTGGTGTGGCCACTTATCTTCAGTTCTTGATTGTGTAGCCTACGCCACCTCTGGTCTGGAAAGAACTGTATCTCCTCCAGGCCTTTGGAATTGGGTATCTGTCCCTATGGCAATCAAAGGGCGCTCGCACAACTCGATCCTATAGTAGAGTCTGGCTCTTTAAGGTGGAAGTAATTGCAGGATACAACCTGAAAATATATTTAATTTCATCACTATATTGCCTTCTTCTTCTTCCGTCCTTAGCCACCGACCGTCAAAGCAGTCAGTGGCCATTACGCCTAGTGGCGTCTTAAGGCAACAGCAGATAGGTTTTCTTTGCCATTGTCTCTCATCACGCCTAGTGGCGTCTTTAGGGCAATGGCAAATCAACTCATTTGCTGTTGTTTCCGTAATCGAAGTGACTGGCAAACGGGTGATCAGCCCGTTATATTGCCTATCTCTATATCTTTATCTCAGAAGTAGGAGATGAGAGATAGTTTCAGACGACCGAGTGCAGATAGACGCACAGGTCACATCAAGTCAGCATTAACATAATTCAGTTCACTGTGAATACAATTTTCATTCAAATCCTTAGTTATAGCTATCTGCCCATGATTCGCCTCCATAAAGTTATTAGGTTTTGAGAAAATTACAAGTAATAACTCAAACAATACATTAAAACTATTCCTTTCATCCTTCCTTATGTTCCTGATGTGTGATCCATTCCATCAAGAAATAATTCTTTAAATACTTTTCTAAAACTATAGACACACTCTTGCCACTATTCTCAATTTATTTGAATATATACAGGCTTTGCTTTTGCATCCAGAAATTTACACAGTAGTTCAAACACGTCTACACACTTCCTGCCGCACACTGTAATTAATGCATAGAAATACATATATATATATATATATATATATATATATATATATATATATATATATATATATATATATATATATATATATTCTTTCTTACCCTCAGGAACACACAGTCGAGCTGTTAATGGTTGCAATGGTCTGCTCTCAGATACAAAATGCAAAGGCACTGTTCATTAATACTTGTTAGCGCTCGCTGTGATTTGTATTTTTATTATGGCCTCAATTTGCATTATGCAGGGTCTATATATAGGTCACATCCGGCGACCGAGGCGACAGTTGCCGAAATGTGTGCTAGAGTTCCAAACATATATGCAAAAATTGTCCTGCTGTTCAATTAAGAAAATCTAAGAATGCAAATATCTTCGTTATTCCTGGAGCGATTTTATTCATCCACAACTTTAAATACTCTCTGTGTTATTCTACATTTTCCTAGCTATTAATCTATTACCTTCCTAAATGCATTTTATTCTATGCGTACTTTAAAAAGCCAAATTATGGACTAACCTGAGGCTTCGATGCATTCGACCAACGATTTCTCCCGTCCGTTAGTACTTGTTGTAAAAGTCTCTGCACCGACATGTAGAGCAATATATCTAATATCGCATTAGTGACCTCTTTCAGGTGGTACTTCTCTCCTGAGGTTTATTAAAATTCCCTTCTCGAGTGATTTGCACACATTCGGACTCCATTCTGGACTGCCTAATGTTTCTGTAAGCACGGCCTGATGGTGCGATTTCATTGGTCGGGATATCCTATAGTATTTTAATGTAGGGCGCGCTATTTGGTCAGAGTTACACAGAAGGACGTGTTGTGAAAGCAGACCAACTCACGACAAACGGACTGAGACGTTAGCAGGATATCTTACTGAACTTTGTGAATACATCATTATGGAGCCTTTGTACTTTGTGGAGAAAGTGCCTGTTAAATGGTTGAACCATGAACAGTCTTCAGCCTCAATTTGATGTTAACAGTTTGACTTTCAGTTTTGTTGGTATGGTGCACGGTTTATGCATGTATGGTTTGATCAACCATCAGAACCCACACATTCGCATGTATCTTCAAGTTTGCATAAAGTAACAGTATTTATGAATTACCTTAAAAGATAAGGTCACGATGACAATTATTTATAAACAAACAAAAGAAGACAACAATCGAGATAGATAAATTAAACCAAAAAAGCACGGCTGGAAACATATGTTGGCAACTGCAGGGTTTAATATATCTGGAACCGATCAATCAGATAATGTCTTGGTGTGCACAGAAGGCAGCAAGAGAGGTCACAATGGGATTCTTTTGTGCACAATACGACGAGGCAATGAAAAGTGTAGATATATATATATATAAATAAATATATAAATATATATATATATATATATATATATATATATAGAGAGAGAGAGAGAGAGAGAGAGAGAGAGAGGGGAGAGAGAAATAACACATCGTCGGTGGAGAACATCTCTATTTCAATGATACATAAAATATAACGGTAATGTCCTAAAGAACGTTGCCAATCGTTCCGCACAATTTGGGGTGACTCAGAGTGAATATTCTGCGCGGAACGATTGGCAACGTTCTTTTGGAGATTACTAACATTGTCACGGATTGCCTCCCCTTAGCTCTGCTGTAGTGGTCCACCAGTGGCCAAAACGCGAGAGTATCTAAAATGGGTCGTCAAAGGTGTCTACCTTCGCACAAGATTACTTTTGGCAAAGTTGTAGATAGAAGGGTAAAGACGCGTCTATCTCAAGGGAGATCCACAAGATATTTTCAGAAGTCAAAAACAATGCTGCATAGGGCAGAGCAATTGTTAACTTATATCTGATCCGTCGCCTTTTGTGAAGAATTAAGCAATGGTTTTAGCCCTTTCAAGCCCCCAGCTGGTGTAAATCCAACGAAATTATTTTATAAGTATTTGCTCTACAGCTGTAAATATATGTCTAGATGTATATATATTAAAGAGTCTTGCTCATACGTTTGCTTTCACACTTATAATAACTGAATCAACTATGATTGATATGTTTTCAAATAACATGTAAGAAATGTAATAATCAATTAGTCTTTAGGTTAAAATAGAGATTAAATGATGGTGAATTTTAGATGAAAGTTTTATCTTCATTGCGACTGGATAGAGGGATGTTAATGTTCTTTGCTGTTGCCTTTTAGTAAGCACTTAGCTTAGAATCGATGACAACTGCAGCCGTGGTTTCGTCAATTCTTCTGTGATGAGGGCACTTCTTCACACAAATTGTCCAACAGGCGGGTAGTGTTGATTCCCTGCTTTTAGTGTATAACTTTCGTCTTTCAGCTTCGTATCACGAATATTCTGATAGCTTCGTTCCACGATATGTCTGATAGCTTCGTTCCAGGAACTTTAGACAACAACCAAAAAAAATGCTCCTGCTAAGTACACCAGGTTAGAAGATTAACAGGCGCATTGTCTCGCTGTCCACCCACCAATGTTAGCCTTTCTGAATAATTATATTCTTGAGTATACACAGTACATTCTTCTGGGTATGAAACTGGTAAAATATGTGTCTGGACAGCGCGAAATGCAATGATTTGCCTGAATTACAATTAACAAGGTACATATATATTTCAAAATGATATTATACACTTTAGGCACATGTGATGTAATCATCACTCATCACTGCTTCATTCGGAGTCTGCGGTTGCCGCTGCTTTCGCGTTCTGAGCGAATTAGCATAAAACTAACATCAGCCCTTGCTGTAGTGGTTTATGAACATACTATTTTCATATATTGAGGTTGCCAGCCTCATATATAACCACTTAACAAGGAAAACATGTCAAATTCTCATTAGTACAATAAATGTTTACATTTACCCCAAAGTAACTTTTGGGAACACAATCTCATGGCACAGTTTGAATGGACTTAGCACGTTGATTCTTTCGAATCACTTCGTCTGGGACATTTTTTGTATTCCTCTTATGACGGATAGTCCGATTCCTTAGGTCTCCAGTCTTGGTATTTTAAAATGCGGGTTTACTTTTAAGTTTTAAAGTTGCCCAAATACTTTGATCTGTCATTTATAATTTTGGAATTCTTAGTCCGATCCTTCTCTTTCTGGCTCTGGTGAATTGCTATCTTGACGTGGCGATGCAGTCTGATCTGTGACTCCGAATTCGCTAGATTATATTTCCAATTCTCAGTTCAAATCTCAGATTGTACTTCTGACGAATTTTCCAATGGAAGTCAAAGTTTATTCCGGCTCTCAAATTAAGCCAATGGTAAACTCTGAACTATATGGGTGGACGTGTTTAATTCATAATATCCCCCGCGTGTTTTAAAATATTACATTTTAAAATTCCAACGTGTGACCGCTTTCTAACAAAGTTGTAATACTTCCGCTTGCATCTTTATGCAAACTAACAAATAAATCTCTGAACTCATTCCTGCCCCAACATAATTTCCACAGACAAGTTATCGGTAATATTCTTGATACATTGATGGTCCAGCGGGAGCCATTACCTCATTATCGCCTGAGCTCTCGCCTATCTCAGATGGCTTTCTTTTCATTGATCTTGCGCAACCATATTGTGTCAATAGAGATCGACTCTATCAAAGGTGGCTAGGCGACTCAAGCGATAAACGTATTAGCCGCTGACGGGTCTAATTAGCCTGGTATTATTACGATTCACCTGGCAAAACGTAAACAAATCTGGGAGTGATCAGAGCAAAATATGTAGGGCATACAATATGCCAAATAAAAAGCAGATGAAAGACTGAGAGAGGGGCTCAAAAGTACATGTACAAACGGTCTGTCACAAATATAACTATTGAATTTGCCAAAAGATACTGATTTATTGATTGAATGAGCGATTGACTGATTGAAGTATTTCAGGTAATTTATATTAATAAAACGTGCCTATCGTTGACTTTTCAGGCTCAAGACTCCCTATTGACTTTAGAAGCAAAAGTAAATTCACCATTAGACACTGAATGTCAGTCTGTAGGTGAATTTCAAATAGATAAATATGGTGAGTAAAGAGAAAAATATCCCGTTCAATTTCTGATGGGTTATAATAAGGATATAGAGTATTGCTATTTCAAGATAATAATTTTGTTTTCTAATGTTAATTACGGGATCATTTTACCCCTCCAGCCATTCAAAAAAGTTGTAGTTCAGTGGATCCCATCTGATTACAACATCACCGGCTATGAAGAAGCTGACAGATTGGCAACGGAAGGTGGAAAGCTACTCAGCCTGTTATAAGAATAACTTTCCAAGAGGCAAAGAGTTTTATCAGAAGCAGATACAGGAACAAAATGGGAAGCAGAGTTAACAGGCCACACACAAAAATGACAGATATTACCAGCGCAGCAGAACAGAGAGCAAATGATAATCTTCGGACTTGGCACGGGTCACGGCAGATGGGATACTATCAGTTCAATAAACTAAAAATAGAAACTACGGATTGGGTGACTGTAGCATTGATAAAATCACTGCGGGACAACTACTTTAAAGATGCCCAACATACGAGGAACATAGAAAGCACATATGGCGAGTCACCAGTACCATTCCTGGAAGAGCTCTATGGAGATAGAAATAGCCTCAAGCTGACGATTAATGTTTTTGAACATATTCAAGAAGACGTCTGAGAGTTTACGAAGAAGATTTCACCCTTCGAATTAGTCCAAACAGAGAAAATCAAAAGTGTCAAATTGTGTGAATGCGTTTTTTTGTTTGTTTTTTTGTTTTGCCTTGCCCCAAAATGGTAATCTATCATACATGTGATGTTATTAATAAGTGGGAGAAGGTTACGAAAGCCCGGGGTGTTTGAAATAACATCGAATTCATTACGCATCTGTCCCCATCAATTTACATTACGAGAACCTCATCAGACCCTCACTTTCCCGCGATCCCTGTTACTAAGCCTTGAGTATTAATTGTTGCTCTTGTTACTTACTGGTTTGTTACATTTTGTAGTTCTCTCAAGGTGTGTCGATTCTCAGCTCCTATTCTTCAGTTATGGGTGAACTGGGTGTCAGTACATAATCTGATGTTGGTTTTCTCTGTTACTCACACTTCCTGTATTTTAATAGGAAATAATCTCTATTATTTTCTTCTACACACTCTGCACAGTAAGGTTCTTCTCTTCTGAAATAGCCCATCCCCATTTTGTAGTCTAAGTAGTTTCTTATTGCTTGGAATTTTTAGTAGATACCATACACGTGAGTATGCAGTAAATTATCTGTGACTGAGTAATAGAGAATACTAATGAGTGCATTTTAACTTGTCTGTAAATGAGTAATATGTATTTTGTATGAGTGCATTATAAATTGTCTGTAATTGAGTAATAGATAAAATTAATGAGTGCATAGTAAATTATCAGTAAATGACTTGTAGGTTATATTTATGAGTGCATAGTAAATTAGCAGTTGTTGTTGTTTAACTAAGGCTGCTGAGATTCTCGCTCTTTTTATGTGGCTTTTCTATATTCCGAAACGTGTTGAAACTATGAGCTCCAGTTTTCCGCATGGCTTGCATTTAAATGATTACACGTGGTCTCAAGCTAACAGAACGAAGCGCGTGGCATACTGTATGTTCCCTGCCATTAAGGGGACTCTCCAAATATGAAGAGCTAAAATACAGGAATATAAGGAACTGTCAGGTCCTGCACAGAGTTACTTCTCAGCTCCCGCTTCCTATCATAGGTCCATGGATAGACCATCCTGCATTCAGCCAAATAGGTAAAAGCCAGCGTTACGTCTCGTGCTCAAGTGACTCCTCCAAGCTTAATGTGCAATGCCGGTGTCTCAGCGTGTTTCTCCACAGGGTGAATCCCTGGAAGTTTGTGGATGATTTTAAGAGTCAGTCAGACTGTAATTAACCAGGGATTTATTTTCCCATCTGTATGCTATAGCACTGCGCTTAGCTGGTGGTCATGCAAGAGTGACTCCAGATAGTCTCAGTAAATGACTAATAGGTAATAATGGTGAGTGCAGAGTAAATTGTCAGTATGTGACTGATAAGTGAGACTGCTTAGTGTGTAACAGATAGTCAGTTAATTTTTTAATGCATAATAATGATAAGTTTGTAAGAAATAATTACTTAGTAGTGAACAGATAATGCTGACGAATATATAGCAATTAGGCAGTAGTAGGTAACGCTGGTGAGTTTATCGCAAATAGTCAGTAATAGTTCATGCTGGTTGTGGCGTGTGTGCCGGAGAGGTTATAGATGTTACCAAGCTACGTGTACTCGGAGTGAGGTCAAGCTATGTAAGTCCCTGAGTCTAATTGTTGATGATGATGTATTCTCAGGGTACCTATCCGCTACCTCTCGAAGATCGCACTCCGGGAAATATTTTATGATATGGTTATGTGTTTTATATGGCTACATGTCTAGGGTAATGCAAGTATAGTGATAAGTGCATAAAACAAACACAATTGTAACTCAATGAAATTGAATTAATAAAGACTGGGGTTAAGTTTAGATAATTATTTTACAATTTTAATTTCCTGTCCCCACAAATCTTATTGGGGCAGGAATGGTTAAAAATGAAGCGAACTGTATTTACATATAATAAATAAATAAGTAGGAATCTTTGTCCATTCCTGTCACTGTAGGTGTATAACCCACTAAAAGTGAAAGTCAATGGTGGGAAGGACTATTTTTGTCATCATGCCCACGAATAAGATAGTACACATGTGGAAATTTTTTTTGAATAAGTTCTCAGAGCCCAAGTAAGGGGACTTCACCTGATGTTTCTAGTTGACGTAGGTTTCAGTAGATAATATACATTTCAGCATAAGGTCTTTCTTTGGCCATAAAATGCAGCATACAGTTTGTTGAGCTTCAATTTAACACTGTGATACTGCAGAAGACTGCCAGTAGCTTTCTGGACTTACAGTCGCAATGGTTTTTGTATGGCAATATTCAAACATAATTTACTTTCGTTTCTCAATAATTCTGCTTAGGCATGCTTGCTGGGATGTCGTAATTCTTTTCCCATGGCAATGTCGTACAACACAAATTTTGGCCCCCTATCTGGGTTTGCCTCTACATATTAACAAAATTTATCAATAAAATTATTTGTCTTACCGCAATCAATGAAATATTTCACACAAAAGTAAGATTAACTGGCGATCAATGGCACAGGTGTAGATCGCTGTCGCCCAGACTGCAAAGGCATTAAGGTCACAACTGCTATGCGTCTGACCTTAAACTATTATGTTGAAATATTTTTCTCAAGTAGCAGCGTATTCTGGTAACGCGTTAGTTTTATTCCCCCTCTCCTAAACTATCATTAACCAGTCAAACGAGTCAAGCAAATTTGATTGTTCAAAAACGCGTCCCATAAAATGTAACTTTCGAAGACTTTCAAAATGGAGCATTCCTCAGTGTGTTTGTTAGTCCGTCTCAATGTTTAGTTTCTACAATATCTCGGATATTATTGGGTCGATTTAAATTTTTAAAAGTGATTCTTAAACTGCCCTTTGGCCTCTATCACCCTATCTAGTTTTCATCTAACTCTTCTTCATCGTTTTCCTCTATGTACTTTTTCTCTATATTTATTCTGAACAAAATACTTTTCTATAAGGCAAGATAATGTATTATAAGGGAATAGTATGGTATTTTAATAAACAATATTATCGCTATAATTCAATACTTCCATTTGTATTTACCCTCTATCTAAGTTTCTCTCTCTCCCTCCTCTCTGCACAAATTAGGTTTCAGTTTCAGTTTCAAAAGCATAAGTTAGCCTTGATTCTTTCCGTTTTACCCCCCACTTTTTCCCCTCTCTCCCGTTTCAAGACGAGGTAACAAATTGTTTTTTTTTTCTTTCTACTGCCAACTTTTCCGGCTTTCGTCATAAAATATTGGGAAGGGAAACGCAAGCTGCGTGTTGTTGGGGGATGGGACTCAATACGCTTGTCTTTAATGATTCAAATCTTGGGCCAATCGTGGACTGTTAGGCTAGTAAATGGTGCATAATTTCAAACATTTGGAGTTATTTATAGTTACAACCTCCACTAAATAATAGGGCGGGTGTGTATGCGATTAGGGGAAGGGTACCCTTTTTTTCAAACTATTGTGTTAGAAAAGTCAAGTATTGTCCAATTCTAAGCAGACGTTTGGCCTTGCTCTTGGCAATTTTCAAATATAGTAGTGGTTTTCGTTAGTGTTGAATTTGCGTTACTAACTTTTGCATGGGGGAATTTTAACGGCGGGGGGGGGGGGGGGCACGGAGTTAGTTTTACTACACTGGTGAGGGTATAGCAAAAAGCCGGTAATAGCTAATACTGGTGAGTATATAGGAAATTGTCAGTTACGGTTAATGATGGTGAGTTTATAGGAAATAGTCGGTAATAGTTTATGCTTGGGAGTATATAGGAAATAGTGGGTAAAAGTTAATGCTTGGAAGCATGTAGGAAATAGCCGGTAATAGTTAGTACTGGTAAATATATAGGAAATAGTCGGTAATAGTTAGGATTGGTGAGTATATAGGAAGAAGTCGGTATTGGTTAATGCGGATGAGTATATAGCAATATAGTCGGTAATGGTTAGTGAAGCACATTAAAGTTTTAGTACAGGGTTCCTTAAAGGGGACAAGATGCGGTTGTGGCATGAAATAAAGTTATTATTACACGTACTTTTTTCATATTTCTAAATGGGTTTTCTTATACTATACTGCTCGGTATCCTGAAACATTCACGAATGACACAAATATGAAACAACTCATGGTACAAGCAATCTGCTTGAAGAATATATATATATGAGTGCTTAATGAAACACAGGGCGCTTAAGCAATTATGTCAAGAGAGTAAAAGTTGAGACATCGCAGTGGGAGGAGGCCTGGTTTGTTTTTTGTTTTTGTTTTGTTATAATGCGTCCTGTGTTCAAGACGATATTTGTACAGTGTCAATTAATCAATTCTTTATGTTTACATCTGGATATGCTTTTCGTAATTCACTTATTCAGTGCTCAAAATAACGGACACCAATGTCGTTTTTATCTTTACAGATGTCTCTCCATTCATATCCAAGCATATATGGAAAAAGTGGCTGACACAGTGGACAACGGTAATAATTTAAGGGATGACAGATCAATGAAGTCATATCCAGGCGCTCCACCTTGTGCTTCATAAAACCTTAATACATCATTTTGGTGTTCTTCTTTAATTACTACTTTTAGTAACGTAAGCTATCATGTCTGTCAACAACTCGCTAACTCCAGCACTGTTTATCAGTCATGATGACTTCTTTCCATACTATGATATCTTATTGTCTAGCATCGTCTATATGTTGCCCACTATCCCCTGTTTCTCCAATGTTTCCTGTTGTCGAGACATATTTCAGCTTTATTTCTACCCATTAACATTCCCAAAGAAAATGGATTGCTTCTTTATACTTACTTAGCCATTCCTCTTCTACCCCAGGATGTAGAGGTTTGCCAGAGAGCGCGCCATACTATACTGTTGGCGGTCTTCCATTAAACGTGGTTCCAATCTAGTCCTCGGTCCTTCAGAGATTTTCTAACGTCCTCCCAACGACCTCTGGAGGTCACGATCTTTATCATGTGAACAATAATCATCTTTCGCGCACGACTTTCTTTCAGGACATCCTCATTACAGAATACACTTGCAGTTGCTAAATGTATTGTGTCTACAGCACACACCATCATAGCCACACTACCACTGTTCTTACGTCTTGACAATCATCATACCAGGCGAGCGGCACGTGCATTTACTGATTCTTTCATTTTAATTATTGCTCTTTGTGGAGCTTGGATCCACCAATGAAGTGGATCTCCTTGTAGCCACATTCAGTTGCAGCAGTTGATTGTGTGGTAAATTGTTTTATAAACGATGATGTTGCCAGCTCCAAGCATCAGCTTGTAGCAGTTGCCGTCTGCGATTGGCTGAGGGTGTAAAAGGTAAAAAAAAAAAAGGATCCCGTTACACGCCCATTGCGGCATATTGGGAATATGTTAGGCTCATATTTTCTTAACCATCGGACCACTAGGGGTGATGTGGTCAGAACGTCTGAGGGTGTATTAGACCTATTCTTTTCTTTTTCCTCTCTCTCTTCAGAGAAACTCGCACACTACACGGGTTAATAGTATGTAACAGCCCCCTGATTAGAGCGCTGGTCTCTGGCGGTAAAAGTGCCGGGTTCGAATCACAGTACCTACACGCTCCAGTCTACCCAGCTATAAATGGGTACCTGACTCTTATCTTTGAGTTAGGGAAGGAAAAGGCAACGAGGAAGGAAACTGGACACCCCACCTTTCGATGCTGGACCTAGTTTCTTGAAGTCTCTAACACCTTACTCCCCTGTGGCAGTATCTACTATTGGACTTACATTTACCTTTTAACAGCCCGTATATTGTTGTTGTTGTTATGTAATGGTTATCAGATAACAACACGATAACAATACATTTTGTTGATTTTGAATTATAACATCTGAGATCTCCACTAAGAAAGCGTTATAAATCTCAAAATTATATTAACTCAGATATTCAGCAAAAATAATTCTTGCAAGGCCTGGTCGGCTAGGAAGCCGAGATGGACAATCGAAAAGATACACATGAAAATGGCGGATCTAGACACACCACACTGCTTGAGTGATCTCAGAACTAACGAGGTAAGTTGCCACAAATATCCGCAGACATCACTATCCTGAAATAAAGATTTTCTTTTTCAAACAATAGTTAGCAATCCTTTGAATATTATTTCAGTAAAAGAATATGTAGTGTTTTGTGATTAGATGTCTAATTATATGTTTAAATCAGCTACAGACTTTCATAAATAGGCGCTTGCATACGCTAGAAGGATTGAAGTGATGGTATGACAAGGTCACTAATGTGGGACTGATGACAAGGACCAGACAAATGCCAGTGGAACATGAGACGAGAAAAAGACGCTGGCGATGGATAGGACAATCTTTGATGACACCTGTTGATATCATGACATTAGAGGGAGACTAATAAATATTAGAGATAAGGAAGACTTGGAAAGATCTTGAGAAGATGGCACGGGACAGGAAGAAGTGGCATACTTTTGTTGAAGGCCTACGTTTCTTGTGTAGCTGAATGGTAATTATGACAATTATAATGATATGACGATGATGAGGCTGATTGTGGCAGGGGATATTATGAAAATATATATCTACATTTTCTTTCACCTGTCTTCACCTGCTTCCTTATGAGCCATGAACGGTTGGTTAACGTAAAACCCTCCTACACTCAGAGATCTGTCTCTTTTTCTAATTTAGCATGTCTGTTTTATTTTCTGTTCTCTATTTCCGTAGGAATGTTTACCAACAGACCTATTTAGCTAACGTTGAGCTGGTTACCTGTAATTATAAAGCCAGCGGTTGGAAATCGTCGTAATATATCAGACAGGGAAAGACGGAACGCGTAGAAAGAGGCGACTATTTCAAAAGAGTCGTAATTTTGGCTCAGGGGGAGATAAGATAATGTAGTTGTAACGTATTTTTCGTTAGACGGTGATCAGGGGAAATAATTTGAGTAAAAGGAGTAGATAATTTGGAACCAAGGGCAGATAATCACAGTTACTCCCTCCTGAATCCGTTCGTTTGGAAGGTAATTAAACACGGTGAGAACCGCAAGATCAAAGGACGGGCTTCGCTCGATTGCAAAAGTCTGCAAGCGGTAAAAGCGTGAAATTTCCCTCTGATTCGCAGATCGACCGAGGAAAAGCCCGAAATCTGAGCGAAGGCGTTAAAAGTAACAAGTCTGAGCGAAGTTCGGCAAACTTTATATATATATATATATATATATATATATATATATATATATATATATATATATATATATATATATATATATATATATATATATATATATATATATATATATATATATATATATATATATATATATATATATATATATATATATATATATATATATATCCCGTTACACGCCCATTGCGGCATATTGGAAATATGTTAGGCTCATATTTTCTTAACCATCGGACCACTAGGGGTGATGTGGTCAGAACGTCTGAGCGTGTATTAGACCTATTCTTTTCTTTTTCCTATATATATATCTGCCTTTAAACTCAGTATATCCAGTACCGACAGAATTTCAGAGAACATCTAGCTTCGAATTCTAAGATCTCTTATAACAGTGGAATTACTTAGTTTTTCGATTGGAGATCGTTTATTTCTGTGTTTGTGGTAAATACTATACTAGAAGTTTGAGTGATTAATTGTTAAGTCCGTATTTTATTTCACTAAGATTTTTCTGTGTAGAGTGATTTAACTGTTGAGTCCGTCAATTATATTCCACTAGGATTTTATTGTGTGTTAATTGACTAGCGAACTAAATATAATCTATAGCTAAATTGTTCCGGCTGTAGCGTTAATCTAACTAACTGATATTAACCAGTAAGAGTTATTTTAATCGTCTAGTAAATGCACTATTCATTATGAGTACTGACGAAATATATATTTATTTCTAATTCATGATGATTAAAAATATAAATGACTAGCGCTTATTTTACGGAGACTTTTATTAAACGATTCAATATGAGATACACGTGTAGTTATATTTAAAGTTAAATAACTGAGTGTACGAATATATTATATTTTACGCGGGTTAAGGACAGGATTGCGAATACTATATTATGGTTAAGTATTTGTAGTTTTTTTCTCCTTTACACAGTATTGGGTCAAACCCAAAATCTATCAGCGGCTTCCATATAAATCCGAGAATAACATTTACAAAAGAACATTTTTACTTAGTATCTGGGTGTTCAAGGTAAACCTGTCTGGCTTCGTGTCTACACCCAGAAAGAGACAGAGTACCAACCCAAAGAACATTAAGAATAAATTTCGTAACTGGGCCTATAGATCCAGATTTCTTTTTCCCATTTTCATATACATTCAGCCCGGGGTGGCAACAAAATCAAACATTTGACATAATCAAACTTTTGACATTTTCAAACTATCGACCATTTGTGGTGTGACAAGACATTTTATATACTGAGAGAAGTTACTGACCTGACATTCCTATGTAGTGGAAACCTCAAGCTATTGACACTGTGAGCACTGTTAAATTTCTTACCTGGTCTAATTAATGTGACATAAACAGAAGTCCTAAATAAAAGTAACAAAGTGAACGTTCCCCGGAGAAGTGGATTTAATCTGTCTTTGAGGAGCTGGGGTTCTCTTTGCCAAAATAACCCTGGATGTGCTGTGTGCGTGTGTCCTAAAGATTGTTCCAGAAGGTGCAAACCAAGTATTAGGTAAGAACGAATGCACGTGGCTACGGTTGTCTGAGAAGAGAGGAAGAATGAATGAAGAATTCTCATATATATCTTGTAGAATCCAGGTACGCACGTTGTTTATTTTTGGTAAGTTTTGCTAATACTGTCCATTTTTCAGAATAGATTAACGTATAGACTCTGTTCTTTACTGTTAAGGGAAATCCTAGACCATAGCGTATAAATCTTTGACTTTCTTCTAATGGGATCTTGTCTCAACAGAGGGAGGGAAGATTACACCTATGAGTCTATTTCTTTATTAATTTCATTAACCTATGTTTATTTGTATTTGATTGATATTCATAATATTGCTGTTGTAGAGTTTCTTTATAGTAAATAAAATTTACATAAAAACTTTATTTACAAGTGTTGGTCAGCTCGTCCCAAAATATCCCTATTCCATAAATATAATTTGTCACGTCTGTGCGCCTAACTGTCGTCACTTATGTGTGTGTGTGTGTGTGTGTGTGTGTGTATGTGAGTGGTTTATATATATATATATATATATATATATATATATATATATATATATATATATATATATATATATATATATATATATATATATATATATATATATTTTTTTAGGTATACTGTCTGACTAACAAAGTTCTGTTCTAGAGATAGGCTGAACGAGAGGATCTTCTCGAGTCCAGGGACAGACTTTACCCATTTTTTCCACCATTTCACCCGTGAAAATCTATTTCTTATCTTATCTCTCACTGAGTCACCACCTGTCTAGTTCTATTCAGAAGGGACCAAACTGTGTCTTAATTCCCCTATCAAAAATCTACAACACTGTTGATATTACGACGATGATGATGATGATGTTTCTAATGACCAATGTGATGCAAAGATTTGTGACGTCAAACAAAAGAGTCAGGGTTCTTCTTGACGAACTGTAACAAGGGGGTAGGGGGTTTAAAATGGCAAAAATTGCGTGACGTCATATTTGGACGACCCCTAATACATACATATGTGTGCAAATCTGCCAATGCTTGCGCTTATTTATGTGCGCGTGTGTGTGTGTGCGTGTCGTGTATGATGTTTTTATTCGTGCGGGTCTGTATGTATATGAAATCAACAATAAACATATCTCTGTCAACAATATTGCCATCATGTTTCTACTAAATACTAACTACATCATCACGCGAGAGAAAACTTTAAGTAAACATTTCTATCTATAAGGAAATAATACATACAGCGCACTGGTCTAAATGACATCATTTTATCAGTTTCTGAGAGGCCTAGCTGCTATATAAAAAAACCAACAACAACCAAAAAAAAAAAAATATATATATATATATATATATATATATATATATATATATATATATATTTATATATATATATATATATATATATATATATATATATATATATATATACACTCTAATTCCGACAGCTCTGCTCTAAATGTAATAGGCAAATGATACTCACTGAGCTATAGGGTACGTTAATATTTCATTCGCAATAAGAACTGATGTAAAATTAACCACTGTTACGGCTTACGAGAATGCAATATAACTCTTAGTTAACACTATACAAATAATAATAATAAGTACACACTTATAGATTGATACTATATGACAAAGCTCCAATCAGAAACATTGTATTTTTACATCTCAAATGCCAAGCCAATAGCGTGCAATTTGCGTATATTTTGGTAGGGGCATATTCCCACTACTTCTCACGGAGAATTCCTGTGTGACATCTGCAAAATTAAATGTGTTGTTTACAAGTCACATCTCCAAATATGGTATGCCAGTTTCCGTCTATTATCGATCATGTTTACACTCACGACTTCATAATCTATCACAGGTAATCTCTTTTAACATGGATAATTATTCTCCGACCCGTCTTGTCCGGAAATGGTTATCTCATTTACCCAGTCTAGCCAACAATCATCAAAACTTGTCAGACAATGATAATATAATCGACTGTGGTCATCCCAAGGTTGTTTTCTCACTAATCCGGTTCTCTCCCCTGCACTTATCTGGTTTGGTAGGAAATGTGTTACACATTAGTAAACCACACTTCTCTCTACAAATCCCATCTGTCAATACGGGTTCAAACAAAAGTTATTGATTACCCTAAATCAGCAAAAGATGGTCTCTAAAGTCCTGACATGACAAGAATTGAGGACAAGGAGTGTAAACAATAATTAAGAACAGAAAATGAGACGTAGTGCAATAAAGTCAGCGATAAACATGAATGCAAGGAAAAGATAACAGACAATTCTTTCACATGTACAAAGCGATACCATGGAATCTACCGGTAGATAAAGTTGAACCGGTTGTCGACCTCTGGCATACATGATATACGACCAAAGAAAACCCTGAAACTGTTGAAATATTTTTATATACTACAGTTGTTTCTTCAATAACGTGGAATTTGTGTTCCTAATATTCACCGCTTTGTGCAAATTCACGCAATTCTCTTACGGGAAAAATATGGTTAGGTTTAGTACCCTCAAAATCTGTACATTCTCGTACGCAATGCACTAAAAAATATAACAAACCTAATAAAAATAAAGTGTTTAAAGCACTAAAAGTAGGCACATCGGCAAGATTTTGAGATTTTTCTTTGAAGTTTTCATAATTAACATTTATAACTGGTTCTCACTATTTCCCGTCAGGAAGCCTCCACCCCCCACAACAAAACCACTTCTGACAGGGTCAAATTAATTTTGACATATCACCCCCTCAACACTGAAGTCAAAAGATCATCTTCCGTCATTTACCTAATCTCCAAGCGGATTCTGCAAATAGAGTAGCCTATAGACGCGACAAAAACCTGAAGCATCTTCTTCGTCACAGTTGTCTCTTAAATGAGAATTCCGGTGACTTTGGCACACTACCTCGTGGCCGGACAAGATGCCAGACGTAGAAGTGTGGCATCCAATCATGCAAGATGTCTTTTCCCTTGGCAACGTTCAACATTACCAATAGCTTCACATGCAAGTCCTGCAACGCCATTTATACGATTATATTCAAACGTAGCAGTAAAACTTGTATTGGCCACACATGTAAACGACTTGGGGCACAGATTTAGTCAGCACCTCAAAGATATGCCCCGGTTGAAATCCTCACCTGTAGAAATTAACTTTAATGGTCCTAACCATCAGGGTCCTATCGACATCCAGTTCACTGTAACAGAACCTGCTCCTCTTATACTGCCAGCCGTGCCCAGCTTGAACAACGTATCATTCACCGTATGGGATATCACAAACCAGGCGATCTTAACACCCTACATTTCTTTGTCTGGGGTGACCTTTTCCACTCCTATTCTATGTTCCAGTGAAATCGTGCTTTTTTTCCTTTTAGTTATTAATTTATTTTTTTTTTGGATTTTTTTTTTATTTGTTTGTTTTCGTTGTTCTTTCTTTTTACCTATTTTGTCTACGTCTACCTCGTGTAACCTCTTCTATCTCCATTACTCCTATTACTAAATTTGGGTTGTTTCTTGTTCCGGTTCCCTTCTTAGATTCTAATGTTTACCCTCGGAAGTTGCAGCGATATAATGTTTTCGTGGAGCGTTGTCACGGATTGCCTCCCCTGGTTTGCAGTAGTCGTCCAACAGTGGCCAAAACTCAAGAGTATCTAATATGAGCCTTCACATGTGTCTACCTTCGCACAAGATTACTCTTGGCAGAGTTGTAGATAGAAGGATAATGATGAATCTATCTCAAGGTAGTTTTCACAAAATATTCAAAAAAGCGAGAACAATAGTGCATTGGCTGAGCACGTTAGCTCTATTGTCTGCCGACAACTTTTTTGAAGGATTGTATTTAGTAAATTGACTGAGGCAAACATGCAGTACATTTAAAATGATTAAATCGAAGTTATATTTGTATAATTACAAATTCCAAATCTAATAATCATTTAGTTTTAACAAGGGTTTAAAAGAATGAATAATGTTTTTTTTTCCCTCAGAAAGGTATCGTCACTGTTGTGATAGGATAAAAGATTATAAAGCAGTTCACGTGGCAGCTTATAGATTTCACTTATCGGCCACTAGTAGGTTCTACTTCCTCTGGTGGTTTGGTTCTTGGTAGATTGCTCACTGATAACGCTCGCCGCTGGTCAGGGATATAGGGCGTAGCACGTTCCCAGAAGAGTCAGGGAATGTCCATAAAGTTGATCCCTCGTCTTAAAGCTCAGTCCACTGTTCCCTTCTTGTTCTAGAGGTAGTACCCTCAACTGGTACCACCGCCAACAACTATGGTAAAAGAATAGACACGAAACGCTATCCTGAGTATTGCGTTTCCCGACACATACTTATGTGTCCCCTTTCTCCTATTCTATCATTCCATATACTCAGACTTTAACCTTGATGAGAATTAAACTTAATACCTCGGGAATAAACTTTCTTCACATTTAAATTGAATAGATTTATCGTTATTTTATATTTAAATGAAAAGGTTAATAGTACAGATAGAATAGGCTATGTTTACATTTACATCTCCACTGACTGAAAAATATTCACAATATAAATTTAAGATACTTCAATTTATATCTACACTTGTTGAACAGTTTGCAACGTTAATTAATTTTAAAGTAAATATGTTTATATAGACATTTACACTTGTTTGACAATGTAAATATTATACTTAGAATGTACACCATTTCTTTCATCTTTCCCTCCCTGCTCCATATGGAACTAAGGACTATCTAGGATTTTAGTTCTCTTTAAGAAACTAGCGATAAGCAGTCACCAGCCCCTTGCAGTGGTGGTTCATAAAATCATCATTCTATATGCTCAGGTTGCCAGCGTCAAATGATTCGGACATCCAATAGCGATTTTCATACATTTATATTCAAATGGTAATATATACATATTAGTTCACATATTAGTAATGAAAAATATAGAATGTAAAATGACAACTTACTTCAATCCTGACTCACAGACGTTTTGCTCAGATGAATAAAGTTAAGGCACTTGAATCGACCTCTTACGCGTGTAATTGTGGGTCGTTACTTTAATAAGATAATTCCCTCTATGAATCTTGAGTTCACAGTTTCATCAGTCCCGGTTTCCTTGTTAAAATAATAGTGATTTCATTGGCTGCTTTGTAATTCCGTCAAGATTCTCCAAGAAAAAAGTCCGGCCTGATGAAATGGAATTCTGAATTCCAACTTCTGGCAAGGTCTGGTTGTTGTAGCGAGAGGAAAGATATAATGATGGTTATATTATCCTAGACAAATAGATGTAACAGTTGATCCCAAGATAGTGCCAGTTAAGAGACTGCTCTTACAAGAAATACCCCATTCTCTGAAAAGAGTAATGGTGTATCGACATCAAAGGTATAGTCAAGCTGTATAGGTTCCTAGATGAGATGGTACTGTACTATCTAGATTCCTATGGGCTCCTCTCCAGACTAACCTTAGACATTGACTCTGCTAGGGGTAATTAACTACACAACAAGAACTTTAAACAAAATTTAAATGATTCACTGAAGACTCTGGGTACAATTTATAATTTATTCATATACAAGATCTTTTCTTCTTTGTTAATTTGTCAAATAAAATTCAATTGAATACAAAATAAAATTATGCGTCACTTTCAAATATATATATACATATATAACACATTTACAGTTAATTTCTTAAACTAATATAGTTTAATTTCGCTGTTTTCTTGCTTCATGGTGGTATCTGTCTCTATTTTTGTGCTTTCTTGAATAGATGAATCTAAATGTTACTTTATGACTCCTATGACTGTCAAATGTCTTCTATATACACCACAAGGTTTTCATGATCACATAGTCTATTCGTAGGTGGGTTAATTTGGTGTTGCTTGAAAATTGAAGAGTAGCCCAACTTATCTGAAACAAAGTCCTTCCTAGGCCTCGTACAGCAGTATGATTAGATAGAACCCCACCACTGCGGGTCCTCCACTCGTCAAGATAACAAAGTTATTACTGGCAAAAGCTCTGACAAACTTGAACATCTATTTGCTGACTTGGTCACTAGAGATTGTGTATGACACTCAGGGCAGGATATAACCTGAAACAATATATACAACATACGTAGTATCGCTCATTGTCTCCTTAGCCAGATAGGAGGTAGTATGAGACAGTTCAGACAAGCTGTGGTAAATCACAAGAGACATAGTAAGTCATGAATAACACAATTCGATCATGTTCTAGCACAAAAGTTCAATATTTCACTTGTTACAGTTCTGTCAATGATTTGCTTCAATAAAATCATATAGGCCTTATGGTAATCATTGTGTCATATATCAAATAATAAAGAAAATCAATCTGTTATAGTCATTCCTTCTTCCAGTTTGGATAGTCCTTTCCAGCAAGCAAAATATCTTTAAAACGCTTTCCACAACCAACCTGCTCAATCTATTCGTTCTACTTATTTATTACACAATTAAACTAACCTACCCACTTCGGGTTTTCCCCCAGAAATAGCACAATGATTCTACACATGCTAATATTTCTTTAACATACATTGATAATATACTGTTCAAAAAAAAAAAAAAGAAACGCATAGCTACTGAAGGCACACACATAGCCATAATTTTGACATTCAATAACTTTTATAATTTAATGAGTTAATTGTTCAGATTACACACAAGAATACCTTAGGGTTCACCCAATCATTTGACAGTTGTTTTGCAACTGGGTCACGAGAGTTTTTTGGCGTACGGGCTTTCCCGTTAGTATGGTGTGTGGCCTCCTCTTGCATCGATCAGCGACTGGCATCTCCTGGGCATGGATGCAATCAGATGTCTGATGTGGGTCTGTGGGATGGCTGCCCACTTTTCCTGGAGTGCCTGGAAAAGATCACGACGATTGGCTGGAGCAACGTCTCGGCGACAAACACGTCTAGGCAGTTCATCCCACATGTGCTCAATCGGACTCATGTTTGGAGACAGGGATGGCCAGGGAAGGGTGAGAATGTTGTTGGCAGTCAGGAACTGCGAGGTCAACCGTGCACAATGGGGTCTGGCGTTGTCCTGTTGAAACACAGACCTTTGGGCAGCCAAAAGTGAAAGGACATGGAGTCGAAGAATTTCATTGACGTATCGTTGCTCATTCAAGCCTCCTTCAATGTGCACCAACTGACTCCTTTCGTTGTAACTGATCATTCCCCACACCATTGCACGTCCACCACCGTGCGGCGGAGCTTCATTGATGCAATTTTGGGCAAAACGTTCATTTCGCCTACGGTAGACCGTACGCCGTCTATCATGACGCTGCAACAAAAAGAAAGTTTCGTCCCTAAACCAGACACGTCTCCATTGATTGTCAGCTGTCCAGGGACGATGCTGGTTGGCCCAAAGAAGTTGATTTTGGCGATGGCGGCGCGTAAGGACAGGTCCTCAGTGAGGTCGTTGTGCCCAAAGTCCAGCGTCATACAGTCTATTCCGGACAGTTTGATCAGACACATGACGTCCTGCAGGCAATGACTAGGCAGTTGAGGAAGCTGTTGTAAACCTGTCTCTGAGGTGACGAAGCAGAATAAAGCGATTCTCCGCTGCTGTTGTCACTCTGGGTCGTCCACTGCGATGCCAGTCTTCAACTGAGCCAGTGGCTTGGAACCGATGCCAAAGTCGACTGATGGTACTCTGATGCATCTTTAGATGCCTGGCAACCTGACTTTGACTTTCGGCTGTGTCGTGTGAAATTCTAATCCACATATATAAATTAAAAAGTAAATGTAAAGCCTAACAACTTCAATAAAAGGAAAGAAGAATGGTAAAGAACAGTGCTGTCACAATGACTGTACTCGAAATCCCCCGTGTTTTCTACTTCGTCTGCAAATTGTAACGTTTCACGTTGATAGTAAAAGCCTACTGCAGCATACACGCTTTCTACGATAAAACGTGTACTGCATTTCTAAGAAAAACCTTGAGATACGCAAGCTGACCTATATTTAATATTCCATTCATGTCATTTTATACACTAAGTTACCATAAACGAAAGACAGATGAAATTAGGATAGAGAGAAGGGAGGGCTGAAAGCCGGAACGCATGCCACACTAACACGCGTCTCGCTATACAATTACTACCATCACGCGTGTAAGGCCACAAGCACTAGCTTTTTTCAAATCGACAGTGATAAAAAACACTACCCATACGAGAGTTAGGTTTTAAAACTTACAAAATGCTTATTAGGAAATATGACATTATACTGTTTTATGTCTGAAAACATGACAGTACCCAGACACCACATCGATCGAAGTGAACGGGAGGTAGAAGAAAATGCATATTTTGAACGCAGCCCCTTAGCCCCATAAAATTTATATAGTTGGGTTCCTTAGGACTTGCTGACAAATAATATGTTAAGTGTTACGCAAATAGTCTAGGAATTAACAAAATATAGCCAAAAGAAATAGTGAGGGTGTCAGACAACACCAAAATCAGAATCGCTCAGTGGCAGATTTTAAAACCACCATTGTACGGGAAATAGGTCCCCATGTTAAATCCTATTTGATTGGAGCGAAAAAATGTAAGGCTAAACACGATTAGTCGGGCTACAAATACTACCTTTTGTTGTTAGGGGAGACGGAAGGAAGGGTACTTTTTTTCAAACGCTTGTGTAAACATGGCTCGATTGGTTAGACCCGCCAATATAGTCAATTAGGAGCGTCAGGTCAGCACCACATTTTTCAAATAAACTTTCTAAAGCAACAGTGCGTTGAGATTCAGCTTATATTTTTCTAAATAAAAGCCTGAGACAGTGGCAGGTCGGATTTTGTGCCCTATTCATTGCCAGTCAACGTAATTCTGTATTATTTCCATGAATTGTGGGACTGTGGTCCTAAAGTTATTGAGCAGCACCTGGTCTGAGCTTTGCTGAAACTGGAGGCTGACAGCATACTCCTGGGTCCAGATAGCGACTAGTGAGGTGTCTCCAGAACACAGGGGAGCAATCGAGCAGAGGAGTCCTTTCCTGCCACCCTCACGAAAGTTAAGCCTCTGTGGCCAGTGGAGCTCAACATTATGTGTCCCCTCAAAAATTGACATTATAGTAATAAAGAGGGACAATACCTTGTTTAAATTGACAGGAACTGTGAACTTTTCCCCATACTATTTCCCAGATAAACAAACACTTGAAGTCATGATGACAAATAACAACATAGCTTGAAAAACAAAACCAGTATTACCTCATAGTACTACTACACAACTGACACACATAGGATAATATTAATAAAATATGTCACTACAAGGTTCATATTTATAAATTCTGTACATATAAATTGTGATTACATTTGATTGTGATTCCTGGTTCACTTTGTAGTTGAATCAGGATATATATTAGTGAAAGTAATTAATACATATATATTTGAAACTTTACCAGTGACTCATTTAAGATAGTCTTATAGAGTGTTAAATGTGTGTGAGTGTCACAGTGTTGTCAAGTGTGGTGGAATAAATTAAATTGTTTATCTGTCTGTTGTTGTTGTGACTTACATTTCATCATTTACATAACCCTAGACATTTAACGTAGTCATCACAATATTCCAGAATAATTCTGACTGAGGTATAAATGTGGCAGCAAGTAAGGTTATCTGTAAAACACTACACCTATTAGATACAGATACCTTCACAGCTGATCTCAGTCAGTACACTAAGTCCCCTATAAATATTTATAACATCCCACTTTACCACAGCCTGCATGCAGTCGGCCAATAGCAATGTTCCTTAAATTTATCGATAGAGACGCCATAAATGTCTGCTTGAAAATGAACTGAATTTGTTTTGTGTAGCGTTATCCTTTTATAGGGTTTCAGTTGCGTAGTTAGTGAATAGTGTTTGCCCCAAATTTTGTTGCTTTCACGTGCGCGCAACATGAGCTGTGGTCAAAAATTGCGTCATAAACACTATTGACCACTGCGTTGTAACGATTACAAAAACGAACGCAATTCTGGTCAACACGTGCATTTGACACTGTAAATAACATTTGAGACTGGTTTTTATATACCCTAGCAATAAATTTTACTTACAAACTCATAAAAACGCGCATTCGGATAGCTATGCGTTTCTTTTTTTTGAACAGTACGTATTTACATATACATATATTTAATTAACATCTCGCTTACCCTCAATCACAGACAGGCTTTTAATGGTTACTCAGTCTGCTCCCACTTATGCAGATGGCAACGAAGTTGATTTAACTGCTTGTGCTCTGTGTCTGTAGTTTGAAATGATCCCTGTTATGGAATTGGGTCCTTCTTTATCTAGGTATTCCATGATTAGTTGCACACTGCCTTCCGAAATATCCTTAACATCTACAGTTTTGTTTCCTCCATGTCTAGTGGTCTTCCGACACTATTTATACCAAGCTGGCTTTTCATTAGTTAGTTACATCCACGGGGTGTGAACGGTGATAATTTTTGAATGATGCCGAGATATGAGTCACACTTCATTACCGTTGTGTCGTCTTGGCAAGCGATTTCTCACAGATGAATAAAGTTAAGACATTTGAGTCGGCCTCTTACACGTGTAATTGTGGGTCGTTACTTTAATAAGATAATTCCCTCTATGACTCCGTGTGTTCTCAGTTTCCTTAGTCACAGTATCCTTGTTAAAATGATAGAGATTTCCTGCGCTGTTTTGTAAGTCCGTCAAGATTCTCCAAGAAAAAGTCCGGCCTGATAAAGTGGAATTCTGAATTCTAACTTCTGGTAAGGTCTGGTTATGTCGTCTTGGTAAGCGATTTCTCACAGTGTCTTAACACTGAAACGTGTCAGTTATATTGCTTGTACTCCCCCCTCATCTGTTTGTAATGAAGCTACTCATCATTTCAAACATACTTGTTGGGTAGGGTAATTCTAATATTCCGACATGGAATAATTTTGCGCGTGATTCAAAGGTCACGTCACCCATATATGGCAGGGAAACATCCGATGCCTAGTTTATAAACTCACCACCACATTTGTAAACTCGTACAACAATGTGTTTCAGAAGTAACAACTTATTACTTTCGGATAAATTAATGTCTACGTGAATGTCGGACAGAAAACGATTATGTCATTCGTGTTTGTCAAAAATGTGTTGCACAGACGAGTAATCTTGTTATCTGTCGCTTGAGCACACAACTCTACGAGAAAACTAAGCAGGCCAATATGGGTTTTACCTGCGATAATATCAGCAAATCTGTGCCGCGCCTAGCAAATGGGATGCTTTATCACCAACAAGGAGTGTCAAATGTTATGACAACATCAAACATCTGCTACATAACAGAGGAAGAAAAACGTGCTGACCACCATCAAAAAGCACGTAATTAGTCAGTACAGCAAGTGTATCTGATTACTGCCGTAGTGAAAGAGATCGAGAAGAGGTCGCCCCAAAATCCATCTCGTCACACACACCCTATCCTAAGATATTTGTAGAATATCCAGCTTTGGGGCGGTCACTTCTCCGTGAGTTTATTGTGCACTGGGTTCTCTCTTTCTTGTAGAGTTTTCCTCTGTTCCCTTATCTCGGTGGCGAGTGACTGAATTTCTCCCTTGGCAGTGTGTGCAGTTTTGAATGTACTGACGCACATCTTGTCCACCTTCTAGGCCAAAAATGAAGGTTACTCATTGTGGTTCCCATTGAAACATGTTCTCCCGATGTGGATATGTGAGCCGCTTTCAAAACAGAGGGTCTTAAGGGGAAAGGCACTACAATTAGTCTTTCCCGTTCCGTCCGTCGATAAATAATGCCATCGTCTTTGTGGAACTTTCCAACTGAAGCATGGCTTATCTTTATCTGATTCTGGTCAGAGTACGCGGCTAAGGTAATGTCTTCCATCTGCGCTTGGCGTAACTCTGCTTTACTACACAAAAATGTCGAGTTGAGGTATGAGTCATCTAATTTTGGGTGTTGGATACTCTGCTCAAACTCTTTCTTCGTAGCTTCATCCGTCTGGTTGTACGGGTTATGGAAAACAGAGCAATCTCTCTCAAACTGTTTAATATTGTGTCGCAAACCTGGCCAGACATAGTTCGGTAAGACCTGTTTTCGCTAGGGCATACAACCGTTAAGAAGTGGGGCAGGGTGGAATGCATTTCCTGCATTTTGCGGGTGCGATATGGTAATGGGTAATGTCTCTTGTTCCCCACCCTTCTATACACCAATCCTTTCTCCCTGTAATATATTCCCTGAGGAGAATGGGAGTAATTACCATACAACATTGAAAAGGAAAGCTTAAGGGTTTGATCGGCCCTTTGTGCCTGATTTAGCTCCGAAGTATTCGGCTGATGAGAGATGAGCTCAGAGGCCACTGGGGCGTGTCCTGGGTTCTTTCTCTTGTGACGGCTTGGAGTCATGTGAGGGATCTCCAAGAAACACATATTTCTTCCCTAAAATGAGAGGGTAGACTAAATCGTCTACTCCTGCAGCATTGATTTTGCCCCATACATATCGTGTTGCAACATCAATTTCCGCAACCGGAAGAAGCACATGCTTTATACTGTGTATCTCTACAGTTTCACCAGTGTACTGGTAGGCCTTCATCAAAGATGGGGAACTAGAGCCAGGTATTGTAAACCCGAATCATATAAGCACCGTATGGTTTGGTTACCAACGGTTACTTGCTCAGTAATAGAAGGGTGGCTGGGATTTTGTTCATATGCCTGGTGGTCATGGTTCCCTATCGGCCCCCTGATCAGGCATGCGACATTATAAGGGACTGTTTTCGGCCTCTTACAGTCCAATGTAAAATGTGTATCGGATTTGCACAAACTACAATTTCGTGTTCCAGTTCTCTGGGTTGAATTGCTCTGTTTCTACCTCTGGTGATCTTGTCGTTGTTGTTTTTGGGGGTTGTGTTGTCCGTATTTTTGGAGCTATCATCTGGGTGATCCTTCTGTTTGGGGTGATTATCGTGGTGGCGCCTCTTAGGCGGATTCACTTCCGATTGGGCGCTCTGGTACCTATCAGCAAATAGTACTACCTGCTCAAGAGTTTCGACCCCATGCTCAGCCAGGAACCTTCTCATGTCAAGTGTGAGCAAGTCCTTGAACTACTCCACGAGAATAATCTACTTCAGCCCTTCAAAAGATTCATCAAAGGTGCTGAGAGATCCCCACTTCTCCAAGTATGTTTCTAGTCGTATTGAAAACTGTCGAAAAGATTCATCTTTCTCTCTTTTTGCCTCACGGAGTGTACCACGAAAGGTCTCTGCGTTAAGCATCAAACGCTGCAGCATAGCTTTCTTCAACATGTCGTAGTTGTTTTGTTCTTTCGTGGGCATCTTGAGATCGCCTCAGACTCTGGGATAGCTTCATGGTGTATCTCTCCCTCTCCAAGAAATAATTAGCTGCTAAGGATTCAAACCTAGAGAGGTAGATGTCTATTTCCTCTGAAGCCTCAGAGTAAACATCTAATTGAAAGGATAACGCACTAGGCGCCACTGCCTGAAAAATGTTGTCCCCATCGCTACCTTGAGCAAATGGGATGCTTTATCACCAACAAGGAGTGTAAAATGTTTTGACAACATCAAACATCTGCTACATAACAGAGAAATACATAACTGAAGAAAAAAGTGCTGACCATAGAAAAGCACGTAATTAGTCAGTACAACAATTGTATCTGATTACTGCCGTAGCGAATGAGAGATCGAGAAGTGGTCTACCCAAATCCATCTCGTCACAAGCGTTCTCTCCGGCGAGTATGCTAGGTCTTTGCCTGCTTTTACGGGTAGGACCCATTTTTTAATTGTATTTTTATGTGTCCTACTTAGCTCTCACTTTCTTTCCTTTCCCTGACGAAGGCTTTGTGACCGCAACTTTGGCTACTTCCTTTGTCTTTTGTCCAAGTAAGACGAATCAACATTTTCTCGTTTTTTTTTTTTTTCATATCCATTCGTCGTATTATAAATAATGCTTTCTCTTAAACTGTGTGAAAGCTTGCTAAAGTCTTTTTTTTATTGGTCTTGGATCAACACATTTAACAGTCTTTCTATGTCTTCTATTTCTTTAGGCCTTGTTCTAAAGTGGCAGGTATTAAACGTAACTGGACAATATTTATAACCTAGTTATTCGGTCCAGTCTTCACAGCTGTAAGGAGACACCTGTAGATGCTACTGAGTTAGAGAAGATACGAGTAGCAGGGGGGAATTAGTCACTATACGTTATCAACTGGAGCTAGTATAGTGAAGACATTAATATTGTTGAGCCTACTTTTGGCGAGGCGCAAAAACAATGAATTCGTCAGTTACATTTTAAACGCAAGTTCAAATGTAATAAACTTCAGCGTCTGATGAAATCTTAATACATTTGTGATAATTTATAACACATTTGCTTTTCAAAATTAACTGCATTTTGTAGTATTATTAACAAATGTGCTATTAGAACCCACAATCTGTTCAGATGTTTATCTTCGCTGAAAAGACACGCTTGATAAATGTAATCTTACTTACTTACTTACTTAGTCGTTCCCCTTCTACCGTGAGGTGTAGAGGTTTGGAAGAGAGAGCGCCAGACTATTCTATCAGCTGTCTTCTTCCTGGCCTGGTTCCATTCTAGTCCTCGGTCCTTCAAAGATTGTCTAATGTTGTCCTCCCAGCGGACTCTGGGTCGTCCTGGAGGTCTGGATCCCTGGCTCTTTGTTTCCCATGCTTGTCGTCGTAGCCGATCTTCTCCCATTCTGCAGACATGGCCAAACCATATTAGTTAGGACTGTTCTATTTGTAATCTAAATTTCTAAATGTAATCCTTGGTGTAAAAATAAATAAAACTGTGATTGCTAATTAATATATTCTTAAACTTTTTTATAGTTCAATTACTTCTCTGAGAACATCAACAGACTAAGTCCATTACCCGGTCAAATGAGCAAAAAAGAACTTTGTGCAAAAATAATTTTCTGACACAACAGTAAGGTTTCGTGTAAAATAACTTATAGGCATTTCTACATATCTTAAAGGTGTAACTCTGCAAAGTTTCATCTATCTAGGAATGTAAAAGGTAAAGGATCCCTTTTACAGGCTCAATGAGGCATATTGGGAATATGGTGTTAGGCCCATATTTTCTTGACCATACTACACACTTGCGGTGATGAACCAAGGAGTGTGCAAACGTATAAAAACAAACATAAAGACATATATGCTGACATCGTTTATTTGGAAACTGTGTATTTCATATCTAATTGCCTCGGTGTAGTTCATTACAAGTAATAATGTGGCATTATAAATGGCAACTTACCTAACAGGTGGACATTCCTGCATACACGGCTCATGTGGTGTATGCACAATTGCCAGGCCCAGGCAGGGAGTCGGGATTCATCATCCAGCCGAAACTACTGCCACCTGGATTGTATCGAATTTGTAATACAGTCTCCAATATGAACGCCAGTACCAAACATTGTGTAAGTTGTGTAAGTTGTGTAAGAGATAAAAAAAATAAAGATAAATTATTATAATTATTTTTTTTTGTGCCGCACTGGGCTGTTAAAGTCTTTCGTTTATTTATTATCATAATTTATCTTTTCTGTTAATTATGGAGTAGGGAGTCATTGACCCACCAGTCTAGCTGGTGCTAAGTGACAGTTAATACTTGAACAACGTTCTCCTTTGTTCTATTGCCTTTCTGGTTTCTTATCAGGATATTACTATGTTTATAGTCTTCGTCGAGATATCATATGCAATAAAATGACAGTATTTTGTGACAAGTTTACTTAAAGTCTTGTGATAGTCAATATAATGTATCAAATCCGTTCAACTCCCGAAGGAGCATAGGCCTTCAACAAATGTAATTCAAGTCTTCCAGTAAGGTCTCGTCAGTTCAAGGTATTTCCATATCTTCTTCACACATGCAGTTCTCTTTCCCATGTGCTACTTGGTCTTCGTCCACATTTTTTACCTTGGGGATTCCAGAACAAGGTGTGCCTGGTGATAATATCAACAGATTTCCTCAATGTGTGTCTTATCCATCTGCAGCGTCTCATTCTCATCTCTTGTTCCACAGGCATATGTCTGGTTCTTGTCGTCAGTACTACATTATTGATCTTGTCACACCACTTCAATTTTTTATATACTACCTAGACAAGCATTTGTGAAATCCTGAAGCTTTTTGTTTGTGTTTCTTTTCTTCAATGTTTGAGAACCATACAATAGGTGTGACCTGGGATTTCAAATGAAAATTCTAATTTTTTTGTTGTTGAAAATGATTTCTTTTGATCTCCAAATAGTTACTAAGGCAATGAAAGATTTATGTAGTATTTTTTCATATTCTTATCTTGATATACTTGTCTATCCCTCCACCTGTGTCTACACAGCTGCCAAGGTACATGGATAATTTTTTTTTCGTCTTGTAGCGCTGTTTCTTCCAGTAAAATCGTGATGTCGTTTCTTGCATTTATTCTCATTATCTTTGTCTTCTCTCTGTCTATTTTCAGACCCAATGTTATGTTTTATCGAGTAGCTTCATACTGTCCTGTATCTGATTACGGTTTTGAGACAGAAGTGTTCTGTCACTGTTAAAATCTACCATTAAATAGTGTATGCTCCAAAAGGTTAAGATTATTCCCTTCTTCATTTTAGTTTATGTACTTTCAGATAAACGGTTTGCTGTTATCTATTCACCTTTATTGTTGTCTGTATGTTTTATTAATAGTATTGGTCTGTAAAATATTATTTAACGTACAGAGCCGTCATTAATTTCTTTCTAGTTTTCCGCCAAATTGTTTTTGTACGACGCCTCTTTGGACTTTCTTCTGGGACCTATATAACAACAGTTCTTGCCGTGGTGTCAAGGTCTCTTCAACTCACTGTCATCGTCTACCTGATGTAATGATGTGCATACCTTATTTTTGATGATTTGTGTAAGAGGTTCTGGCTTCGCGATGGTATTCGGCCCAAAACATAATTTTGTAGAATTTTCTTTTAGGCACCTTGTATTGAATGAGAATAATTTGGAAATTTCCTGTTCTGTTACTTTCCAGCATTAAAAGTGTCACGTGATGATGATGACGATGATGATGAAGATGATCATAATGATAGGTGTGTGTGTGAGGGGCAAATGATAGAGTAATGAGAGGTTGCTTTTGTGAACAGTAAGTTGTGTAGGCCTGCATGAATGTTAAGTGCGAACAAATACCTGTCAGACTGGTTTTACGTGAGTTTGTCTCGTGCAGGTTTTGTGAAAAAACACGGAATAAGAATTCAGTGTGCGGTATGTTGTTGGTGGTTGCGGAAAGTTAAGAGGAAGGTTGTCACGTGCAGAGTCGAGAAGCTGGCTTTATGTTATTGCTGTAACGTCCGATTCGAATCTGAAGAAAAGATCGTGAATTATAATGTTGGATATATGTATTTTACATAATATTGGATTTTCATGACATGTTCATTACACTCGAGCCTGGGGCTAAATTCCGGTGTTGATGAATTATTCAAGAATGGATGTTTCATGTGTGGTGTACAAAGATAGTAGGTATCTTTTAGGATTATGGATTGAGGACAGACAGCATGCATCAATTAGCATGTGTCATATAGCCTGTGGTTAAGTACTAGACATGTCTTTCTGGTCGTTGTAAGGGCGTCTGCTATCTAGACACATTTATGCTAATGTGTGCTACATCAAGGATATGGAAATTGTGCATGTGTATCTTCATAAGTCAGCTTCACATGTCATCTACTCTTTAGTTTTGAATACAATAATATTTCTTACAATAATTCTTGCTGCATTCATTATTATTAAGATTCTTTAACTCTAATGTCATGTCAATCCTATTGTATGGCTCTGAAATACGGAGAACAACAAACACAACAGTAACGAAGTTACATACTTTTATAAATGGGCGCTTGCGTAGAATAATATGGTTGAAATTGAACGATCAGATCACTGTAGCATGTTGTCCCACTTGCCTAATATTCATCGTAGATTAAAATATCGTCCAATCAAAACCACGCACCCTCTTGCTTGTGTGTCATGCAGAATTGCAAATGGAGTAACAGCAGATGAAATTTTGTGTAAACGGTACGATGGATTTATATAATTTGCAAACAGAAGGATCGAGGAAAACTAACGGAATTTATTGCATTTTATGAAGGAGAAAGCCATATTGTTATCTTGTATAAGAAATGTTGCTATGGGCTTTACTTTCGGAGATATGCGAAGTAAATTGAGCCACTATGTTAGAAGATAGTGTGCAAATGGTTTTTCAAAATTTGCTAAAATTCATAGACAAAACGAATTACGGAAAATCATAGATGCAAAGGAAGCTAAAGATCGGCCCAGTAAAAAGGATATATAGATGAAGATGGATAATGCCGAGATTGAGCAGAATGACGTTGATCTCTGGACCTAACTAATACACCCTTGCTTGAAGTCTGCAAATATTACACGGTCTGAAACCGGTGGCCTAGATTGCTGTATGACAGTCCGCTGGGCATATATAAAAGGCTAACGGCGGAAAGCTTAAACGTAAGCTCGGGCGTTGGTGTAGCTGACGAGTCCTTTTTAGGGCGTTATGCTAGCAGATAGATAATGAAGGTCCTTTTCAGGACTTAGTAGCTATCAACGCTGATCGAGTTAGCAGTCAATAGAGTTGACCTTTTTTCGGATGGGAAATGCGCTCTAATATAACCAAATATGTTGAAAGGAATGCGCCTCGTCAGAAGAAGGCAACAACCGAACCCTCAAACAAAAGTTTAAACTTCACATACACACAGCAGAAGCAGATAGAAGAGACGCTCGTCATGGCTATCATTTACCATCTGTTGGCCGACCAGTTCTGCATCAAAAAACCGAGTCTATTCTGTGTTTTCATCTATCCTAAGAGGGTATGTAAATTGATGAATAATAATGTGTTTTATTGCCAGATCTACTACAGGAGACTGCGGCAATCCTTATAATTAACGATTTGTTAGAAATGTAACGCCAAACTGCTGTCTGAAGTAACGTAATCTGTCAACAGTAACGCAAAATTTGGTAGTCTTTTGGACTTTTTCTAAGTAGCAATGACGAGACGACTGTAATACATTAACGCAAAATGCTACCATCGCCTTGCCAAAACCCGCTTCGTTCTGCCCGCGAGACAACTAGTATATACACGCTGTGGCGAAGCTAACGGATATACACACACAGACAGTTTAAATTCTCGACGCGTAGTGTAGTTGTGACGTCACAAAAACAAGTTGGTATTTGAAAAATTAAAAAGTGAGACAGAAGGAGGGGGACAAGATGGTAGACTTGTGTAAAAAGTTATAATTAACGACTGTCAGTGATAAAACTGAAAATCTAAACGCACATGAATATAGTCATAAAAATTATATATTCGTGTAGCTTAGTGTATTCTGAGCACAAATATGTTTTAATATTAATGGTAGTCAAATTACACTAACAAAAAAAAACTTTTTTTTTCTTTCTCTAACATTTCTATGTTTTTCTGGTCAATTTTAATGCGCTGTTTTTAAATCTGCAAACCGTTTTTCTCTATCAGGTCGGGATCTCTAGAAATACGCAATTGAAGTTTTTTAACAACGCATACAGTATTACAACATCATTCGTACAAGAAGTATAACAGTTATGTAGGCTTGAATTTCTTTGCAGTCGACTTTCGTCGGTGAATGGCATGGCGTACATCGCGATGAAGCATCCAACAATAATCGGCAAGCATGGTCACACTCCACCGTCCTTGATAACGTGACTCCATTACGGCGATATCTTGATGGAATCGTTCTCCATGTTCATCGCTGACTTCGCCAAGGTTGTCAGGGAAAAAGTCAAGATGTGAATCGAGCAAATGGATTTTGAGGGACATGTTACAGCCCATAATTCTGTATGCATCTATACACTGCTTAACAATATGCAACATAGTCAACAGATTTGTGATTTCCCAGAAAGTTATCGACGATCGATTTGAATGCCATCCATGCGCGAAGTTCACTACCATGTAACAAGTTCTCGAATTGTTTGTCTGCAATAACTTTCCTAATCTGAGGTCCTACAAAGATACCTTCCTTTATCTTTGCATCGCTAAATTGCGGAAACTTTTCTCGAAGATAAGTGAAAGCTTTGCTCGTTTTATCTAACGCTTTTACAAAATTCTTCATGAGCCCCAACTTTATATGTAACAGTGGTAAAATGAAGCTGTCTTTGTTAACTAATGGCTCGTGTATTACATTTTTATGCCCGAGCTGCATACGATCCCGGATAGGCCACACCTTTCTTGCATAATGTTCCTGTCTGTTGCGGCTGTCCCATTCACATCGGAAGCAACAAAATTTAGTATACCCAGTCTGCATGCCCGTGAGAATTGCAATGACCTTAGGTCTCCACAAATCCGCCATTGGTAGTCATTGTACTTTATTTTTTCCAAACGTATAGCCATATTGTCATACGTTTCTTTCATATGAACAGAGTAGGTGACTGGAATTGATGAAAATAAATTTCTGTTATGCAATAACACGGCTTTTAGACTAGTCTTGGAAGAATCGATGAAAAGTTGCCATTCGTTGACTATGTGCTCATGACCGTGGTGCACCATTAGACCGTTTACATCTTTGCAATAGAAAATGTCATCATCCATCTCAAAGTATTGAACAAGTTCTCTGTGTCTATGACGAAATTTAGATATCGGAGTATTGGGCGCTAAAAGATTCCATTCTTTGAGTCGCGAACCGAGTAATTCCGCTTGTCCTTTGGTAAGAGCGAGATCACGTATTAGATCTGAAAGTCCTGAATGTTTAATTAAGTAAACACTATCATTCACCGGTATGTATTCTGAGTCAGAATTAGTTTCTAATGCAGGTAAACTATCACTTTCTGATGGTTCATTCACGTCCAACGGATTATGTTCTGGTGGTACTTGGATCGGACACGTGATTGGATCATGAGGCACTGGTTTCGAAACCAATTCAATATTTGAATAAACCACAGACTTTCTAGTTTTAAAAGTGAAACCATGGATATTTGTCAAGCAGAAGTACAATCAGTAGTGTGATTTGCATGTTCACGCCATATTACTGGCACTCCAAAAGGCATCGACTTATGCTTCGGCGATTTTCGTAACCAACCTGCCAATGTATCGAACAAACTGCATTTGGCTACCAAGATTTATTTGCATCATCAACTTTCGAATCGAAATAAAGTTCATATGCTTTCTTTAGTAATGGTGTAAAGTTTTTCTGGTCAACACGATCGGTAAAATATCTGCACACGTAACAGAACAGATCAGCCGAATTTCTACAACTTCAAGAAGCCATATTTTGCTCAGAATTATTTCAAAATACAGTAACTATTTGAAAAATCGCGTAACATGTGTCATGCATCTTTTAGCAGTATAAAAAGTAGAATTATGTTGCTTTTTATTAATTTTTAATAAGTTATATAGTAAAAATGAAACGGAGCAAATAACGGTTTCCCAAAAATATATTTATTCACAAATATCTTAAGAACCCGACGTGATAGAGATAAACGGATTTCAGATTTTAAATCAGCGCAAGAAACTGACCTAAGAACACTTATTCTTATATAAGAAAGAAAAATGTTGTTTGTCAGTGTTATTAGCCACGTTATTGAGGAAATACTATTTGACTGGAAACGCGTAGACGAACGGACTGTTGTCCTTGCTCGTTAACTGTAACGTTATTGGGAACGATAGTTTGAAAGGAGGCATAGGAGTAATTCGAATCTGATTGGAGGGTATAGGAGGGTAGACAGAGAGTATTGGTTGGGCAGAAAAGATAAAAATCTATATTTAGAAAAATCACTCCTAGAAGTGTGAAGTAGTGTTTTTCTTTTTAAATTTTTGAAAATTTAAATGCTAGACCCTCGCTGTGATTGGGTCGGTCCAGGCATATTGGCTAAAAGCGTTTACAGCTCAGCGCCAGTTGAAAAGAAATATGTTAGAAGCAAGCTGCGTTGTCCTCAGCAGTACCAAGTGTGTTATACCATTGGCAGTCTGAACAGAAGGCAAAGCTGAACTTAAACTACTATTTATGCTAAAGCCAGTCAGCGTACGTTTGTGATATTTCTTTGAATTGTGGTAAGGAAGAAATTTATTAATTTTGTTATTACAATAAAATTGGTGTCTGCGATACTGCTCGATTGGGAAGGTTTTCGACTAAGTACAGGGTCCCCAGCAGAGTTATGCAGGACTTGTAGGGTGTGTTCAAGCAGTACCAGCAGTAACAATTAATGTGTATTGCATAACTGAAAATGATTTCCACAGTTGCCAGTGGGAAAGCTAACCCACGTTATCTTATGGGAGATCATCATTTTGCAGTGTCAGAGGCGTTGTAGCCCTTAAGGAACAGAATAGGGGCACTGGTAATGCATTGTCATCTCAGAGTGGTATGGGGTGGTCAGAGAGATATGACCCTTTTTCTTTATGTCAATTATTACATGTGAAAGGGAATATAGATGTGTTTTTAAGAATCATAACGTTGTTTCAGAGGTTTTGTTCTGGTACAGTGTGGGTACCAGAACCCTGGTGGCGTTGTTGCAGTGTACTAAAGTAACCTATTGTTTGGACCCTGAGGTCTAGTTACTGCACCAGGAACCTTGTCAGCGTGGTCATACCAGAGAGCCTGTGAAAATGACAGCAGCATCTATTTTCTAGATAAGTGCCATACATGTCGGCACTCAGTTTATCCACTATAATACTATATTTCTGTATAGAAATAACATAAAATAAATTGTTGGCAAGAGACTTTTCAAGATAATTTTAAAAGAGAGAGAGGGAATGATGACAGTACCCCACCCATACTATTAATTACCAGTGTCATTAACTTAGTGAACCTAGATACACATATTTTGATTGTCTTATTATAAATTGAATGGACAGAAGATCCATGGTAGTATTTAAATTGTTATAAATACATTCATAATATCAATTTTTGGTTGTTGGACCTGATGCAGAAAATTCTGATCAGGCCAAATAAATTGTAAATAACCATTTTACCAAACTTTTAACACAGACTTCTATAAGATATATTTCATAGAGTGTCATTGTGTTTGTGGTTGTAGTCTTGACTCAGTCATATATATATATATATATATATATATATATATATATATATATATATATATATATATATATATATATATATATGTGTGTGTGTGTGTGTGTGTTAGTAAATACATGTGTTTGTAGTACTTGTACTTACAATACATCATAATACACTCATAACCCTAGACATATAGACGTAGCTAACATACATATTAGTCAAGAATAAGTCTGATTGAGGTCGTAAGGTGGTAGCAGAAAGGTATTCTGATAAATCAACCCAACCTTTTACTATAATCAGGGTCCTTCACAGCTGACCTCATTCAGTACATTAGGAATAACATCTTATAACATCAAATCCACCACACGCAGGAGCATCTAGAGACAAGATATAACTTTAGTAATAAAGGAACAGTTGACTGAACATGTTATGTATTTTGAAGATTCCAAAAGGGACTTCTTAAATTGATTATTGAGTGAAACTCAAGTGCATTTGTAATTACAATTTTATTCAATAATTCATCATTTCGTCATCCAAACATTGCACAAGAAAGACCAAAAAGATCGATGTAAATAAATAATGATTAATTAATTGTAACTCTCTGACTTGTCACATTTATAATGTTACATTTTTGAGTTTTACTAAATTATTAAATTATCATAGGTTTATTACATAGCAAGGTGGCAACTTAGGATCTGACTTTACCCTGAATACTATCTGAAGCAGAGATCTTCACAGCCGTGACTATCTTGTGATACCAGTTCTCTGACACTGGGACTATATTCTTGTCGGACAGAATTCTTCTTCAGTTCTTGCAGTAATTACTACTAACTACACACTCATAAAAACCTTTCGCTACAGTCACCACGTGGAACTCATTACAAAAGTCCAGACACATACATGCTGAACATAAGATGAGAAGACACTGGCGAATGAAAAGGACATACAATATGGGAATCTACACATGGTAAAAAAAGTAAAGGATCCCGTTACACGCCCACTGAGGCATATTGGGAATATGGTGTTAGGCCCATATTTTCTTGACCATCGGCACACTAGGGGTGATGTGGTCAGCATCACGCCGGCCGCCTTAACCTTCCCAGGGTTGCTCTGGTACCCAATTGGGGCTGGGTCGACCCAGGAGCCGTTTGTGGCCTAAAAAAATCCCACCTCATTCGGGGATCGAACCATAGACCACTGCGCTAGGAAGCCAGTAAACTAACCACTATGCTACCGCGGCTCCCAAGGTATTCATTGCTCTGGAAATACCCAAGATAAGAAACGCAGAAATAGAACTAAAATATAATGGGAAAGAGGACAGGAAACAGACATGAACATGCTTAGGAAGATATTTAAAGACATGAAGATGTTGGCAAGTGACAAGAGGACTTGGTATACGATTTTTGAAGGCCAATGCTTCTTGCGGAGATAACAGGTCAGAATGAATGAACTAATAGTCAGTGGTGAGATCGGCACGACACCTGGGCATTGCAGTAAAAATTATGCTTTTATAAATATTCCCTGTTGCTTCTTGCCACTGACAAAGGAGGAAAGTCGTGATTCGCTGCCGTAACTAGGCGGTATTGCCGTTTGGAAGGTACTGGTTTCTAGTCTCGGGTAAGCCTATCACTTCCGTTGTTTTTCTGTTGCAAAGTTTTCTACTCCTTTATTTCTCAAGAGTGCGTTAAACATACCTATTTGTGTATTATTTATTTCTTTAAGTATGTTAGTGGTGGTTTTTTTTCACCTGCGGGAAGGACAAGGGTATGTCAACTAGAACCAGACTTGAAGAAGTCAAAAAACACATCCACAAGAACAGTTGAATAATATTTTTTTTTTAAAGAGGTTGCTGCGTGAGATTATTTCGTGCATAACTGTTTAATTTTATATGCATTCTCAATTGTAGTCGGGAAGTGTAAAAGTGTGTCAGGAACAATTCCTCATACCAGTGTAAGTATTCTGAATGTGTGTCACGTCTATTTGGTCTGTAGGGATTTCTGGCTTTGATTCCGGATCCCAACAACTGTCAGCCTTTCAGTGACGCGATGCGCATAGATATGAAACCAGAACCGGAGGAGTTTACATGGCGTGTGCAAAATCTAATTTTAAACGTGACTAAGTACTACAGCATATATGCTCTTCAGGTAGCTGGGTATGGTGAAGAAATGGATTACAGGTATATCTATCTATCTATCTATCTATCTATCTATCTATCTATCTATCTATCTATCTATCTATCTATCTATCTATCTATCTATCTATCTATCTATCTATCTATCTATCTATCTTTCTATCTATCTATCTATCTATCTATCTATCTATCTATCTATCTATCTATCTATCTATCTATCTATCTATCTATCTATCTATCTATCTATCTATCTATCTATCTATCTGTCTATCTGTCTATGTGTCTATCTGTCTGCCTGCCTGCCTGTCTGTGTGACCGCTTGACATACACTACCATTAATACGTGTTAAAAACCACATAAAATGAGAAATAACAACGTTAAAAGCATTTAAGACATTTGTGCATAAAACACAGTATCATGAAAAGTTCACGGCTTTGAGAGAAGCTGTCTCAGAACAACAAAATAGTAAATGCATGTTTTTTAATGGAAAGTTTTGTGAGAAGTTGCTAATCTGGGTTTTTTCCGTTAAAAAAAGTCGAAAAGCTGAAGAAGCGTGTGCAAATGTAGATGTTTTGTACCGTGTGAAAAAAAGCATCGTGTGAAAATTGGCGGGAAAAAAAGAGTGGGCTGTATAAAAAGAAGAGACGTGGGCGATTGACAGGCTTGTACAGATTTTAGGATTCGTTAGGCAAGAGGATTTTTACAGAACTTCGTCTTTGAGATTATCAAGACAAGTTTTTTTTAACTTGACAAGTTTTTCAAGTTAGACAAGTATTTTTAAGTAGACAAGTTTGTATTTTACTCTATTGGATATATTATTCATGTGGATTTACATTTTCATTTTTGGATACTCATTACTTTGTGCAAGAAAGAAATAAGTACTTCACCATTGTGCCAATAACATTGCTGTTCCAAATCCCGTTAATAAACTATATTTTATTTTTCTACATTGCTGAGTTTTCTTTGGAATATTACAGTGGATTACTTTGACAAACCATTATACGAGGTTGCTTTTCACTAAACATAAAAAGGGTACGAACGAATACTGGGAAGAAAGATAAACTAAGGTCAAGAATTTCCATCTCAGGCGGAAAGGCCTGTAACGACTTGAACCAAGAAACGTACAAGAGTTAGCGCACTTCAAAAAAATATTTACCTGCGCTCAACACCATTAACTGAACTGACCCGACCAGCTGACGGACACACACATTCTTACATTGATGTTGTAACCAGCCTGGTTACATCTGCCTTTCAGTCTGTCTGTTTTCAGATTTCTTTTTTTTTATAGTTTGTGTAATTCTCTTCAGTTTTGGTTTTTCTATACTTTATCAGGGCCCTCTCCCTCAATTTCAGTTGTTCTGATCATTTGTCTGTCCACCATGGTAATGGATTTTAATCTTTGTTTCTTTTCCTATCTTTACCTTTTTGTGTTGGTTTTAAGTGATCAGGCATATTCCTGTTTGGTATATATTTTGTTGCTATTTTTAAAATCTCATTTGTTAGTTTTTCTGCAAATATATCTATACTGTTAGATTCAATTTGTTCTATGCTTAGTTTACTTAGCTCCAATTGGAAGGACTCCCAGTTTGCTTTTTTGAGGTTGAATGTAGGTTTGGAGCTTCTTGGACTAGTTCTGTATTTGTCGTTTAGGTTTATTTCTATGTGTAAGTGGTCTGAGCTGGAGTCATTCAGTACTTCACATTTAGCAGAGGCTAGGTTTGGTGTTATAATACTTATGTCTATTGCTGTATCTCCTCCATTGTTGCATGGGATAACCCTTGTCACTGAGCCATCATTTAGTATGATTAGCTCAGCACTTTCAATGTAGTCCAACAGTCTTTTTCCTGCTGGATCATTACTTTTGTTACCCCATGCCTCATGGTGTGCATTAAAGTCACCTACCAATAATGTTCTTTGGTCTATTTGTGTGTTAATAGTGGCAATATACCTATCGGTTATATTACCCTTGGAGCTATAAATGTTTATTATTTTTATATTGTCTGGCTCACTGTCTACTGTTACACTTATTCCTTCAATATGTTCTGTGTTGAATTGTTCCCAATTTAATATTTTGTAGTCTTCGTGTATTAAAAATGCCACGCCCCCTCCTCTTCCCTCCAGTCTATCATTTCTAAATGTTATATATCCTTGATAGTTCAGTTTTTGTTGGGGGCTTAGGCGGGTTTCTTGTATTGCAAGTACGGGTTTTGATTCCTTATGTTGCCTCACAATAGACATCAGGTTCTTCCTGGCACCCCTACAGTTTCACTGAACTACTTTTATAGCTCTATGGTCTCTAGTCTCCATCTTATATGGTTATCACAGTTATGTTTTTGTTTTTAAATTTTGTTGTTTGTTAGTTTCTCTATGTACTTTTTGTTTTGTTTTGCCCACCATCTCTCATGTTCTCTACAAACTCCTCATCTCATTCCAAGTAACCATTTTACTCCGCACTCTTTCTACTAGGTATGGAAGGAGTAGTTCAACTGTTTCCTTAATTTTTTCTTCCATATTTTCTTTTTTTTCTGCTTTTTCAATTTTTCGGACTCTTGCCTTTTTTCTTCTGTTAAAAGTGCTCTTTCAATCTCTATTTTCCTTTGGATTTCTTCATTAGACTCTTTTATTTCTGTTGTTTTATTTAGGTCTCTTCCTATTGCCTGTTGTGCTATTTTAATTTCTTCTAATACCTGCCTGGCTTGGGTGAGGTTATGTTCTGTCTCTTCTGTGTTGTTTTCTTCTTCGCTGTTGCTAAAGCGTGTTTTACTTTCACTTTCTTTCTGTATTTTCTCCTTTATGTATTTTACTTCAGTGGTTATTTGTTTTATTTGTTTCTTGATATTTTCTTGGAAGTTTTGAAGGTGGCTGTTTGCTTTCTGTTTTTCTTTAACTTTCCAGATTGATTTGTTTGTTTCTTGAGCTTTTTTAAGTATGCATTTTGTCTCTTGGAAGACTGGGCACCCCTGGTACCTGGCACTGTGGTTACCCTAGCAATTTGTACATCTTCTGTTTTTATTTTCTTGTTTGTAGTCTTTGTCCTCTTTAGCCATTGTGCAGTCTCCGTGTCTGTGTGCTCCTGCACAGAAACTACATCTTGTTGCTCTTTTACAAGCATGCTGCATGTGACTAAAGCCTTGACAATTTGTGCACTGGATGATTGGTGGTATGAATGTTTCAGTCTTCCTGATTCTCTTGCAGATTTTGACCTCCTTGGGTATTTCTGTACCCTGTCACTCAACACTACCAATGATGTATTCTTCTGCTGCTTAGTTTTAATTCGATCTACCTTTTCTATCTTAGTTTCTAGGTTTTCTTTCACTATGTTTGTGTGGATCTCTTCTGATATTAAGTTTGTATCGATGCCCTTGGTAATGACTTTTCTAATCTCGTTGATCAGCTCCAATTGTATATTTATTTTATGTGGGAGTTGCACTTCTTTAGAGTTTTCTTTCAGCTCATTTATTAGGACCTTGGCTTTTTCTGTGCTGTTCAAGCAGAGTATTACACCATTGCTTGTTTTTTGTAATCTGTTAATAGATTTTTTGTCTATTTATTTTTTTCAAAGATAACCATGATTTTGTCATCGGGTAGGGCTCTCAGGGTGGCTTCTGTCCTTCCTGTTTGAGTGATTTTAACTCTTTTTCTCTGGGTTTTTGTTTCCTTTAGGCTGTCCTCGGCACTTTCTTTGTGTTCTTTGGTTTCCTGAGTGCATTGGTCTGCATTTCCCTGTTTGTCCTTCCTAATGTGTTCTGCGGCTTTATTTCCTGTCGAAGTTGGTGTTCCATTGTGTGCAGCACTTTGCTTTGACGTCCGAATTTTTGTTTCTTTCTCGTTGCTTTTTTTTTGTTATATGAAAGGCAATCTTTTCGTGACTGTTCAGATGGCTCAATCTCTGAAATCTGGGCACTCTGTTGTATCCAGTGTAGGGAAACACGTTCTGTTGAAACGAGCGATCATGTTATCTGGTGTACGCCTGTATAGCTAACTTGGCAGTTCCCAGCAATGATAATTATATTAGGTATAGCAAGGTGTGCTTCGAATGATAACGTTGCATGAGAGCACAAAGACGGGATAAGTTTTGAACTAAATACTTCAAACTGAGATTGCAAGCGATGTTAGGCGAAATGGCAAAGACGGGGAAGAAGAAAATGAGAATAATGAAGACGGAGGTAAAAGACGATGAAAGAATAGGATCACTTAATAACAAACATTCGTCTGAGCTTGTGCGTTGTCAAAGATGGCAGTGTGTTACATCCATAACTACCAAATATTCGTCTGAGCTTGTGCGTTGTCAAAGATGGCAGTGTGTTACATCCATAACTACCAAACATTCGTCTGAGCTTGTGCGTTGTCAAAGATGGCAGTGTGTTACATCCATAACTACCAAACATTCGTCTGAGCTTGTGCGTTCTCAAAGATGGCAGTGTGTTACATCCCTAACTACCAAACATTCGTCTGAGCTTGTGCGTTCTCAAAGATGGCAGTGTGTTACATCCATAACTACCAAACATTCGTCTGAGCTTGTGCGTTCTCAAAGATGGCAGTGTGTTACATCCATAACTACCAAACATTCGTCTGAGCTTGTGCGTTGTCAAAGATGGCAGTGTGTCGTGAAATATTCTAATCCACATATATAAATTATCAGGTAAATATAAAGCCTAATAAATACATATAATAAAGAAAGGAAGAAGAATGGTAAAGAACAGTGCTGTCACAATGACAGTACTCGAAATCCCCCTTTGTTTTATGCTTCGTCTGCAAATTGTAACGTTTCCACGTTAAATATAAGCCACTGCATAAATACAAGCGGGTATTGCATTTCTAAGAAAAACATTGAGAGGCACACTGCGTAATGACCTAAATTAATCCTAACATTAATTATACTACGTTACCAAAACGAACGAACAGATGGACTCAAATAGAAAGAGAGAGGGGCGAATGAAAATCAGGAACGCATGCAAAATTAAACACGCGTCTCGCTATTAATGCCACCCCAACAAGCGTAACGCGATACACAATTACTACTATCACGCGTGTAAGGCCACATGCACTAACTTTTTTTCAGACGGACAGTGATAAAAACACTAACCTTCCCAGAGTTAGGTTTTAAAAAACCTGGAAAACGCTTATTAGAAAAGATAACATTAGATGGGTTTACGTTTGAAAACATTACAGTACCCAGACAGCACATCTTCGAAACAGGAGGTAGAAGAAATTGCATATTTTGAACGCAGCCACTTAGCTCTTTTAAATTTGTATATTTGGGTTCCTTAGGGCTTGCTGACAAAGAATATGTAAAACGTTACGCAAATAGTCTAGGAATTAACAAGTTATAGCCAAAATAAAATGATGGTGCTGTCAGACAACACCCAAAATCAGAATCGCTCAGTGGTAGATTTTTTAAACCACCATTATACGGGAAATGGGCCACAAGTTACATTTGAACTGATTGGCTGGAATGATATGTAAGGCTACACACGATTAGTCGGACTATAAATGCTATCCTTGGTTGTTAGGGGAGACGTAGGAAGGTAAAATTTTTTCAAACACTTGTCGAAACGTGGCTCCATTGGCCAGACTCGCTGATATAATCACTTAGGAGCGTTAGTTCGAGACCACTAGTTCAAATAAGCTTGATAAAGCAACAGTGCGTTGAAGCCAGCTCATATTTTTGCTAAATAAAAGCCTGGAACATAAGCAGATGGGAATTTGTGCCAGTATTTGTGCCAGAATTCATTGCTAGTCAACGTATCTGTGTTTATTTCCATGAATTGTGGTAAGCTTGAAACATTCAGTATCTTTTAATGAAAATTGAATGTGAATTGTTAATTTATGCCTGTATATATGTGTAGTTCAGTAGCAAACATGATGTAAAGCCTATAATGCTCCAGCCTGAACAGAAGGTTTCGGAGGAAAGTAAAACGGCATGGAATGGCCAAACAGTACACTGACACCTAGATGATTGACTAGAAAGAAATAATGCTGGAATTGCAGAGGCGTGGTAACCATTAGGGAGGGAAATACTGGTATAAAGTATTTCAGATGAAGCTGACAGTTGGCCTAACGCTCTGAACTCAATGTTTGTGATGTATTGTGCTCAGTGTAGAACTAGAGTATCAATTAGTTATGAAGTAGAAGGTACATCCTTCTTGTTTTCAGGGACTGTGGTCTTAACGTTATTGAGCAGCACCTGGTCAGAGCTTTGCTGAATCCAGAGTCGGACAGCATACTCCTTGGTCCATTTAGCTATCAGTGAGGTGTCTCCAGAGCCCAGGGGAGAAATCGAGCAGAGGAGTCTTTTCCTGCCGCCATCACGCAAGATAAGCTGATGTGGCCAGCTGAGCTCAACATTATGTACCCCCATCTTAAAATGACAGTGTAAAATACAATTAAGAGGGGAATTTAATTGTTTTAATATCAGGAACTGAGAACATCTCCAATACTAGTTCCAATAAAGACAAACTATTGAAGTCATGATGACAAATACCAACAGAGCTTGAACAAAACAAAACCAGTATTACCTCATATTACTACTACACCACTGACACACATAGGATACTATTAAAAAATACATGTCACTACAAGATTCATATTGAGAAATTCTGTACATATAACTTGTAATTAAAATTGATTGTGATTCCTGGTTCCATTTGTATTTGAATCAGGACACATATTCATTCATGACAGCAATGAATACATATTGTTATTTGAAAAGTTATCAGTGACTCCTTTAAGATATCCTTGTAGAGTGTTTTATGTATGTGAGTGTCACAGTGTTGTCAAGTGTAGTGGAATAAATTAAATTGTTTATCTGTCTGTTGTTGTTTTGACTTACACTTCATCATACACATACCCTAGACATATAACGTAGTCATCACACTATTCCAGAATAATTCTGACTGAGGTATACATATGTGGCAGCAAGTAAGGTTATATATAATACACTACTCTTATTAGATATATATACCTTCACAGCTGATCTCAGTCAGTACACTAAGTCCCCTATAAATATTTATAACATCCCACTTCACCACATATATTGGGGGCTCGTCCGGGATTTTGAATCTTTACCTATTAAAAATAGTGGGGGTAATTCACTTCAGGGAATATAAGAATTAAAAGGTATCCTTGGGTGGAATTAAATAAGGTTGAGCTCACGGTGCCTGTGTTGTCCATTAGATATATATTTAGAGATTGAATTGTTGGTTAGACATTGTATAAATTTACCTGATAGACAATGGCGGACCTGGCCAAATTTCGATCTGCTGCTGTTCAGACTGCAAAAGAGTTAGGATTAGATGGGCAAGTTATGGTTGCCTATGTCACTACGGAATGTGACAAATTTATTGAACGCGAAGAAAGAAGGTTTGAAGCCGAAAGAAAGTTAGAGGCTGAAAAAGAAATTAAGAGGTTGCAGATTGAGGCTGAGGCTAAGAAATTGGAAGCAGAAGAAAGAAGATTGACTGCAGAAAGGGAAGAGAAGAAATTAACTGCAGAATTGGAAGCAGAAGAAAGAAGATTGACTGCAGAAAGGGAAGAGAAGAAATTAGCTGCAGAAAGAGAAGACAAGAAATTAGCTGCAGAAAGGGAAGCAGAAGATAAAAGATTACAAAGGGAACATGAGTTACGACTTAGGGAGTTTGAGTTTCAGGGCCATGCTCCTGAAAATGGTGCCAGTCCCTTTGCCTCTGATGCCACTGCTAGCCAAGGAGCCTCAACCTCAGCTATGAATTTTCATTTAGATCATTTTGTTGAGAAAGACGATGATATAGAGAGCTATCTAAATAGGTATGAACTATTAGCTACCACATATGGGTTAGAGAGAGAAAGGTGGAGCTTAAAGTTATCTCAGGGACTTCGTGGGGCAGCTTATGAAGTTTTTGCAAAAATGAGCAGAGGTGATCAGGAAAATTATGACATGCTAAAGCAGGCTCTTTTGTTAAGATATGAAAAGAATGCAGAATTTTATAGGAAAAAATTTAGGAATGCTAAACTACTGTCAGGTGAAACCTATCACCAGTTCTCTGCACGAATAGAGACATACTTGGAGAAATGGACTTCTCTGGGGAAAACCCAAGATCTTAAGGAAATGGTCCTTATAGAGCAACTAAGAGAGTCCATGGCTCCAGACCTGAGAAAGTTTCTCATGGAACAAGGTGCAGAGAGGCTGGGTGAGTTGCTAAATGTTGTCTGAAAGGTATCAAGCAGCTCAAGCAGAGGTAACAGGTAATAAAAAGAAACAAGTGGATAACTTTAGGGCACCACAGAACTTTAATAAATTTGATCCTAGGGATCAAAACAAAGGTAAGCACCAATTTGATAGGCCACGGTATGAAAATAAAAATAAATTCCCACAATTCGATGAAAGGAAATATGATGAAAGAAAATCTTTCAACCAAGGAAAAAGGTGGTGTAAGAATTGTCAGATGGACAATCATGACACTGACCGTTGCAGAAGGAAACCTGTGTATATGGCAACCCTTCAGGTCAGGTCGACCTCAAGACAGGAGGAGGATATTATGTTGGATACCACTCCAGAAGAGATGAGGAAGGCACAGGCTGGGGATAAAACACTCAAGCCTTGTTTCAGAAAATTGTCAACTTGTCATACAACTCCAGGCAAGGGAGATTTTTACATGAAAAACAAGTTGATGTATAGGAAGACTGGAGCTAGATCCAAAGGTCAGGGACAACTGGTACTTCCTAAAAGATATAGGGCAGACTTAATAAGGAGCCTACATGTGAAACCAGATGGGGACCATGAGAAGATAGGTACCATCATTCAAAAGGTGGCTCACAATTATTATTGGCCTAAAGCAAGATGGGACATTGAGAATTTTGTAGAAAGGTGTAGCATAGCACATGAGGGAACACCCACAAGTGGGAACATTGATCAGGACCTGGACACGCCACGGGGCAAAATTAGGCCTGATAATAAAAAGAAAAATAGATTTGATAAAGAGGACCAAATGGAATGGGAAGCCCCTTTTCACGGACAAGCTTCACTTAACTGTTTTACAATGGCCACTATGCGGAGAGTGCAAAAAGATGTCTTACCCCAGGATAAGCCGACAATCCCTCAATCGGACTTAAACAAACTGGAGGAAGAAGATGTAGAGAGGAAATCTCTCATCAAGAATTTTAAGTGGGGAGAAAGCCCCAAAAGAAAAATTGGTAGCGGTCGTTTTGTGAATGATAATTCTGGGAAGAAAAATCATCACTATGGAGCTTCGAGTGGAAGAGACCATACCGGTGCATGGACAAATAGGTCCACACAATTAAAGGTCCATATGTAGCTTTGTTAAGAACGTGGACTGATGAAAAGGCAGAGGAAAACATTACATCTTCATACCAATATGTGAATGAGCTGACCACTCGTTTAAAAACTGGCTGGAAACTTGCCAATGAAAATTTGAAACAAGCCAGGAAGAAACATGCTGCCTATTATAACAGGAAGGCGAAAGACAGAAATTTGGCTGTGGGAGAGAAAGTACTGCTTCTTTTGCCCGGGAGTCAGAATAAGTTACAAATTGGATGGCAGGGTCCATATACAGTTCTAGAGAAGGTGTCTAGAACAAATTATAAGATAGATAAGAAGGGGAAAGAAAAAATCTATCATGTGAATCTCCTGAAGAAATATTTGGAAAGAGAACATCAGGAAGAGACACACTTGTTGACCTTGTCCATCGCCATGGAGATGAAAAAGGAACCACTTTCATCATTTGAATATCCATTACACCCCTGTGAGACAGCAGCACAGGGGAAAATCAGTACACATTTAACGAAAACTCAGAAAGAGAGAGTGCAACAGGTTCTAAATAATCATGCAGAGGTGTTAACAGACCGACCAGGGCATACAAACCTATTGGAATAAGATATGAAACTGATAGACCCCACACCTGTCTGTATGAAACCATATTCGATTCCGTTTGCTAAGGAGAAAGCTTTGAAGGAAGAGATAGACTATCTGTTGAAGGAAGGAATTATTTCGCACAGTGAATCTTCGTATAGTTCTGGTGTTGTACTCTTAAGGAAGCCCTCTGGAGAACATAGACTCTGTATAGATTACAGGAGACTGAATGCTATTACAGAAGGACAGGTGGATCCATTGCCGGATACAAATCAGCTGTTTGCCAGACTAAATAAAGCTAAATATTTCTCAAAAGTGGATCTGAGTAAAGGATACTATCAGATTCCAGTAAAGCCTGAGGTTAGACCATACCTAGCTTTTAGTACCTCAGAAGGACACTATGAGTTTAATAGATTGCCATTTGGATTGAAGAATGCGCCTAGTGTCTTCTCTAGAATGATGAGAAAATTGTTGGATGTAAACATTTCGGAGGAACGTAATGAATCCCTGAGTTGCCTCTTTGATTGAGGATATTCCGAATGTTTCATACAGGATAATAAGAAGATTATGGGATCCACTACGAAAACTCTGCTATCACCAGGTATATGTTATCTCCTCATAACGTACATTTTGAGGGAAATATAATGTTCTCTGGACATGTCATTGCGCAGACTCAGAGAAGAGAAATGGTGAATACGGGTTGCGAAGCAGCATTAAGACAAGCATTCACACTTGCGGCTGTTCAGTAACATAACCGAAATATATTATTGGTTGTAGAAGTCTGAGGCAGATTTCATGAGTAGTGCCTACTCTGAATGGACCCAACTACATAAAACCATGATAGCACCACAGCAGAGTAAAGTCAAGTTGACTTACATTTATCTATGTGTATATAGAATAAAGGACTGACATGGGATGTCTGTTTTAAGAGGGGAGGTGTCGTGAAATATTCTAATCCACATATATAAATTATCAGGTAAATATAAAGCCTAATAAATACATATAATAAAGAAAGGAAGAAGAATGGTAAAGAACAGTGCTGTCACAATGACAGTACTCGAAATCCCCCTTTGTTTTATGCTTCGTCTGCAAATTGTAACGTTTCCACGTTAAATATAAGCCACTGCATAAATACAAGTTTCCACAACACATTAAAACGGGTATTGCATTTCTAAGAAAAACATTGAGAGGCACACTGCGTAATGACCTAAATTAATCCTAACATTAATTATACTACGTTACCAAAACGAACGAACAGATGGACTCAAATAGAAAGAGAGAGGGGCGAATGAAAATCAGGAACGCATGCAAAATTAAACACGCGTCTCGCTATTAATGCCACCCCAACAAGCGTAACGCGATACACAATTACTACTATCACGCGTGTAAGGCCACATGCACTAACTTTTTTTCAGACGGACAGTGATAAAAAACACTAACCTTCCCAGAGTTAGGTTTTAAAAAACCTGGAAAAACGCTTATTAGAAAAGATAACATTAGATGGGTTTACGTTTGAAAACATTACAGTACCCAGACAGCACATCTTCGAAACAGGAGGTAGAAGAAATTGCATATTTTGAACGCAGCCACTTAGCTCTTTTAAATTTGTATATTTGGGTTCCTTAGGGCTTGCTGACAAAGAATATGTAAAACGTTACGCAAATAGTCTAGGAATTAACAAGTTATAGCCAAAATAAAATGATGGTGCTGTCAGACAACACCCAAAATCAGAATCGCTCAGTGGTAGATTTTTTAAACCACCATTGTACGGGAAATGGGCCACAAGTTACATTTGAACTGATTGGCTGGAATGATATGTAAGGCTACACACGATTAGTCGGACTATAAATGCTATCCTTGGTTGTTAGGGGAGACGTAGGAAGGTAAAATTTTTTCAAACACTTGTCGAAACGTGGCTCCATTGGCCAGACTCGCTGATATAATCACTTAGGAGCGTTAGTTCGAGACCACTAGTTCAAATAAGCTTGATAAAGCAACAGTGCGTTGAAGCCAGCTCATATTTTTGCTAAATAAAAGCCTGGAACATAAGCAGATGGGAATTTGTGCCAGTATTTGTGCCAGAATTCATTGCTAGTCAACGTATCTGTGTTTATTTCCATGAATTGTGGTAAGCTTGAAACATTCAGTATCTTTTAATGAAAATTGAATGTGAATTGTTAATTTATGCCTGTATATATGTGTAGTTCAGTAGCAAACATGATGTAAAGCCTATAATGCTCCAGCCTGAACAGAAGGTGTCGGAGGAAAGTAAAACAGCATGGAATGGCCAAACAGTACACTGACACCTAGATGATTGACTAGAAAGAAATAATGCTGGGATTGCAGAGGCGTGGTAACCATTAGGGAGGGAAATACTGGTATAAAGTATTTCAGATGAAGCTGACAGTTGGCCTAACGCTCTGAACTCAATGTTTGTGATGTATTGTGCTCAGTGTAGAACTAGAGTATCAATTAGTTATGAAGTAGAAGGTACATCCTTCTTGTTTTCAGGGACTGTGGTCTTAACGTTATTGAGCAGCACCTGGTCAGAGCTTTGCTGAATCCAGAGTCGGACAGCATACTCCTTGGTCCATTTAGCTATCAGTGAGGTGTCTCCAGAGCCCAGGGGAGAAATCGAGCAGAGGAGTCTTTTCCTGCCGCCATCACGCAAGATAAGCTGATGTGGCCAGCTGAGCTCAACATTATGTACCCCCATCTTAAAATGACAGTGTAAAATACAATTAAGAGGGGAATTTAATTGTTTTAATATCAGGAACTGAGAACATCTCCAATACTAGTTCCAATAAAGACAAACTATTGAAGTCATGATGACAAATACCAACAGAGCTTGAACAAAACAAAACCAGTATTACCTCATATTACTACTACACAACTGACACACATAGGATACTATTAAAAATACATGTCACTACAAGATTCATATTGAGAAATTCTGTACATATAACTTGTAATTAAAATTGATTGTGATTCCTGGTTCCATTTGTATTTGAATCAGGACACATATTCATTCATGACAGCAATGAATACATATTGTTATTTGAAAAGTTATCAGTGACTCCTTTAAGATATCCTTGTAGAGTGTTTTATGTATGTGAGTGTCACAGTGTTGTCAAGTGTAGTGGAATAAATTAAATTGTTTATCTGTCTGTTGTTGTTTTGACTTACACTTCATCATACCCATACCCTAGACATATAACGTAGTCATCACACTATTCCAGAATAATTCTGACTGAGGTATACATATGTGGCAGCAAGTAAGGTTATATATAATACACTACTCTTATTAGATATATATACCTTCACAGCTGATCTCAGTCAGTACACTAAGTCCCCTATAAATATTTATAACATCCCACTTCACCACACAGTGTGTTACATCCATAACTACCAAACATTCGTCTGAGCTTGTGCGTTGTCAAAGATGGCAGTGTGTTACATCCATAACTACCAAACATTGCTGCAAAATAATTATTAATAATAATTGTGTAATAATTGCTTTTTAAGCATAATTGGCTAATCGCAAATAATTATGTTTGGTCTACTCCTGTGTTAATAACTCTATGCTGTCTTCTATTTCCAGATATATGTGGTCATGCAGCGGAGACGTTATATGTGAACGCCTTCGAAATATGGAACTGGTCGACAGTAAACCTAATGAAACTTACACGGACATCGTGCTTGGAGCTAGAGGTATGTAGTAAAATCACCATCTTCGTTCGATCCTTCCGCAGCATTGAAATTAAAGCAGTTGGTTTACGTTGCACGACGTCTGAACAAATCATTTCCATGCTCTTTTAGCTGTGACTTCTGTAGCAATGTGTTTTACAGGACGACAATGCCAGTCTCATGGGAAACCTCAGCTTAGTCGCAAGAGGGAATAGTAGGCTTAATTATTTCAAGGTGAAGTTTCTAAGTGCATTTGTCTTTTTTCTTGCAATGTGTTAGCTTGAATTCCAAAAATTAATCAGTGGAGGTTGCAGGGGCTAAGAAGCCTTTAGCGCTAAAGGTACAGGTTCGCTTCCAGTACTGGTAAAATAATTGATGGACATAGTTTGTTTTTTTTTTCTTTTCAGAACCAGTGTTTCCTATTGGTGTAGCACTTTACCCGATCTCTTGAGTGGTGAGATCTGATCCCAAGTCTTCTCGGATAAGGGTCAAAAATAGGACGTCACATTTGCAGCCTATGTGCTTTAAAAATCCTTCGGCAAAAATGTAAACATTAGGAAACCTACCTAACACAAACCATATTTATAGAATGCGTGATTCCTATTCACAAACATTGGGATGCTCGCCGGTGCTACGGAGTTCGTGCTCTGCACTGAGATTTTACTTTGTGATCTAAAGGGCGAAATCCGGGCACTGATGGAGTTATCCATGTGCAAAATTGATGATACTTAAGATCAAACCAAACAAAAAATTAATGATCACCATTCACACTGCAGCCATATAAACATAAAAACTGATAAAAATGACTTAAGCATCGGCGTTCTGCTTCAGGAAATCTAAATTTTAAAATTTAAGTCAGTCGATTCCAGGAAAAACTGGAAGTGTAGGTAATGTAGGTACCTCGTAATGTAGGTGTCGAGAATATAGATATCGGGTAATGAAGATGTCGAGTAATGTTGATTGTAGGGTAGTGTTGATGTTTTAATGTTTAGATGTCGGGCAGTGTAGATGTCGCGTAATGCAGATGTTAAATAATTTTGATGTCGGGCAGTGTAGATGTCGCGTAATGCAGATGTTAAATAATTTAGATGTCGGAAAGTGTCAGTGTCATCTAATGTTGGTTTCGGTAAGTGTAGATGTCAGGTAATGTAGATGTCGGGAAGTCTAGATGTCGAGTAATATAGGTGTCTGGTAAAGTAGACGTCGAGAGGTATAGATGTCGGGAACTGAAAATGTCTGATAAAGTAGATATAGGGAAGTGTAGATATTGGGTAGTGAAGATGTGGAGAAATGGCGATGTTGGGTAGTGTAGATGTTGGGTAATGTAGATGTCGAGTAATGTAGATTTTAGGTGATGTAGATATCGGGTTATGTAGATTTCGGGTAATGTAGTGTCATAAAGTGTAGATGTAGGGAAGTGTAGATGTCGGGTAATGTAGATGTCGGGTAATGTAGATGTCGGTTATGTTACATATCGGAACGTGTAGAGGTCGGGTGTTGACAGTGTGTGTTGTAGATCGATTTATGTTTATTTGTATATTTAAGATTTGCTTCATACGTAATTTCAGCTGGCTTTAAATTAACAGCAAGAGGCAATTATAGCGCTCTCAACATCACAACGTTAATAGTCATAACTGAAGATTATCCGGACGGTTCATGAACATTTAATATTCTATCTTGTGTGTCTCGTTATCCTTCTCACCACTAGTGTGCGTATTATAATCTTCCCTAACGTGCCTTTACTTAAGGCCCGAATAACATTTGATGGTATTTCTGACGTAGATGTGATGAGACCCCTTCTTTGTGTAACCATGATCAGCATGTATGTAAGGAATATCATCATACACGCTAGCGTATCGCCAAAAGCCACAGATTGAGCAATCTGAATCTCTTCTCTGAGAAAAGCGAGATGTTTACTGATGTCTAGGAAAAATTATAATTCTCATGGTTCAAGAACCTCTGATGCTGGTTCATCCCTCTGTACACATTCTGTGAACAAGGACTCTGATTGCCATCTTTGTATCCATGGCATGTCACACATACTGACAAAGCATTTGTAATAACCTGTTTAGAAACTTTCCTATCAAGGTAGGTTGTCAAGTACTCCCTTGTAGTTCCATAGAGTCACTTTCTTTTGGTTCCTCTGCTAAACAAAAAAGGAAACCAAGTCGGCATCACATGCTGACAATAACTTATAACTTAACATAAAAGTCTGTCAAACCTTCAAACGACTTTTCAGTGCCTAATAATTCTGCCCGAGAGTTTAATGGGGGAAATGCATTCCCCAAACTCATTTTTTTACGAGGCACAGAGTCATGGAAATTGGATATATAACTTGATTCAGAGAAGCCGAAGCTTACGTAATAATGTCTTCTTAACTACATCATAGTTGCCACGATCAAAGACAAAAAATGCTTTTAACACATCAGCCTTGAGGAAATCACATAACATAGAGCTCCACAGAGCTTTGGAAGATTTCAAGCATTAGCCTTCAATTCAAATCTTTGTATTTTGAATCAATACAGTCTTCTTTGATGAAATTTGGCCATCGGGTGTTAATAGCCATAGGTAGACCTGGAAATGAGTTATACAATTTAATTTTTCTTTCCGCCACTGCAACATCCAAATCCTTCTGTATACGTAGCCTCTGGATTTGTACGTCGGTGGTCCTACACTTAGCAGCAGTTGCAAATCTCAGCTTTTCTATCACTGTAGCTGGTCTTTCTCCATGGCTTTCTCTTTTTACTCTTTTCTTTCAATTTATAATTTCTGTTGCTCAATAGCTTATGAATTCTCTTTTGTTTCACTCTCCAACTTGACCTTTCCAAACCTAGAGATTGTGCAAGATCTTTTTCCTGTTGTGCCATAGTTTATCTATTCTAACTTCAGAGATTGAACTCTTTTTTCTTTTCCTTCTCATCATTCTCTAACTGAAGTCGTTTAATTTACGTTCATTCTATCTTTCTTTGCGGGAATTGAATTTCTCTAATTGTGTTATAATAAAGGTCTCAACATTATTTCCTTTCAAAGCATGTATACACTGCTTAGACAGCGCATACTACGCTGGCTCAGCCATGTCCGCCGCATGGAAGATGGTCGCATCCCGAAAGATATCTTCTGCGAACAACTGGCAGATGGCAAAAGAACAGTTGGGCGACCGCAGCTGAGGTTCAGAGATGTGTGCAAGAGGGTCATGAGGGCACTGGGCATACATTCAGCAGCCTGGGAGGATGCTATTACCTAAGTTTGGGCGAAAAGAAGCTCACACAGTAACCAGAAAAGAGGAGAAAATGTCAAAAGGAACACCATGAAAATAAGCAGCTGAGGGCTGTCACCTCAGGGGCGCATTCCCATAGTCAGTTATGACTGAAGGGGCTATTATTATTATTATTATTATTATATGATCATTTCCAGACCTACCAAGTTTGGTGCCAATCTCAATTAATTCCTGCAAGGAATCGATCCTGCACCATCTCAAAATGTGTGTACCGTTTAATTTATCTAGTGGTGGTATTCTTAGAAATCAGAAAGCAATGTTCAGTATATGCACATGTTACTCAGAACCCCATTTGACGACGTCATAATGGTTCTTGCGCCAACGAGCTGTTTACCTATTTTCGCAACATGCCAGTTAACAGGGGAGCGAACCGGTCTGTTTACCTGAGTTCTCACGCGAACGGATCTGTTAATCATCATATAGTGACAGAAACCACGTGGGAAAAAAATCAGACTATGTATCAATTCAAGGGCGATAAATATACTTCCCGACCACCTTTGATGTCCGACATTTTCAGGGAACTTAAGTATTTGACCTACGACAGGGGGGGGGGGGGGGGGAAATTCTAAGAAGGCCCGTTCGCACGATATGTCTTCTGATGTCGTTCGGCATCGCGGGTAGATCGAACCGTAGAATCCTTTATCTCGGAAGCCAAGCTCGTTGAGTGTCCCCGGCTAGGCCGAAGGTGTGAATTGTCACGTCCATTAGAGATATTACCCTAAATCTGTATATTTACTGCCTTCTCTCCAAGTGAGTTATCAAGTCTCTCAGGAAATTTTGGATAGTCTAAACGCGTACGCTAGAACCTATGTGAAATAGTGCGTTAATAGCCTTCGTGGGGACTATTCTGTTTTTCTGGTAATAATATAAGTTGTGCTTAAGTATTAAATGTGTTAAAGGTTTTACCATTTTATTCACTGCTATTTCCTAGCGTTAAGACTGGCGAAAAAGCAAACGCGTAGATATTCTCTTACCAGTGGTTCAGTAATGTAAAATCCATTAACCATTTTTTTACACCAGGAGATATGGTTTTAACTGACTTAAGTATAATGCTATGAGTGACGGATAAAGTGACAGAGTAGTATGCGCATTATATTTCTTTGTGTGTACCTTTTTTTTAATGACTAGTGTTAATATCATGTGTGAAAACGATAGACACCGACAATCAACTAGCTAGTAATGAATGGCGATATTTGTTAAGGGCGAGTAGTCATAATTAAATTATAACTGACATTGTGCGCTGAGTGTTTTACCGGGTCGGAGGGAGGAAAGGCGGCATGCTTTTACCAAATCCGTACTCGTTAAGCGACGCGCGATAGTAAAGGCTAAGATACAGTGTGCCTTTTAATTTAATTAGGTGACGGAGAGGATAAGAGATCATAACTTACGCTTGATAGCATAGGATATTATCAGTTTGGTTAAATGTTTTGTTTTCCTCCAAATACAGTGCTTGATCAAAACACAGCGGCCAGCGGTTTTCTATTGTGGTCCTTTCCTCAGTTACGGAAGGAATAATAGTTGTCATTTTTCCTTGGTGTTCGTCCCCATACCGGTGTGAACAGGAATTGCCAAGGCAACACGTTACATTTTTTAACTGTAAATTTGAGTAATGGGACTTACAAAATACCCAGATTTGTCCATTCAATTTTATCAGCGCGCTGTGGCAATATACATAACATTTTTCCCGACTTCTGACAGTCGTTTACCAAAGTGGATTTTATCTAGAAGAATACGCTGGTTCATAATCGGTACTCACCCCAGAGCAAGACGATAGGATTGTCATCATCATCATAATCAACAGTTTTAGCAATCATATGTTTTCCTGCGGTTTACTGGGAATGCCATATCTCAGAGAGTTCCGGCATTAACTATTCTAGGTGACATTTGTGTATCCAGGAATCTACCACAAAATTAGGCGTTCCCTGTGTAAAATTTAAATTATTATTGGAGGGAATGGGGCCCGATTTGGATAATGCCAACTACTGGACTTTACATGCACATTCATGGATTATTCTTCCAAAAGATTGTTTCACCAGATTAGGTAAGGAGCGAATGAGTGGCCACGTATAACAGAGAAAGAAAGAGAGTGAAATATTTTCTTTTGTTACAGGAAACATTGCACCTGCAAACTTCTTTTTTTTAATTATTGTTAATTTTTTTACTGGATAGCATTTTAGTGGGAACTTGTTCTTTTCTTTACTGTCTATTCTATACCCTAGTGTTAATCTTTGACCTTGTGGGTTATTAACTTCCTTTGGTATCTTTTTCCTCAAGGGGAAGGGCACTTATTGGGTTATTTTCCTATGTCTGTAAACATGATTATATTGATTTATATATGTTTGGTGTTGTAAAGTTTAATTGATGATAAACTAAACAAAATTTAACTTAGTGTGTTGGTCAGACCCATATCCATTTACCATAGTTTTCACGTTTTTGTGTCTTGTTGTCACATAATTGTGTGTGTGGGTGTTTAGTAAAGTTATAATTATACTTATAGGGAGGTTTGACAGATCGTCTTCTTCTAAAGATAGTCGTAAAGATAGGCTGGACTAGAGAAACCACTCATTCCAGAGACGGATCTTCACCTTAATCTATTCACCCGTGGAATCTATTCTAACACCTTTCTTTCTCATATACCCCCACCTTCTACTCTACTCAGACGGGACCAAATAAATCTCTATACCTAACTCTAAAAATGTACGACTATGATCATGATAAATGATGATGATGATGTATGTCAAATTACTCGACGCACGAATGCAATTTTTAAAGTAAATAAAACAGACACTGGATACAGTAGAATGTAGTTATCTAAATACAACAGATACTGGATACAGTAGAATGTAGTTATCTAAATGAAACAGACGCTGGATACAGTAGAATGTAGTTATATAAATAAAACAGACACTGGATACAGTAGAATGTAGTTATCTAAATACAACAGATACTGGATACAGTAGAATGTAGTTATCTAAATACAACAGATACTGGATACAGTAGAATGTAGTTATCTAAATACAACAGATACTGGATACAGTAGAATGTAGTATCTAAATACAACAGATACTGGATACAGTAGAATGTAGTTATCTAAATACAACAGATACTGGATACAGTAGAATGTAGTTATCTAAATACTACAGATACTGGATACAGTAGAAGGTAGTTATCTAAATACAACAGATACTGGATACAGTAGAAGGTAGTTATCTAAATACAACAGATACTGGATACAGTAGAATGTAGTTATCTAAATAAAACAGATACTGGATACAGTAGAATGTAGTTATCTAAATAAAACAGATACTGGATACAGTAGAATGTAGTTATCTAAATAAAACAGACACTGGATACAGTAGAATGTAGTTATCTAAATAAAACAGACACTGGATACAGTAGAATGTAGTTATCTAAATAAAACAGATACTGGATACAGTAGAATGTAGTTATCTAAATAAAACAGACACTGGATACAGTATAATGTAGTTATCTAAATAAAACAGTAATGATGGTAACGGCACAGTGGCAAACAAATGTGACGTACAGGAATAATGATCCATCAAAATTGTAAACATTTAGCAACAGAAAGCGAATAGAAGAAGGAGACAAAGTTGACAAACCAAGCGAGGTCACTAAAGCATACCAAATGAACACAACACCAAGTGACACGTGACATCACGTCTAACCGGAAAATACGGATGTAATGGATTCAAGCAAAGACGAAAATATATCACAGCTTAAAAGAAAATTGCCTGTGAGTGAAACTATTACAAAAAAATTAACTAAAGAACGATTAATTGTGACATCGTTTCATAAAAGAAGGCCACAAGTCATACCCGCCAACCACACACAATTAATAATCTACACATCTGTAGTCATCAACACACAGAAATATAAACCACACAGCATTAAAATAGATAACTATACAATAACAGGAAGATGCGCAAACCAAAACAGTCTGCGCAGAAAATACAACTTATCTTATAATGTGTACCAATTAGTGACGACTGATGCAGTGTGGGAGACTGCCTCAAAGACTCCAGGAAAACCAAACTACTTCTAACTTAAAGCTGGATACATGGTGCAGCCATCTTGATCCGATCTTGGATTGCTTGATAATACTGTGACAAAACGTCTGTACGTGTTCTTTTGGTGGCTCTCTCACACCTTTGCCACTACGGCAGTATCATGTCTTTTCTTCACTTTTCTCACCCACCGCTTTTATTTGGCAATTTTTTGCCTTTTCGTCCATTATTTTGCTCTCTATATTGGATCAGTAGGGGGAAGTCTCTAACACTCTACTCCCCAAAGACGTATCTGCTTTACACGCAGAATTTTTTACGTTCCGCAAGGTTAATGCGATAGTACCAGGTAATTATACCGCTCATATGCTTATCTATTCTCTCAGTCTGACCAAACTTTTAAACGCGTCGGCCCAACATTTGACCCCAGGTGAAAAGCTGATGGCACAAAACTGTGTAGCGCCCGATCGCTGAATAGAACCAGATTGTTTGTCTGGGGCTGCCGACGACCGTGTCTTTGGCAGATTACACATAGGGCAGATGCGTTTATCGTTTTTTGTGGGACAATCCCTGGTGATCGTTACAGGTAATCTGTCTGGGTAGACATTTGGCGGAGGACATTACGCCAGGCAAACATGGTTACATGTTGTTTGTGAGAGGGCACAAGATGTCATCGGAAAAATTACCGCATGATTATAAAGAGGTCACGCGTGGAATATTAAATGTAATATTTTAGACCACGTGGAGGATATTTTGAATTAAAACACCCCAACTCAGTGCTAGAGAGATTTGATTAGTTTGATCTGAGATGCCGGAATAAACAATGAATTACATTGGAAGATTCGGCGGAAACACAATTAGTGATTTCACCAAATTTTTCATATTTATTTTAACTGATAAAGACTAATTCATTATTAAAATTGTTACATGTTGTTTTAAAACTAAACAATCATAGTCGCTCCAGTTTTTTATATGTATGAAAGCAAAAGTATGAGCCAGAATATCTTTTATATATATATATATATATATATATATATATATATATATATATATATAAAAAATATATATATATATCATTTTTTTCTTCTTCTGCGTTCGTCCTGAAAAGGACGTTGGTTGCGTTGTGTCGCCGTTTACAGCAAAGCTGCGATATCTGCGCCTTTCGGCAATCCATTTTTTAGGACCGGGTTTGCCTTCCCACTTCGATCCCTACTCTCTCAGCCAGACTGCAGTGATGCAGCCTGTTTCCAAGACCACCACTTGGAGGTGGAGTAGGGTCTTGGTCAGCTCTGGTTCGCCGACCCTGCCGCAAGCAGTCAGCTATGGGTCGCTAACTCCATTCCTCACTGTTGACGCGTCTTATGTAAATATATATATATCTTTTAATGAACACGCTGATCCGTGGCTAGATAAGGACACTTATCTTAAAATCCAGAAAATCCCACACTCTTCTGCCGTGGACGAACAACTCTGTGACTTGCCAGGCAGTGGAACAATGGTGGCTAGCTACATTGACATCATGAGCCTTTGCACCTCATAGTCCAAAACGAGTTATAGGAATCAGATACTTTCGGTCCTTTGCAGGATACAACTTAAAAGGATAAAACCGTTGCAGGACAAAGCCTGAAATTTAAATAATCAGAACCTCTGAAAGGTCCAGCACTACTCTGCCTTTACACACAAAGGACATAACATACAGTGTCAGACATTGTGCTCACATATGCACAGGACAATTTACCTTCACCGCCCATCACAGTCAGTTCACTGCGACTAAAATTTCCTTATAATTCCTAAATTGATTTCTTAGTCTATGATTGGCTTCCATACAATGATTTGGACTGGTAGAAATTTACAAGTAATATCTTAATCGATTCATTACAACAAGTCCTGTCAATCCTTCCTTAGTTTCCATGATACATGTCATTCCTTTAACAAATACTCTTTCAAATGTATTATTAAACTTACAGTCGTATTCTTATCATTTTCAATAAAAATACACTTTTTACAACGCCGGCTTTCGCCTCTAAAATCAACACATGCTGTGCATTCCAGCAAGCAACACATTCGTCCTGTAATATTTTTTAACACAGGCCTTTTTTACTTTGTAACACACGTGGATTAAATCACAGGAATAATACATAAATATGTACATATACATATATATAGTCATTCTTACCCTCAGGCAAAAAACACAGGCTGTTAATGGCTACGATGGTCTGCGCAACAGATGCGGTTGCAAAGGTAAAATATGATTACTGTTTACCGCTTCTTTCTAGACAGCTTGTGGTTTTGAATTTTTGATAGTGGCCTCAAATAGCTAAGGGCAAGGCCTGTTATAGTCACGCATCCGGCGTCTGAGGTGACAGGGTAAAGCAAGGCGTAAAAATTCCCAAAATGAGACAAAATTTCTGCTCTCTGTTCAATGTTTAAAATCTAGTTTTTCAATTATCTTCCTTATTTATGGGACGATTTTGGTCATATAAAGATGGAATTATACTGTGAAATATTTTGTATCGATCTATCTATACACTAGTTAGTTTGCACAGTGCATTTAAATGTATGCATGCTTTAACTAGCTAAGTTTGACTTATCCTGATGTAACACAACTCGTTTATTTGATATTTCTATCTTACTATAATATTATTCGATAACGTGTTTACACCTACCTCTAAAATAACATTCCCGTTGATGAATTACATAATCTTTTCCGGTGATACTTCTTTAGTTCTTTTGAAATTAAATATTATTGTCCCATCGGTTGCACAACATATCCTCTAGGTTTTAAGCATAGTAAGTTTCCCACAACAATGATAATAAAGGTACGTTTTGATTCGTTATAGTATTTGAGAGTTCCCTACCTAATGGCGTGCGGTATGGTCGGATTAAAAAAACCGTGTTCTAAGACAGAACCAAAACATGACAGTGGTTATAACTGAAAATCGACAAAAGAGCGAAGCGACGAAACTCGAAGCGATGAAAGTCGAGGTATGTCTGTAGCTGATTAAGTTAACAAGTGCGCGTAACAATAATATGGATGACTTAAAACAAAAGGTAAGCACAATCAACTGGTTAATATACTAAGCACATTAAAAACGCACCACCTGTATAATAAGGAGCCGCGGTAGCATAGTGGTTAGTGCACTGGCTTCCTAGCGCAGTGGTCTATGGTTCGATCCCCAGATGAGGCGGGAATTTTTTAGGCCACAAACGGCTCCTGGGTCGACCCAGCCCCAAATGGGTACCAGAGCAACTTCTGGGAAGGTTAAGGCGGCCGGCGTGATGCCGACCACATCACCCCTAGTGTGCCGACGGTCAAGATAATATGGGCCTAACACCATATTCCCAATATGCCTCAATGGGCGTGTAACGGGCTCCTTTACCTTTACTACCTGTATAATCCAGGAACAGAGTGTGAAATATAAATATAAGTGTTTACAAGTTTAAATATTTGGAATTTTTATTCATTTTCCCATGAATCCATGCTGGTCATTAATTTGTACATTTCATTGTTATGAAATTCATTGCATTCTGTGCAGGCAAGGGAGAAAACCAAAAATGCAACCAATAAAAAAATTCATTCACACTATCCTCAGTATCTGGTATGTCCACCGTGTGCTTGCAAACAAACTTGGCAGCGGCTCCGCATGGAACGCACAAGTCTCTGAAGGACATTCCGAGGAATCAAGTCCCATTCACGTGTAAGAGCAGCTTCAAGCTGTTGCAGATTAGCTGGAGAACTTTGCCTGTAGACTCTGCGTCCAAGCTCGTCCCACAGATGTTCTATAGGGGACATGTCTGGTGATAGGGCAAGCCAATCAATCGTCACAATGTTCTGCTGCTGTAGATATTGCTGCGCAATGCATGCGGTGTGCGCACGTGCGTTACCCTGCTGGAGAAGCTGCAAGTCTGGATAATTTGTGAACGCAGGAGCAGCCAATGCATCCAGAACCTCATCTCAATATGTCACAGCATTAACATTTCCACGGAAGACGTGAAGAGGCAAGCGATGGTGAAAACGGAAGGCTCCCCAAATGTGAAAACAGCCACCTCCAAATCGGTTGTGCTGACGAACACAGCAATCTGCAAAGCGCTCTCCACACCGTCGCCAAATCCGCATACGTCCATCAGCAAAGGATATGTTGAATCTGCTCTCGTCTGTGAATAGGACAGCATTCCACTGCAGTCTAGTCCATCTGACATGTTGCTCTGCCCATTGCAGGCGCTGCTGACGATGTCTGTGAGTCACGTTTGGCCCAACATAAGGTCGTCTTGCAGTAAGGCCTGTATCTCTGAGTCGTCGTACGACTGTCTTTCGAAAGACTTGCCCACGTCTACCCACTATTGCTCTTGCTGTTTGACTTGCCGGGAGAGAACGATTCCTTATGGGACTCAGCACAATATGACGATCTTGCGCAGGGATAGTAACTCGTAGTTGGCCACTCCGAAGTCTATCCCGGGCACTACCAGTGGTTCCGTAACGTTCATTGAGACGTACAATAGTGCTGTGGTGGTAATTCATCCTTCTGGCAATGGCCCGCGAGCTCATTCCGGTCTCCAATATACCAATGGCTCGTTGGCGGTCGTTTTCAGAGTCGTGGCAATTCAAGCACATGTACTGGGTGTTTTGTCTCAACGGCCTTTTTATACCGAGTACAATGCCTTGTTTCACACAACATGCCTAAGAAAATTCACCGAATCTTTTGGCCGAATACCATCACCAACCAAGATCTGCTTACTCGAAGCAAGAAAGAGGACATGCACACCATCATAGCTGGCAGACGCTGGAGCTGGGTTGGCCATGTCCTCAGAAGAGATCCCGATGGCATCACAAGAACAGCTATGCTTTCGACACCTGAAGGAAAACGAAAGAGAGGCCGACCAAAAACAACCTGGCGGAGGACTGTGGAGGCAGAGATGCAAAGAATGAACCAGAGTTGGGGCACTGTACGAAGGATGGCCGCCGACCGAGCAAATTGGAATCAATTTGTTGTTTCCCTACAAGACGCCACTAGGCGTGATGGCCACTGACTGCTTTGACGGTCGGCGGCTAAGGATCAAAGAAGAAGATACTGCCACAACGCGTACACATTTTCAGGGTCATAGCTGTTGGGAATCGTGTTGCACGTGTAACTTTCATTGTTTTCATGTAGTCTGTACACAAACCTGTGGGTTGAATCATGCACTTTCCATTCCAGCAGCCATTCGCTCTCTACTTCATGACAAACGAGGGGAAAATCCATTCCCACACCTTTTTTTTTCCTGCTGCTCAGCATCAGTATATATAATAGTGGTGCGTTTTTAATGTGCTTCAGTATATAACGAAAACTATTACAAACACATGACATGTAGCCCTTAAGCGAAAACTTCAGGTAGTTATATTCACAGGCACGGTCTCCGATATATTGAGAGCGTTTGTTGTAGATCGCTTTATGTTTATTCTGTTCACATATTCGGACATATATTATTCACATAAAGAACCATATCGCCCAAGTAATTCTTGTTAACGGCATAACCGTTCACGTCCAAGAACAAATGCAACTGACCCGTAACCACGCACGCTTCACGCTTCACATTTCATTATTTTTCAATGCCGAAATATCGTACTTCCTTATAGACCCATTTGGCCCGATCAACGTTAAATCGGCTTTCGTATCTTTTGCTCCTTTCTAGAGCTGTTTTCTAATTTGAACAACCCAAAACGTCATTTCTGACAGGAAGTACTTTCTTTTAAATACCTCGTGTATTAATGCATATGAACATTGAATTTTTTTTTTCACAAACAACAACAATAAAAAAGCACTGGGGTGGCCATTTTTGTATGGGCCAAACCCAATTTTATGCTTGAGACTGAAAGAGTTTTAACTAAAGCGCCCTGTGGTTTAAAAAAAAAAAACAGTATTGCAAGAGATCCATTGGAATTACCTGTGCCCTACCACAACTTTTAACATTGGTTAATGTAGAAATCGGTTAAGGTAGATGTCGAGAAGTGCAGATGTTGGGTATTGAAGATATCTGGTGATGCAAATGTCAAGAAGTGTGGATGTCGGGAAGTGTAGTTGTCGAATCTTGTGGAAGTCGGAAAGTCTACATGTTCGGTATTGTAGATGTCTAGCAGTGTAACTGTCAGGTGGTGTACTTGTCGGGTAGGGTAGTAGTCGAATAGTGTACAGTTTTGTGGCATGTCCGGTAGTGTACATGTTGTGTAGCATATCGGGTAGTGTACGTCTAGGGCTAGAACTCTGAATTCAGACCACCGCTGCCTTGCAGGAATATTCATTTATTGAAAAGGCTTCAGGAATAAACCCCGAGGACAAATCCGGAGTCGGAATCCGTAAGGCAGTATAATGTTGATTCGACCTTATTCTGGCAATTTCTGCAACGTGGCTGGTACCAAACTGTATCGGTTACTGCCATTCCTTTGGATCTACCGGCTGCGTGGAATGGGGGAACATGCTGCATAGGCAACAGCTTGATCTTCTCATAATTGTGCCCAAGCTCGCGCCCTCGAGAGGACACTCCAGCTTAACCCTATAGGTGTCGACACAACACGGGAAGTAGCAGTTACCGGTTACAAGCATTTTCTCCAATAGGCCACTGGACATAAATCCATCAACGTTGGAGGATGAAGCTGCCGATCGAACCAAGTGGCGATGCTATTTACGGCGCCAGCTCAGATTGGTCGAAATGAAGTTCACACGACAAGCCGAAGATAGAAGAAAAAGTCGCAAGGAGCACCAGGAAAATAAGGAGCTGAAGACTGTTGCCGCATGGGCGCAAACCCATGGTCAGTTAAGACTGAAGGGGCTATTATTATTATTATGAATACTTCTAGGGTAGTATAGATGTCTGGTAGTTAATGTGTATGGTAGCGTGCATGTCTGGTAGTGTACATGTCCGGTAATGTACATGTCAACGATTCAAAAGTGTTGTGATCTAATGGATCTTTCACAAAATGACAGATAATTTGAATTTTCTAATCCGTCCCATTTGCCTTTTCTAATTTCTCTGTTCTTGCCGGCGGCTAAATGAACTTTCGTTTTTTTTAGTTTTCAATCGTGACTGTAGTCCTGTTATTCTCCTCGCAGACCCCACCCCGAGGCGTGTCTGCCTTTTGATTTTCGTTTTTGGCCCTCGTTATAAATTCATCGCTCCATCCTTAGTGGCTCAACGATCGGCAGCTTATGATAATATTACATAAGATGCACCTGGAGTATACCAGACTAGGGGAACGCTATTCGCTCGTAACAGTGTTTTGACCACTGGGCGAGTATTCGATTTCTTTGAGACGGGAGCCGCCGTCTTACTTAGCTTTTTCAGTTGAACTGCCCAGCGCGACCAACCCTTTGATAACTGGATAACTCTGTACTTCTTCGTTCAGGGGAGAGAAACTCATAATCCGTTCTGAGCCTTTGAACTGGCCGTAGATTGCCGACTGTTGGTTAGTGGTAGATAGTACTATGTCTAATTCAGAGAACTTTCGTGTCTCTTCGTCTTTTGTTGTAGATTCTAAAATAATGTTTATATTACTCCGGGTTACGCTATATGCAGAACGGCCCGAGCACGTGCGTGAGCACACGATCGCAGGTGGCTGGGTCAGCGTCCCCTATTAGATTAAAAATCTAGATACCTTTACTCATTCAGTACACTAGTTCATTAACCTGAGCCCGTAGATGACCAATTGAGACACATACAATTGTGGGCAAAAGATTTGAATTATGTCGCTAATTCTTTGTATCTCGGGATGAGTGGACATTTGTAATATAATTCATGTTTAGCTTTATATGTAGCGTTTGCTTTTCCCCAGTGGGTTTATTTTTTTTGGTGACTACTCCGCAGTAAATTTATTGAGTGATAATGGGATAATGTGCAAGAGCTAAGAGGAGTGGCGTCACAACGAACAACCTGGAGAGCACTGGTTTCTGCCTTATGCGCCGTGTTTGGCGCTTAAAGAATTTATTATTATTATTATTATTAATGGGATAATGTAGCGCCGTCTACAGCCTAAGTTAACAGGTGTTAATCTTTTAGGTTTCTCCTAGTGTTAGTGTTTACTTTGGGTTAAATGGTAAACTTAAGCTAACAGATACTTAATCGGCGAAGAACCCCACAGTCTTGATCAATGCTTAAATTGGTTAAATGGTATGCTGACATTACTTTCGGGGAATTTCAGTGGTGTAACGTATTCACATAAACGTGACTAGTGACGTGTATTAACTATCACGACTGAATTGTAGGAGGTAGTCATTCTTTAATTGGTGAGATAAACTTCTCGTGGGATTATGATATGTCTATTGTGTAGTTAGACACAGTTTAGAACTTACACGGCAGTCTAGCAAGTTAACCACCAGAAAGTAAAAGAATTTTGTCCTAAGTAAAGTCACCATGTATTATAATAGCATAAACATTGCATATTCGTGTATTCCCTTTTGGAAGGTTATTACTTTTCCCTTTTGTGTATCGACCCCAAGAGGCGCATACAATTTTATTATGTAATGTATCTAGTGCTATAATGTCTGTAAATTCACTTAATGACGTAAGATGTATCGCATTTTTACTTAGCGGGAAATACATGGTTGGACATCCTTTATGTTGAGTTGGAAGAGGACTTTGAGTATATGTTTTCTGTCAGAGCACATGCTGAGATGTACATTATGTAAAAGACATAATAGCTTATGCGACTGCATGCTGATAATTGATAGGGTGGAATTAACTGGAGCACAACTCATGTGGATAAAGAAAGCACCGAGATTTGCCAAGCAATAATAATAATACAAATACCATAGTGGGATATAACAGTTTACCATAACATTGTTATGATTCTTTTTTTTTGCTTGAGGTAATGGTTGTTTGTTATGGTCTTAGTTCCAGAGTATCCCACAGTTACAGCAGAATCCTAGTCGAGGAATATAACATTCTCCTCGACCTCACGGTTCCAGTAAGCAACTAACGCCACGAATGTCACATTACAATCCTTTTCACTTAGCCCTCTAACGGGAATTTAGCTCATGCAGTGTATAACCAGCACCCGCAGTCTGTCGCCGTATTGAGCACTAGTGTTTCCTACTCACCTATTTAGTACATGTCAGAGCTTTAGTGACAACCAATACCTCATCTTACACATCTTCGCCAGCTGAATTGAAATGATCTTACTGTGTTCTTAAACGGAAGCGCAGTCTCTAACTCAAGGTCGCAAACCAGACCCAACCGGATTTTCGCATCAAGTACGTAGGCTTAATTCACACGCGCCGGATAATAGCGCAGCGGAAAGTTGTCCTTATATGCTTCTGGTCATTCGAAACCCAGCGCGTATTAGCGATCAGCGGAAAGACAGTGTTAAACCTACAGCGTATCTTGTTAGTTTCTTTTGTGAAGACGACGCAAGGATAGCGTTTGCTTTTCCCCAGTGGGTTTATTACACTTCTCCAATCTGGATAGAGACAAAGATACTGTTTTAGAGTTATTTCACACACATACAGCCGACGAATTTATCATTGGGTTTACTTTTATTGTCGGGGCCAACTAGTTGGTTTTGGTTCCTTGATGTTTATGTAATTGTTAACTTGTTGTGATTTGATGCATTACTTATGTTGTAGTGCTGAGATATTTAATTTTCCTATATTTACTACCTTTAAGAATTTTAATAAATTTTACTCATTTGTTAATGCGCTGTTAAAGACCTTCATCCATACATATTTAAGCTCTTTCCTATTACTCTATCTGTCTGTGAGAAAGAAGAGAGAGCGGGTGATACTTAAGACCATATAAGTGAGTTGAGGGCTTGGAAAGAGAAATAACATTAATATATCTTCTTCCGGGCTGTCTTAAGTTCCATCTATGTTCGCACATTTTCTGTGTTTTTCACTATAATTCTGACAGTTCACTCACATTGTCGATTTCACTCAAATTGTTAGACTCAACAAATACTTCTAAAACCTACACACTCACGACAGGATCCCATCTCATTGTAATATCACCGGCAATGAAGAGGCTGACAGATTGGCAAAGAAAGGTGGAAATCTACCTCAGCCTGATGCAAGCGTTACTTTCGACGAGGCAAACAGTTTTATCAGAATAAGATACAGTAACAAATGGGATGTAGAGCATCCAGGTCACACACAAAATGATGCATACTACCAGCTCAACAGAAGAGAACAAGTGGTAATCTTCAGACTCCGCACTGGCCACTACAGATTGAGATACCATCTATTCAACAAGCTAAAGATAGGAGCTACCGATCAGTGTAAATGTGGCACTGATACAATGACTGCTGAACATCTGCTTCAAAGTTGCCCAACAAATGCGGAACAGAGAAAGCGCATATTGCCGACACCAGTATCATTCGCGGAAAGTTCTAATGAGATTCAAATAGCCTCAAACTGACTACTACTTTCTTTGAAATCATTCAAGTAGACGTCTGAGAGTGTAAGAAGAAGAAGTACATGTTTGGTATTGTGCATGTCTAGAAGTTTACATGTGGGCTAGTGTAGTTTCCGCGTAGTGTACATGTCTGGTAAAATGCATATCTGGCAGTGTATTTGTTCGGTAGTGTAGCTGTCTGGTGGTGGTTCATCTCTTTTAGTGTACATATGACGTAATGTAGCTGCAAGGTAGCAAAGCTTTCAGGTAGTGTACTTGTCGGGTAATGTAGCTTTTGGACAGTGTAGATGTCAGGTAGTGTAGCTTTCGGGTAGTGTAGCTTTCGGATAGTGTAGCTGTCAAGTAATATAGTTGTCGGGTAATGTAGCTTTCGGGTAATGTAGCTCTCAGGTAGTGTAGTTGTCGCAGAAATGTAGCTGTCGGGTAGTGTAGCTGTCTGGAAGTGTATATATCTAGCAGAGTACATGTCGGAATTGTGACTGTCGGAAGGCGTAGCTGTCAGGTAGTGTATCAGTCGAGTAACAAAGCTGTCGTACTGCATAGCTAGCGGGTAATAGCTGTCGAGTACTGTAGCTGTTGATTAGTGTAGCTGAGGGGAAAACCTATTCTTTGCCATTGTATTTTAATTTAACGTCATTTCTATAAGTTCTCACATGGACAAATGCTCTCTTCAACGTTTTAAACAGCCATGGGAAACTCATCAGTACTATTCTGAACGAGTAATAGTCCTGGAATAAGTATTCTGTGTGGGCCGAGTTGACAGTGTGTGCTTAGTGTAATAAGGGTCATTAGCTATCAAAAGGGATTGCCTAGGTTACAGTTTTAAGCTAGATGAAGACAAAGTTTGAGTGGGCCCCTCTACTGCTGCGGGCGCTTGGGCATTGTCCAACTGCCTGACCGCTCAAATCAGTTCCTCCTGTGTGCTATACAATTGGCATGTAACAGCACTTTGACTTATTCCGATTTTTCTAACCTCGCGTTTGTCAACTTTGCACTCTGTTTCAGGCACCGCTCTCTGGATACCGGATGCATTCCAGACCCCAGACACATCGGCAACTTTCAGGTTTACCATGGAGTACAGTGATCCGCTGCTAGATATCTCAGTCTGCCGTGCCTATGAGGAAAGACGGGTTACATTCACATCTTTAAACATTCCAGTGTTTGGTGTAAGGTAATTTCTACAATAGCGCAGGATACTTTTTGTTTAATCGGTTTCAATAACATATATCATACACTGTCCAGTTCCCGATGGTGTTAAGAGACACAATACAAAATAGCACTGCTACACTCTCATGTGTGTTGTACAATGCGACTTTTATGAGGTTGACCATGGGGGCTGGCAAACTCATCATGTTAAACTGGTTGCCACAATAAATAACCACTGCAGGAGCATGTGACTCCTTGGTGCAGGCTTCCTACAGGGTGACCAGCGACAGTGGTGTATACAGGAAGCAGTAAGAGAAAAGAGCTTTAGTGGCAACCAATACCTTATCTTACACATCTTCGCAAGAAGATTAACTAATTTACATTCAACGTATTTAACTAGTGCACACATATCAGTAATATTTTAAGCAAAGAAATGTTTCAATAATCCGTGTTTTACAAAGACTGCTTTGGTAGTTAAATGTTGCTAAATTTGTTTTAAACATCGCTCATTTTTGGCTTAATTTATTTTCAAGCAATAAAAAATAGATAATTAAAGAGTTTAAAACTTGTGAAAAAAAAGTCAATAAATTATTGCTCCTATGCATCATTATCCCACGCAAAAGTAAGAAGCTCTCATTTGAAGAAACTAGAAGTCCATTAGCTTCCAGACCAACATGGTCTATTAGAAAGGTGCTTAATGCATTAATGATATATATATATATATATAAACACAATTTAAACCAGTGAAAAGCTATTAGAGTTTGTCATGCGATCTACTCCCCTTGTTCAAGCCGTGATGGTCCAACAGTGGCTTAAATTCAGAATATGTACTGAGGGTCTTCAAAGGTGTCTTACTTTCACGCGAGATTACTCTTGGCAGAGGCAGCCTCATAGGAATTTAACAGATCAAGTACTACGGCTAATAGGGTTCAGGCCGTGTAAACTTTATATCTTCTCAGACCTTCTATGAGTAAGGATTTTCGTCGTTCTCATGAGCCCCCAACCAATTTAACTCAGTAAAATATTACTTTAATTGCTCTGTTATACGAGTTTAAAATGACTGAGACATACGAGTACAGTTCACTGAAAATGACTAAATCAACTATAATTTTGTATATTTGTAAACAACAAAATTTAATAATCAATTATCGTTAACGAATGTAAAATAAATAAAGCTGGGTGAATTAGATGGTATTTAAATGTCATCACGGGGGATGTTCTGGATTGTATAATGATTTTTTTTTAAAATTAAAGTTCACTTGGCAGCTTTTAGTTGGTACTTAGCTGCCAGGAAGATGTCGGTTCGTTTCTGCTCCAGCCGAAGCTTGCTCTTTGAAGGTTATGGATTGGTTCACTCTCGTCACTGGTCAAGTCTGGTGGCCGCAACTTGTCCCTCGTAGTATCGTGGGGTAATTGCGAAGATGGTCTAGTGTCTGTTTAGACCCGTCTGCTGTTGGTGTCTAGTTTTGACAGAAGATCACTTATATCACACACTTGTTCCACAGATAGTACCATGAATTGGTACAACTGATCCAAAATATTTTTGGGAATACAGACTTCCGGCGCAGAGAAATAGTTTTGGCAACTAGATTAAAATGCCTATTTCTTATAGTCTGGGGTGTTACTTTACAATAAACTCCCACAATGACTTAAGTGTTCATGTTCCAAGAATTCCGGGCTTTCCGTATTAACAAATGTAGAGTTGTCGTGTGCAAATCCACAAGATGCTCAAACACGTTGTCCAGACATTTAAAATGGAATCTTGATACTATTCCTTATTCTGGCTTGTCTGGCTGTCTTCTTAAAGAGCTGAATTTCACAGTGCCTGTCGTAAATTTATTTTGAGAGGAAAAGAGTCTAGAAATAGTAGTCCGGTTTAGAGTGGAAAATGATGATGGAAAGCTCAGTGATAGAAATGTATAGATTAAATATGATGCTCCACAGAGTGCTGGAGGAGAGTAAAGACAGACGTATTTACGACAAATCGTTTCTCTCAATCTTCTCTTCCACTCTCCTGGTCAAACAATTATTTGCCAGTTTTCCAGACACACGTCTGCGCTCACACCGATTTGTTGCTTCAAGCACTCAGACGACGTGGATACAGCTATATTAAACAAATAGGGAATGTTTGGGCTTTTGGGTATTCCAACACAGTCCGAGTTAAGTTTATGATGTTTATTAATCTAAAAGATCAAATCACAAGAAAACAATATCAAGTGTTACATAAAAATTATCATAAGTACAGAAAAATGCAAATATCAAGGTAGGGAGGGGATGAAGGAGATTGGTATCGACTAAGCCCTTCCCGCTTGTATTAGACAAAGATAAACCCAGTCTCAAGATAGATAGTTATCAGGAGCATAGGAAAGTTAACCCAACAGTGAATTTAATTACTCTGAAAGGGGTGTTACAATATTAGTTATGGTGGTAGACAAAAATTACTGTTATCCCAATGGTGTCTTCCTTTTACTAAGCAAAGGAAAAAAAGGGGGGGGGGGATGAAACAGAGTTAACAAATTATACCACTAAAGGAACAATGCCGGGTATACAGAAAACGTATTACCCGGTAGGCAAGTTAACAAATGGTTACACAAAAGAATTAATTTCCTGTCATTCATACACTCTGTGCAGATCCACACTCATATACACCACACACTTACCGAGTTGCAGCATCAGACAATCCCTTAGAATGATAAACACAATAATTAACTCTTGACGTATGACAACTGTCTAGTCCTTCTATGTCCCGCCCCAGATAATGCGAGGATTCACTGAGAGCAAATATTCCCGATTATCGCCGGACTTGAAGTTCTAAGAGTTCTTGTGTTTTATTATAAAGAAACGAGTCTATGGGATGGCACTGACGCGGTTCGACATAGGGGTGAAAAATGAGGTGATGGCAATATCCTTCACTGCGTGATGATAGCCATTGACCGGTAAAATTTTTTTAATCCAGTGAGGAAAAACTAGGCTCGGTCACATTCAGGTAAATCGGTAATCTCTCACAATAGAGCAGTATATAAACTATCGCTACTGGCACTGTTCATCTTCCAGTTTATCTTACAGATTGTAAGTTAAATTTGATGATAATAATCAAATGATCTTGGGTAGGCTTTCTTTCATGTAATTATGTTAGCAAGGCCGCACCGGACCACCACAAGATTTACTTTAAAAAAATGTCTCATCAAACTGTCTGGAAGTTTAAGAACCGAGTATGGAAACTCTGAAAGATTTCGTTATTGCTGGGATTGCAAAAGGTGATCAATCTAGAGAAAAAGATAGAAAACCCATAACAACATAATCATACTTTAAAACAAATAATCTTCTAAGCGCGCGATAAATTTCCCGTTAAGCCTATTATACACTCGAGTATTTAATTATGTATTTAATAAACACTGCGCGAATTCTAGTGGTTAAAAACACACATCTATAAATATAGGACTTAACTGAATTTATTAATTATAAATTCCTTCGCGACTTTAAAAGTTAATTTAAGCATCTATTATCTTTTGAAATAATATAATAGATAGATCATTATATTTACACCTGGAACTATTGAGATGGTTTAATTTAATAGATTTAAATTAACACAAAATCCAATGAAATATAATGAATGAACTCGACCACTGATCACTTTACACAATATATATATTACCGCTTTGCACAGAATAGAATTCACTGCAAATATGTATAAAATCCATGGGATAATCTAGCAAGATTTCAAATATCGCTAGTGCTTCTATCAAGTTCTGGCCAGCGAATGATGACGTGTATTTCTAAGTGATCTGTATATCTACAACTGGAATGCAAGATGAGTGGGACATGAGAACTTTGACAGCTTTTTTTGATCTCATGAACTTTGGGGGATCTGACCGCCAAATCCAAAGAGAGAAGCCGCCCCTGGCCTCTCGTATCTTCGTTCGCTGCTTGCGTCAGCTTTCCCCGTTCGCTCTTGCTGCGATCGGTTCCGTGCTTAACACCGAGATGCGAAATCGTTTCAGGGACCACTACTGTCTTTGATAGCGCCCATAGTCTCCCCTGAAATCCCTCAGTCTGTCTCTTTGATCTCGTGCCGCATACTAAATGAGTCCCTGTCGGTTCGCTCTGGCGAAACGAAAAGTTACAACAAATGTTCAGGGGTTCTAATGTTATGAAAAGCTGAAGGTCCCTTTAAATCATCCATCATATCAGGGAAAATTCACTTGTCAAACTAGACGTACGTCACAATCGTCCCCACTTTTAGACATGAAACTATTTTTCATGTTTCATTTTTTGACAATGGAGGTGACCTGATTGGTGATTTTAGGATGAGTGGTATCTTCAGTTTGCTCTTCTTCTTCTGTAGACCAGTTTCTACTCAGGAAATCAGCCCCGACATTCTGTCTTCCCGGAATATATTCCACCTTGAAAGAATAAACGCTTAAAAGAAGCGCCCAACGCATGATCCTTGCGTTAAATTCTTTATTGGCACCAAGAAATGCTAACGGAGCGTGGTCTGTTTGCACCGTGAAAGATGTACCATAGAGAAACTCATGATGGCGTCTGATACCGTCAATCAGAGCAAGACATTCCCTTTCAACTACGCTGTAGTTCCGTTCCGCTTTATTTAATTTCCGACTGCCATAGGCAACTGGAAATAGCATGTTCAGGTCACTGTCATCGGCTTGAAGCAGTGTTGACCCGATGCCCTGACCTGACGCGTCGACTCTCAGTACAAAAGGTTTCTTGAGGTCAGGCAACCTCAAAATGGGGTATGCAGACAACTGTCCTTTCAAAGTGCTATACGCGTGTTCGCACTTTTGATCCCATATGACCTTATCAGGACAACCTTTCTTTGTGAGGTCAGTCAGAGGTGCCGTCCGTCCGTTGAAGTTCTGGATGTACTTCTGATAGTATGCACATAGCGATATGAAGGAACGTACGTCTTTCTTCGTTCGGGGTCTTTTTGCTGCCACTATTTTCTCCACGTTCTTCTTAATAGGCCAACTGCATCCGTGAGAAATAGTGTGCCCCAGGAAGTCTAACTGTTCAAACCCGATGAGACATTTGCTAGGTCTGGCTGTGAGACCCGTTTCCTGTAGTCTCATGAGGAGCATAGCAACCGTACCAATATGTTCTTCATAGGTTTCCGATGCAATTAATATGTCATCCATGAAATTATGGATATGGGGATTTTGCAAAGGTTCTAGAAGCTTCTTCATCATCCTGGTGAACACTCCTGGTGCGTTATGCAAACCGAACGGCATCACATTAAATGTGTAATGTCCTTCGCTAGTGCTGAAAGCTAACAAAGGTTTAATTTCCTCCTTGACTGGTATTTGATAATAACCTTTACTGAGGTCAATCTTGGAGAAGATCTTTGCTTTGCTGAGCTTGGTGAACAACTCAGAAACAGTTTGGAGAGGTTCGGGCTGGAATTCCATTACAGTGTTTAGCAACCTGTTATCAATGCACAGCCGAACTTCCTTATTGGGCTTCTGCAACAGCACTACGCTCGAGCTGTAAGGAGATGTAGACTCACTGATAATTCCTGCCTGACGCAGCTTGTCTATTTCTCCGCGAAGTGCATCAGCTTTAGCGTACGGGATGGGGTAAACTCGGGTTTGAACAGGGGTCTCGTTTGTTAATTTCATATCAAATTCAATGAGATTTGTTCGACCAGGTACATCCGTTAAGACTGCACTGTACTGTTTTAGTAGAGCCCTGGTTTCTGTTTGTTGTTCTGGTGAGAGATTGTCGTTGAACTTGACATCTTTAAAGGATTCTGTGGGTTGCAATGGATACTCCATGCAACCATCATCATCTTCCTCGTCTTCCGTTGCTATGGCGACAGCCAGGAGATGCTCGGAGGATGGCACCGGTCTTTCCAAATATTTCTTTAGCAGATTTATGTGGAAGACCTTCTCCTTTCCTTTGATGGAGATCTTGTAATTGGTACGTGAGATCTTTTTAAGGACGGTAAACGGTCTTGCCATCCGATGCGAAGTTTATTGCTTCCGGTTGGAAGTAGCAATAAGACTTTCTCCCCTGGTTGTAGTTCTCTCTCTTTTGCAGCTTTGTTGTATCTTTTAGTAATTTTAGCGCGGGCTTTCTTAAGGTTGGTAGTAGCTAGATCCCATCCTAGCTTTAGCCTTTCCTTGAGCTCAGATACATACTTGCTTGCAGAGACGACTGTCTCGTCAGCCTTTTGGTCTGTCAGTCACCGAAGTAAGGTTTCTAGTGGCCCCTTAATAGGTCTGCCAAATAAAAGTGTAGCTGGCGCGAATCCCGTAGACGCTTGGGGTACCTCTCGGTAGGCGAATAAGGCAGCCGATATATATTGGTCCCAGTCTTCCGGTTTCTCCTGACCCAGCTTACGTAACATCATGGTGAGGGTACCGTTAAAACGTTCCACGAGCCCATTTCCGGCCGGATGGTAGGGACTTGTGTGGATATGTTTGGCCCTCAAGATCTTAAAGATCTCCTCCATTAACAGGCTACGGAATTGGGATCCATTGTCCGTCAAAACTTGTTGAGGGAATCCCAACCGTGTAAAAATTTGCACAAGGGCTTCTGCGACATGCTTGGAATTAGTGCATGGTAGCGGTACAGCTTCGGCCCACATAGTGCAAGTGTCGACTAAGGTCAGGATGAACCTGTTCCTTCTTTTGGTCTTTTCCAGGGGACCAATAATGTCGACAGCAACCCGTTCAAATGGAGTCCCTACTATTGGCATTTGCCCCATATGTACTGGGGGTGTCAAGTGCTTGGGTGCTACCCGTTGGCACTGGGCGCAGGATTTCACATACCTGACAATGTCAGAGTTCATTCCTGGCCACCAATAGTGGTTTTTTATTCGCTGAATAGTGGCGTTTTGTCCCATATGTCCGCTAAAGGGAAGAGAGTGCCCCATTTCTAAGATCTGGTTTCTGTACTGCGTCGGTACTAGGAGCTGGTTATTCCCCGTGTCCGGTTGCCCGTTCTACGATACAATACACCATCCTTAGAAAAGATGTCTCCGTTGTGTCTGGGGTCCTTAGCCATGGGCAGTTTTTTAAAGCAGGGCGCCAGAGTAGGGTCCTTTTGTTGCGCCTCCTTCAGTTCATTCGGCAACAAGTTTGGCGCAGGCTCCCTCTCCTTCTTGGCTTGCCCTCTTGTGGTTACCGCTGCCACAATCGGCTCCTTAGGTCTCCCAATGAACACATATCTACATCCCAGGATAACTGGGTAGATCGGATCATCCATTATGGCCGCTTTAATAACTCCTCTGACAAAATCAGAGTGTATTTCTACCAATGCGATAGGAAGCGTCCTGGGTGCATCACTCCTGAAAACTCCACTAAGTTTGACGGTTTCCTCTGTCTCCTGACCTGGTTTGACTAGGTGCCTAGCGACAATACAATCAAAACTTAATCCAGTGTCAAAAAGACAAGTAGTAGAGGTACCGTTCAAAATTACAGTTCCTCGAGTTGAGGGTCGGTCCCCCTCAGGTTGAGAATCACTGACATTGACTCTACCTTTCGAGGCTGTATGCAAACATCCAATGCGGTTTGCACCGGTTTGTTTGCCCTGATCAGACGTTCCTGGTGTAGGGGTCTTCCCTTTTCCTTGACCTTGGTGGCCGCGCTGCCACGTAGGCTTGTTGGGTTGATCAGAATTGTTGTTGGGGGGGTATCGGGTTTTGTAGAATTTCGATTTTTCCTGGGGAGGTTTCTGGGTATTATTATCTCGTTGGTTAAAATGTTGAGAGGAATTGGAAGAATAGGATGACTGCTCTAGATTCTGTTTTCGAGATGGCTCATCTGTGGGTTTACGTTTAGTGCTGGGAAGTTCGGCCATTGCATTGCTATAGCGTTCGGCTTTATTGAGTATGTCTTCAAGCCTGACTGCCCCCTGTTCAGCCAAAAATCTACGAGTTTCATTCGACAAAGTGGATTTTATCTGCTCCACAAGAACAAGTTCGAGGAGTCCCTCATATGAAAGAGGTAGGTCAGATAATTCAATGCACTTTGTCAGATAACCCGTGAGACGTGAAGAGAACTGGGGAAATGTTTCCGTGCTCTCTTTTCGGCTGTTTCTGAACAACTGCAGAAACTTTCGGGCAGTCATCTCAAACTGCTGTAGTAAGGCCTTCTTCAACATGTCGTAATCATGTTGATTCGGTCCCAGCTTTGTGTACACGTCATAAGCATTGCCTTTCAGTGACGTTGAAAGTTTGAGCGCCCAGCGGGTACTCTCTAACCCATAAAGATTCGCGAGTCTCTCGAATTTTTCTAGGTAGCTGTCAATTTTTTCGTTAGGGCTAGGAAAAGATTCTAAAGAAAACGACATAGCAGTTAATTGGGCAGATTGAGTACTGGAGAGGTCCATTGATTGAGACTGGGGCGAAGACGGCTCTCCGTTAGTCGAAGTAGAGGTGCCCCGACTCTCTAGAGCCTTAAGCGCCAGTTCATGTTGTCTTTCCTTGTCTCTCTCTCTCTGTCTCTGCGAGTTTCCATCTCTGCTTCAATTTTCTTCTGTTCCAAAAGACGTTCTGCCACTTCTTTCCTCTCAGCTTCGGCTCTCTGTTGCTCCGCGTCATATATTTCCAATTCCTGGTTAATAAACGCGTTTGCAGCTTCTGCATCTAATCCTGCCTCTTTCGCTTCCAGCCTCAAGATGGACCTCATCTGTATCCTCTCTGCCATTGTTAAAGAATAAGATGAAGTATGCCTAGAGAACTAGTAAGAAGAAACGCGAAGGGGAGGAACTCTGAACCGCTACGAGAAAAAAAAACACAAGTATAAATTTACCTGTGTTACCTCCTACCTGTACTGTGCAAACTTATCGCTGCTATTATCTGGCAATTAAGGCTCTAAACGCAAGCGACTATGCCACTAAATGGTAAGTTACACTGGAAAAGAATCTACTTTTACTAACAGTAGAGAAAAATTTATATTAAAACAATTAAAAAGGAAAAAAAAAATTTTTCCCTAAATTTTAAATCTCTGACAACAAACTCCGTCCCTAAAGTCAATTATTGAGATGAGACGTTGTTAACTTAATTTTTAAAAATCAGAACAATCCGTCTTTAGCTAAGCTCAACTCTTGTTAACTTCAAAAACCTTTAGTGACTGTAAAACAATCACGCAATCCCAGCAACTCTTACAAAGAAAGAAATTGAATTATCTCCGCCAGAGGATAATTATAATAGCAAATATTTTTGTTTATCTGTACTTTCTACTGCTGTGGAGAGAAAACAACCTGTAAATATGCTGTGTGGACAACCCAAATACTTAAAGGACGTTTGTCTAGGGGTGTAATTATTTATTTATTTCCCTAATTCACAAAGACAGATCATTCACACTCTACCTAGTTAGACACCGACTAAATCAGACTCAAAATATCTTTAACCCGGCTATGCGATTGCCTCAAATGTAGCTCAAGATCCCAGAACCAGCCCACAAATATTTGTGCATCAAATATATCTCAAAATTATCCCGGCGAGCCAGCCAAATATTGTCGTAAATTTATTTTGAGAGGAAAAGAGTCTAGAAATAGTAGTCCGGTTTAGAGTGGAAAATGATGATGGAAAGCTCAGTGATAGAAATGTATAGATTAAATATGATGCTCCACAGAGTGCTGGAGGAGAGTAAAGACAGACGTATTTACGACAAATCGTTTCTCTCAATCTTCTCTTCCACTCTCCTGGTCAAACAATTATTTGCCAGTTTTCCAGACACACGTCTGCGCTCACACCGATTTGTTGCTTCAAGCACTCAGACGACATGGATACAGCTATATTAAACAAATAGGGAATGTTTGGGCTTTTGGGTATTCCAACACAGTCCGAGTTAAGTTTATGATGTTTATTAATCTAAAAGATCAAATCACAAGAAAACAATATCAAGTGTTACATAAAAATTATCATAAGTACAGAAAAATGCAAATATCAAGGTAGGGAGGGGGTGAAGAAGATTGGTATCGACTAAGCCCTTCCCGCTTGTATTAGACAACGATAAACCCAGTCTCAAGATAGATAGTTATCAGGAGCATAGGAAAGTTAACCCAACAGTGAATTTAATTACTCTGAAAGAGGTGTTACAATATTAGTTATGGTGGTAGACAAAAATTACTGTTATCCCAATGGTGTCTTCCCTTTACTAAGCAAAGAAAAAAAGGGGGGGGGGAATGAAACAGAGTTAACAAATTATCCCACTAAAGGAACAATGCCGGGTATACAGAAAACGTATTACCCGGTAGGCAAGTTAACAAATGGTTACACAAAAGAATTAATTTCCTGTCATTCATACACTCTGTGCGGATCCACACTCATATACACCACACACTTACCGAGTTGCAGCATCAGACAATCCCTTAGAATGATAAACACAATAATTAACTCTTGACGTATGACAACTGTCTAGTCCTTCTATGTCCCGCCCCAGATAATGCGAGGATTCACTGAGAGCAAATATTCCCGCTTATCGCCGGACTTGAAGTTCTAAGAGTTCTTGTGTTTTATTATAAAGAAACGAGTCTATGGGATGGCACTGACGCGGTTCGACATAGGGGTGAAAAATGAGGTGATGGCAATATCATTCACTGCGTGATGATAGCCATTGACCGGTAAAGTTTTTCTAATCCAGTGAGGAAAAACTAGGCTCGGTCACATTCAGGTAAATCGGTAATCTCTCACAATAGAGCAGTATATAAACTATCGCTACTGGCACTGTTCATCTTCCAGTTTATCTTACAGATTGTAAGTTAAATTTGATGATAATAATCAAATGATCTTGGGTAGGCTTTCTTTCATGTAATTATGTTAGCAAGGCCGCACCGGACCACCACAAGATTTACTTTAAAAAAATGTCTCATCAAACTGTCTGGAAGTTTAAGAACCGAGTATGGAAACTCTGAAAGATTTCGTTATTGCTGGGATTGCAAAAGGTGATCAATCTAGAGAAAAAGATAGAAAACCCATAACAACATAATCATACTTTAAAACAAATAATCTTCTAAGCGCGCGATAAATTTCCCGTTAAGCCTATTATACACTCGAGTATTTAATTATGTATTTAATAAACACTGCGCGAATTCTAGTGGTTAAAAACACACATCTATAAATATAGGACTTAACTGAATTTATTAATTATAAATTCCTTCGCAACTTTAAAAGTTAATTTAAGCATCTATTATCTTTTGAAATAATATAATAGATAGATCATTATATTTACACCTGGAACTATTGAGATGGTTTAATTTAATAGATTTAAATTAACACAAAATCCAATGAAATATAATGAATGAACTCGACCACTGATCACTTTACACAATATATATATTACCGCTTTGCACAGAATAGAATTCACTGCAAATATGTATAAAATCCATGGGATAATCTAGCAAGATTTCAAATATCGCTAGTGCTTCTATCAAGTTCTGGCCAGTGAATGATGACGTGTATTTCTAAGTGATCTGTATATCTACAACTGGAATGCAAGATGAGTGGGATATGAGAACTTTGACAGCTTTTTTTGATCTCATGAACTTTGGGGGATCTGACCGCCAAATCCAAAGAGAGAAGCCGCCCCTGGCCTCTCGTATCTTCGTTCGCTGCTTGCGTCAGCTTTCCCCGTTCGCTCTGGCTGCGATCGGTTCCGTGCTTAACACCGAGATGCGAAATCGTTTCAGGGACCACTACTGTCTTTGATAGCGCCGATAGTCTCCCCTGAATTCCCTCAGTCTGTCTCTTTGATCTCGTTCCGCATACTAAATGAGTCCCGGTCGGTTCGCTCTGGCGAAACGAAAAGTTACAACAAATGTTCAGGGGTTCTAATGTTATGAAAAGCTAAAGGTCCCTTTAAATCATCCATCATGTCAGGGAAAATTCACTTGTCAAACTAGACGTACGTCACAGTGCCGTAAACTTAAAGGGCGCTAAATTGTATGGCAAATGATGATGTGCTGAAAAAAGATCAAAGTCAAGTTTATTGTGCACAAAAGAAACAAACTACACCCCCAAATAGAGCAGTCCCAGTTACCATGATTTGGCTATGTCGGCAGAATCGGAGAAGATCGGCTACCATGACAAATATGGGAAACCAAGTGCCAGGGATCGAGACCTCCAGAACGACCTACAATTTGCTAGGAGGACACCATTAGACAATCAAAGAAGGACCGAGGGCTAGATTGGATCTAGGCCAGGAAGAAGACAGCCGATAGGATAGTATGGCGCTCTCTCTGGTAAACCTCTACACCCCAGGGCAGAAGTGGAGCAACTAAATGAATAAGTAAGAAACAAACAATCCTCGTGTGAAAGTTGGTTTTAAGGATAAGAGTGAAGTCGGAGCTCTAATTGACAACTGACATAACTGACAGGTAAAGAAAACAGAAAAAAAGGAGCAGAGACTGGCCAGTACAATACATTATCATTGAAAAGTCAACAACTGACGATTAAAAATATTACTATCGGCCGATCGTTGTGGAGATGCATGATCTCATTCGCCAACGACCATCGTATATAAAGAAATAGAAGTACTGAGATTTAATTCCACAATCTTGAAATCTGGTCATGTGGATGTGCACTTTTAGCTGTTCTTGCTTAGGATTGAAACATTCAAACTAAACATATCTGCGTGATGCGTGTGGCTGTCACCTCCATCTTGTGAAACAGCTGGGTACGAAAACCACCGGCTTAACTCTTTGTCTCTCAGAGCGTTGGTCAGATTTGACACCCGTGCCAAAACAACTCTCTCGGCGTTGTTTTTAGTCTATCACGAATTATAATTACGGCACAGGGTGGAAATTAATTGCGGAGTCAAAGAGTTAAGAGAGCATTAATGTTCACATGTAGACTTCCTGCAAGACAAACAGTTCAGTCGTTGACTCGGAGCTTCATTAGAAGCGATTTGGTACTTGATGATATCTGAAATTTAACAAGTTTGTGGTTGTGATAATTTATATATACATATATATTTATACATATTTTTTTTTTTTATTTAGTTTGTTAAAACATGAAAAAAAATTCTTCCTTTTCAGTGTTAATTTTGTAGTACTCACCTATTTCATTGTAAAAAAAACATCAGATTCGCTTGTTAACTCTCATTGTCTCTCGTTCTCTTTGTGAATTCGTTTCTTCTCAGCTGTTACCTGAACTGTGGGCGTTATCTTAACCCGGAGAGACCGTTGTTAGTTGGACTTACCTGCGCCACTTGTAAAATTACACTTGACAACTTTACGCATGTAAACTGGGCACTAAGTGAGATCCCAACGTAAGTCTCCTTTAAAAACATATTACGTTATTATTGATGTAAATGGTGTTACTGAATTTATTAGTGCGGGCAAGAGATTAGTTTGTTTGAGTAGACGTAGATGAATTATTGCGCTAGAGCTGAAAATATGGCAATGTAAGCATCAATACTGACACTACATACTCGCACAGTTACACACATCTATCTATCTATCTATCTATCTATCTATCTATCTATCTATCTATCTATCTATCTATCTATCTATCTATCTATCTATCTATCTATCTATCTATCTATCTATCTATCTATCTCTATCTATCTATCTATCTATCTATCTATCTATCTATCTATCTATCTATCTATCTATCTATCTATCTATCTATCTATATATCTATCTCTCTATGTATATATATATATATATATATATATATATATATATATATATATATATATATATATATATATATATATATATATATGCCCACGACACTGGACATGTATATTTCCCGACATGCACACAACAAGACATGCCACAAAATACGTACATTATTCGACAGCTGCCCTACCCACCAAGTGCATTACCTGAAAGTCACACGGCCAGAATCTACACTACCGGACACGTAGACTTTCCGATATCTACGACTCCCAACAACTACACTTCCCGACATTTACACTACACGACATTTTCAACACAGGACATCTACACTTTCTGACATCCACACTTCTCGACATTTATACCAGACATCTACAATACCCGACATCTACACTTCTCGACATCTAGTTGATCTGATATGTGCATTACCCGATGTAAAGATTCGCTCTGGGGTACACCCAGTGCCAATTGATCAACTGTGATTTTGTACCACAGAGCGCTATAGTTGACCGAGTCGAAAAATAATGATGATGTATGCAAGTTGTTAAGGGTGACGCATGCGTAGTGATTGGGTCTTTTGCATGTGATCTCGGGCGTGAACAGCTGTGTTCTTCACAAGGATCACTTTAGCGATATGAATCTATTGAAGACAAATTAATATTTTAGTGTTTGAGTGTCTGGACAGGATAAAAAATATATTTAACGGCATCAGAATCTTCAACCCAAATGAAAAGTGTTACTGTATCGCTTTACTTATTTAGTCGTTCCTCTTCTACCGTGAGAGGTAGAGGTTTGTAAGAGAGAGCGCCATACTATTCTATCGGCTGTCTTCCTCCTGGCTTGGCTCCATTCTAGTCCTCTTTGGGTCGTCCTGGAGGTCTGGATCCTTTACCTCTTAGTTTTCCATGCTTGCCGTGGTAGCCGATCTTCTCCCATTCTGCAGACTTGGCAAAACCATCTCAGTTGGGACTGTTCTACTTAGTTCTTGTCGTACGGTAAGTTAATTTGTTTATTTGGCCCAGTCTAAGTAAAGAGTAAAGGTTGACAGATAAACGAGAATGTATAGAAAATAGATTTCACAGGTGGTAGGTTGAGAGAAAGATATGTCTCTGGAGTGAATAGGTTTCTCTTATCCAGCCTATCCGTACAACTATGCTTTATTTTAAGAGTTTTTGCATCCCTGTAAAATGAAAGAACAGGTCACTCTACACACACACAACAATATGTGACACACAATGACACACAAACGTGAAAAACTAAGGATAAATGGGTATGGGTCTGACCAACACACAAAGTTAAGTTTTCTTGTTGTTTATTATCACTAAAACTGTTTTTACAAGATCAAGTTACCCAAAGAATATCAAGAAAAGCATTTACATATAGAAGAAATAAAAACGAATCGTGCGCCTTCACTGTATAGGAAAAATAACCCAAAGAAAATATTTACCCAAAGGTTGAAGGTTAGCACTAGGTTTATAGAATAACAATATTGGTACAATAAAAGACCAAGTAAAGTAAACATAATCAAATCAAACCACCAAAGATTAATAGATAATTTCCAGCAACAATAAAATCAACACACGCTCTCTCATTCATGTGGCCCCCTCTCACACTCTTACCTATTTTGTATTTCTTCCCTTGGGTCTGTGGTATCCCTTGGTAAATTTATTCCATGAACATAATCCCTACTGTTTCTGCATACTAATGTATCATCCCAGCTGCCGAGGATACAAATTGGCCCCAGTTCATCCCAAAAACTAATGAGGTGGACGCCAAATAAGTTTACTTCCGCGATAAATTCTGGTGACGATAAGAGTCATAAAGGGGTGTCTTCACTGTTCTAAATACACTAGCACTGTTCCTCCGATGGGTACACTGGGGAATGTGATTCTAGATACAGGAACTACAACTGAATAATTTCGTTGCGACAACTCTTGCAGTGTTGGGGGCGGGCGGGGAAAACAATCTTGTTTCCCGCTCGGCTGGAACGTCTATTTGGAAATTTATAGGGTTTACTACAAATATTGAATATGTGAGGATCCTTGGTGTTTACCGTTTTAAGAGAGGGGAACACTTCTAGAAAATCTGGAAAAATCCGGTTGTTACAAATGATGATGATGGATTTTCTATCAACCGACTCTTTGTCAGAGTGCCAGTCTTGCACAGTGTATATTTTACTACTCCACTTGGATTACAACTGTCAGGTGTAAGGAAAAAAATAATAGTGTTTCAGGTATACGCCACTGTTGGCTGATAAAATAGTTTTCTGGATTTGGTAAGTCCAGTATTATAAGTTATAGTCATACAGTATCTTGGCTTGTACACGCTTAACCATGGAAACGGAAAAGGAAAAGAAAAGACAGCTGGTTCGTTCACTTGGGATCAGCTCTGCTAAAATACAAAAAACATTTTATGGGAAAATGCTACCACTCTATGTAAATATGTGTAGGCGGGGACACGACAGTCTCTCCTCCGCTCTGTCAAATCCTGACAATTTAAAAGATACACGGTGTTTTTTCCCTACGCCTTACACACAGACACCACTGGCCGCGGAGGTGGGTCAGACTGAGTCAATGAAGATTCTTCCGCCCCTTCTCGTGGCTGGCAGTCACACGAACAGTATGTTATTTATTGTTTTCTTCTCACAATGCGCCACGTACAAATTATTACCTATAATTTAGTATCTAGTAAATTGCCGGTGTCTGTTATTTTGTCGTATTGCATTTAAAAATTAATAGACGCTTTAATGACATTAATTTTAAAAAATGAAATATAACCCGTATTCCGCCCCTTCTCGCGGCTGGCAGTCACACGCACAGTGTGTTATTTATTATTTTCTTCTCACAATACGCCACGTACAAATTATTACCTATAATTTAGTATCTAGTAAATTGTCGGTGTCTGTTAATTTGTCCTATGGCATTTAAAAATTAATAGACGCTATAATGACAATAATTTAAAAAAAATGAAATATAACACGTATTCTGTCCTCCCACTGTCAGTCGTTCTAACACCTCTAAGTTCGGTCTGGTTAACCGTCTACACTGTAAACACAAATTACCCTCTCGTCTCAGCTAGGTAGAGGTCGGGAACGTGGTCTAACATTTTAATTGAATCTCTGGTTATGGAAATCGCTTCGCGTTATTTTATTTAATACGCCTTACTAGCAAGAAAAAGATCTAAGTGAAGTATTTAACTGTATGTTTAAAGTATTTAAATGTTTAACTTTAAATGCTATCACTGTAAAACACTTCTAACACTTAGCACTATTTACAAGAAAATCCAGAATAAAAATCTCCAGTAATCATTTTTTAACCAATAATCCAAAATAAATGGCTTAGGGCTGCGCGCTTGATTCTTCTCAAATTCTGAGTGACGACTGATAGATGGGTTATAGAAACAGTAGTATATATTTCATTAAATTTTCCTTGATCTCTAATGCGTTAGTTCGCGCTCCTGTGTGAGACAAAAATTCAGAAGCTAGAGGTATCAAGATGTAAGACTTCGTGTTTCGGTCTTCCAGGGTTTCTCGTCTGGAGCTTTGACCGACATCAAAAGACTTTCTGTTCAATAGCGTGTTTCCTTGTAGGAAGCCCTTGTTCCCAGATCAAAGGGTACTAGGGATTTTGGATTTCCCCTGAGCAAACTTCAAAGAAGTCTGTTATGTGTGTCTCTCTCACGTGCTGTCTGTCAAGTATTATATGATTGACAGATACTTGCGTGAGTGGAACGAGGTAAACAAATCGTGATTTGTTTCCTCTTATGACTGACAGGTCAACGAAGATGGTAAACACTGCGTTAGCCCGTGTTTACAGAAAAGAAGGCGGGGACAAAATGGTACGTTGCAGAAATAGACAGTTGGTAAAATGCATGTTTTGTTAGCAAATCAGAGCAGCTATAAGGTTACAATAAGCTGTCAGATTACTGTATGCTCTTTTCCAGTACACGTCACAGGTCTGCGGGGGTTGGGTTTTTAGGCCTTGACGTATTGTTTGGTTGCGGATCAAGTCTCTTCTTGTTACTTCAACCACCTTCCTCAGATACCTCATTTCTGAGGTTTGGATCTGGCTTTTGTAGGTTGTAGTTATTGCCCATGAGTCGCATCCATACGTCAAGACTGAGACATAGGTGGAGCGGTATACGGCCGTTTTCTTACCAACTTCTCTTTTGCTGAGGAATCCTCGATTTATGGCTTGAAAAAGTCTCCCAGCTGCTGCTCTTCGGGTAGCCAACTCTTCCTTGATGCCTCCATTACGGTCTATGACAGCTCCAAGGTATTTAAAGTGAAGTCTTCTTTCTTCTCGTATTATCACCATGGTTTTTGTTTTCGAGCTGCTTATGATCATCCCTCTCTTCTCCAGCTCTTCCTTCCATACTTGCAGGTTGGATTGAAGATGTGCCTCTGATTTCGCAATCATGGCAACTTCATCAGCAAATGCCAGCCCTGATACCTGTATTGCTTTAATGTTGAAGAAAAATACAAACAACACACAAGAAGTTACAAACTTTTATAAATGGTTATGTGCGTCGAAGAGAAAGATTGAAGTGGTATGACAAGATTACTAAAATGATATTGATGATAAGAAGACAAAAACCATACAAATGCCAGTGGAATAAGTGTTACTGGGAGAAGACTCTGGAGATGGATATAACATTACAACGATGACATATGCTGACAGTATTACAAGACTGTCCTTGTTCTGAAATCCTCATGTTAAGACAGGTAAAAGAAGATTGGAGAACACGTGGAGAATAGAATAAGAGATAAATAAGAAGGGAATAAGGAAGACATTGTAAAAGCTTGAGCTGATGACACGTGACAGAAAAACGTCAACAGTTTGTTGAAAGCCTTTGGGCTTGGGGAGCTGAAGAATGATGATGGTGATGATCATGAAAATAGTGACACAAATACCAACACTCAACAAAATCCTTCAAACATCAAGGCTGCAGAAAATGAACTATATGCAGGTGATGATCATGACGACCATGAAAATAGTGACACAAATACCAACACTCAACAAAATCCTTCAAACATCAAGGCTGCAGGAAATGAACTATATGCAGGTGAAATGTGAAGATCAGCTAATGTGAAAGTCACGAAAACCTTAACTCTTAGTATACCTGCTCAAAAACCCCGTTTTTACTAGCTGATTTTATAAAGTACATTTTTAGACTTTACTGATTTTGCATTAAATAATTTATTTATAATGATAACATAAAGTGTTATATATCAAAATGTGGAGATATGAAACATCTATGACATGCACTTAACTTAATTGTTAAGTTGATGTTAAACATGCATGCAACATATACAGTAATGAGTGCAAAAAAAATTTGACACAGACACCGACCGGCCTATTAGGTAGGCCAGCAGTAAAACGAGGATCGATCGTTGACCTACCTAATAGGCCGGTCGGATAAAACTACTAAAATATGGAACAGCGACTAGCTCATATGAAATTCCAGCAGAGATGATCAAAGTAAATATTAACACCTCTATTGCAGTGTTTCTTTACCTTTTAGAGGTCCCGAACCCAATTACAACATCTTAAGACGTCTCACACCACTTTACATCATCTTACGAAGTCTCGCATCCGTTTACATCATCTGAAGAAGCCTCGCATCCCTTTAAATCAGCTGAAGAAGCCTCACATCCCTTTACAGCATTTGACGAAGCCTGGCACCCCTTTACAGGAACTTAAGAAGCTTCACACCCCTTTAAAACATCTCAAGAAGCCTCGCACCCATAAGCGCATCTTAAGAGACATCACATGTCTTTAAAGCATGTCAAGAAGCCTAGCACCCTTTACAGTATCTCAAGAAGCCTCGCATTCTTTACAGCATCTTAACAAGCCTCGCACTCTTTACAGCATCTTAAGAAGTCTCACACCCCTTTAAAGAATCTTAAGAAGTATCACAACACTTTAAATAATCTTAAAAAGCCTCACACCCCTTTAAAACATATTAAGAAGCCACACACCCCTTTAAAGCATCTCAAGAAGCCTTTCACTATTTACAACATCTTAAGAAGCCTCACACCCCTTTAGAGCATCTCAAGAAGCCTCACACCCTTTGTGGCCGTGTATGATAGCTTGTCTACTACTTGCTACTTCTCTATTTTGTGATCGTATAGGTTTCGAAATCTCTACCCTAAACAGCATTCAGCTTATTTGTGGTAAGGAAGACATTTACTTTCAAAACAACGACAATAAGTTCATGTACTGACAGTTGATGGATGATTTCACGAGTTGATGAATGGCTTCACGCTGACAGCAGTAACAGTCAAATGCTGAACTTTATTTGCATTATCAAAAATGTTGAAGAAATGATATGCCCAACCTTCGTCATGAGGCTAGCAAACTTTATACAGCAAAACTTCAGTGGGTAATAATAAAATGTCTCTTGTTTATTCTCTCTCTCTCTCTCTCTCTCTTTCTGTCGCTGCTTCTATATTCATACTGTCTCTAGTGGTTATGGTGGTTGTGGCTTGGGAACAACAGTCACTATTTTTCTTGTCATAATATTCTTCGTATATACTCGCTGTTTATTCTATTTGTTCTGACTTGGCGTGTCTTGGTGAGACTGGCCTAACCGCCAGGGGTGTTGCTTTACCAAGCTATTCTTTTGCGTACTAGCCTGTCACTGGTCTATTGTACTTCTCCATTTGCTATGAGACTAAAATGCTCAACGTAAAATACACACATTTTCTATGACTGACCACACCGGTATCATGTCCACAGAATAAAATAATGAAATGTCATATTTACTTGTGGCGTACCAAGCGATTAAGTGTCTGAGTGATAGTTATAACTTTTCTGTCACCACAGAATCAACCAAAAATCCCTTTGGCTTATCACCCGATGAAAACTCCCAATTCAGCTTCCCACTTCTAAATCACTTTACACACTTGGGAGAGAACCCAAACTAGCACTTTGACGCTGTCGCAGTTCGAATCTGACTTAGAATCGATGACTACTGCAGCCATGGTTTCGTCAAATCTTCTGTGATGAGGGCAATTCTTCACACAACATGTCCAATTTAGGCGGATAGTGTTGATTCCCTTCTTTTAGTGTAGACTTTCGTCTTTCAGCTTCGTATCACGAACAGTCTGAAAGCTTCGTTCCACGATCTTTAGACAAAAATAAAAAGAACAAATGTCTCTGCTAAGTACATTTGTGGGCTGCATATTAACAGCCGCATTGTCTCGCTGTCCACCAACCAATGCTAGCCTCTCTGAATAATTATTCCTGAGTACACACAGCGTAACTTACTTATATTCTTCAGGGTTTAAAACTGGGAAAATATGTGCTGATTTAATTTTGAACAACGATTTACCACGACAACTATTTCCGAACCTTCTAGAACAATTTTATTTCACAAACAGCTCTCCCGAAATATAAATTTCCGATGCAAAGTCTCTTCGCTCATGTAGCTGAACTTAACATTATTATTCTCGGCCAAGGTCAGCCGCACTAACCACTGATCAAGTGATATCAACACTACTCTTGTCTCATTCTGGATGTATCATGGCTTATTCCCCTTAGACTACAAATCTAATCTCAATCATAATAGTCGATCTCGTAAAAATATAATTCTACCCGAATTACTCTTACCAACACTAACTGTTACACCATTTAAAACATCTTAAGAAGCCTCACACCCCTTTCAAGAGTCTCAAGAAGCCTCGCACCCCTTTACAGCATTTGAAGAAGCCTCACATCCTTTTAACACATCAGAAGAAGCCGTACACTACTTTACAGCTTCTCAAGAAACCTCGCACCCCTTTACAGGATCTTAAGAAGCCTCATTCCTCTTTAAAACATCTCAAGAAACGTCGCACCCTAAGATTATCTTAAGAGGCCTCACACCCCCTTTGAAGCATCTCAAGAAGCCTCGTAACTTTTACAGCTTCTCAAGAAGCCTCGCACCCATTTACAGCATCTTAAGAATTCTCAAACCCCTTTAAAACATCTCAAGCAGCCTCCCACTCTTTACAGAATCTTAAGGTGCATCACACCCCTTTACAGCATCTTAAGGTGCATCACACCCCTTTACATCATCTGAAGAAGCCTCGCACATCTTTACAGCATCTTAAGGAGCCTCACACCCCTTTAACGTATCTCAAGAAGCCCCACACCCTTAAGAGCATCTTAAGAAGGATCACACCTCTTTAAAGCATCTCAAGAAGCCTCGTACCCCCTTAAAGCATCTCAAGAAGCCTCACATCCCTTTAAAGCATCAAACGACGCCTCACACCCTTTTAAAGCATTTCAAGAAGCGTCAAACGCCTTTAAAGCACCTGAAGAAGCCTTGCACCATTTAGAGCATCTTAAGAAGCCTCACACCCCTTTGAAGTATCTCAAGAAGCCTCACACACCTTTACAGCATAACGAGAAGCCTCACAGCTCTTTGAAGCATCTTAAGAATAGAAGCATCCTTTACAGCATCGTAGGAAGTCTCACACCCCTTTACAGCACCTTAAGAAGCCCCAGGCCCCTTTAAAGCATTTCAAGAAGCATCGCAACTTTTACAGCATCTCAAGAATCACTGCTCAATAGAAATAATATACAAACAGCTTAATAAAGTGTATGAGAATAAAAGAAATGCCAACAAAAATGAAACAGAATGATATCTCGTCAAGTTGCAGACGAAAGGAGATTATAATAATAATAATAATAGCCCCTTCAGTCATAACTGACTATGGGAATGCGCCCCTGAGGTGACAGCCCTCAGCTGCTTATTTTCCTGGTGCTCCTTTCCACGTTTTCTCCTCACCTCTGCTTCTTGTGTGAGCCTCTCTTCGCACAATCTGAGGTTGCGCCGTAAATAGCATCGCCACTTAGTGCGATCGGCAGCTTCATCCTCCCATGTTGCTGGATCCATGTCCAGTGCCCTCATATCTCTCTTGCACACATCTTTGAACCTCAGCTGTGGTCGCCCAACTGTTCTCTTGCCATCTGCTAATTGTCCATAGAAGATATCTTTTGGGATGCGACCATCTTCCATGCGGCGAACATGGCCAAGTCAGCGAAGTCTGCGCTGTCTAAGAAGCGTATACATACTTTGAAGGCCAGCACGTGACAACACCTCGACATTTGTCACTTTATCTTTCCACGAGATGCCGAGGATGCGGCGTAGACACCGCAAATGGAAGGTATTGAGCCTTCTTTCTTGCTTAGCATAGGTCGTCCAGGTCTCGCTGCCATATAGGAGTGTGCTGGTGACGCAGGCATTATATACCGCAGCTTTGGTCTTCATTGTGAGTTTAGAGTTTCCCCAAACACGCGATGTGAGGCGGGCAAAGGTAGCTGCAGCTTTGCCAATGCGGCTGTCGATTTCTGTATCCAGTGAGAGTTTGTCATTGATGGTAGACCCTAGGTATGTGAAGTGGTGCACCACTGCCAATTCATAGTTATCGATAGTGATAACTGGTGCAGCACCCACATCCTGACTCAGCACATTCGTTTTCTTTAGACTTATTGTGAGGCCAAAGTCCTTGCATGCTTTAGTGAAGCGATTCATCAAGCTCTGAAGCTCCTGTTGGCTTTGAGTGATGACTGCAGCATCATCACCAAACAACAAGTCTCTTATAGTGACTCTTCTGATTTTTGTTTTTGCCTTCAGCCTTGAAAGATTAAACAGACGGCCATCTGACCTAGTGTGAAGGCATATTCCTTCAGTTGCATCTCCGAATGCATGTTTCAAGAGTAAGGCAAAGAAGATTCCGAAGAGGGTCGGAGCCAGAACACAGCCTTGTTTAACGCCACTTCGTATATCAAAGGGCTGTGACGTGCTTCCAGCATATTGGACTGTTCCCTTCATGCCGTCATGGAATGACTTTATCATTTCCAGCATTTTAGAAGGGCAGCCTATTTTCAAGAGGATTTTAAAGAGTCCATCCCTACTAACCAGGTCGAATGCTTTTGTGAGGTCTATAAAGGCGATATATAATGGTCTTTTCTGCTCTCTTGATTTTTCCTGAAGCTGGCGGAGAGAGAAGATCATGTCTGTTGTTGATCTGCCAGCTCGGAATCCACACTGTGACTCTGGATATATGCGCTCAGCTAACTTGTGTAGTCGCATTAAGATGACTTTGGCAAAAACCTTACCAACAATACTAAGAAGAGAGATGCCTCTGTAGTTATTGCAATCACTTCTGTCTCCTTTATTTTTTATACAGTGTTACAATCTTGGCATCTCGCATGTCTTGAGGAATAGTTGTCTCTTCCCAGCACTGGCACAGCATCCTATGCAGGGGATGTAATAGCGTGCTCTTACAGCATTTGATTAAATCAGGAGGAATCCCATCACTGCCTGGTGCTTTGCCAGAGGCCAAGCTATCAATGGCCTTGCTGAGTTCCTCTAATGTTGGTTCGGCATCCAGCTCCTCCATAGTTGGCAGACTGTTGACACCATCAAGGGCTGCAGGCGTAACGGTATTGTCTGTAGCGTAAAGCTCAGAGTAGTGCTCGACCTACCTCTCCATCTGCTTACCCTTATCGGTTAGCTTCTCTCCGCTGATGGTTTTTAGCGGTGCCGTCTTACTTTTATGGGGGCCAAGTGCTTTCTTTATACCGTCATACATTTGTCTAATGTTGCCTGTTTGCGCTGCGATCTGGATGCTCTCACTGAGCTGGAGCCAGTAGTCATTTGCACAGCGTCGAGCAGTTTGTTGAGCTTTGCTTCTCGTAGCCCTCAGGATCTGTAAGGTTCTGGCACTCGGTAAACGTTTGTATTCATTCATAGCACTGCGCTTAGCTTCAATGACAGGTGCCATCACATCTGATGAAGCATCAAACCAGTCATTTGACTTTGCTGTTTTCTTACCAAAGGTGGCAAGTGCAGTACTTTGAATGGTGTTCCGTAGATGCTCCCAGTTCTCTGTAATAGTATCACCATGCTGAGGGCTACTGAGAACTTTCTCGAAGGTCGCAGTGAATTGAGCGATCATGAAAGTGTCTGACATCTTGCTGGTATCAATACGTGGTTTCCCTTCATGTCTGACACGATAGAGTTTTCTTGGTTGTGCTCTGATTTTGCAGCAAACCAAGGAGTGATCTGTATCACAGTCTGCACTAAGTTACGAGCGCGTGGAGAGCACAGACCTGAGGAGTGGCCTTCTGACGAGAATCAGGTCAAGTTGGTGCCAGTGCTTGGATCGTGGGTGTCTCCATGACACCTTATGCTGGGGTTTTGTCTGAAAGTAGGTGTTGGTCACGCAGAGGTCATGGTGGACGCACAACTCTAAGAGCCGTTGTCCATTTTCATTCATCTTGCCAATACCAAACCTGCCCAGACATGAAGGCCATGAAACATTATCGGCACCCACTCTAGCGTTAAAGTCACCAAGGAGAACAAGCTAACCTTGCCTAGGTATGCTTTTGATAATTGCTGTTAGATTCTCGTAGAACTCATCTTTAGCTTCTGAGGCAGAGTACAGAGTAGGAGCATACACACTGACAAGGGTGATGGGACCTGTGCTAGTTTGCAGGCGGAGCGTTAACAGGCGTTCTGATCCATTCTCGCCTGGTTCAACCATTTTAGTTAGCGCTTTTTTTACCGCAAAACCTACTCCGTGTTCTCTAGCTTTATTAAGATCTTTCCCTTGCCAATAAAATGTGTAGTCCTTCTCGCTCACCGTTCCAGAGCCCGCCAGGCGCGTTTCCTGAAGTGCAGCTATATCCACCTGAAGTCGTTTAAGCTCATCATTAATTATGGCTGTCTTCCTTACATCGTTTACATCCTGTAGGTTTTCGGATAGTCCAGTCAACATAGTCCGGACGTTCCAGCATCCCAATCTGAGAGTTTGCTTATTTCTATTTTTTCGATAATTGCTTGGTGCAAAATTGTCTGTCCACAGTTCGGGTTTGACCCTAATCCCCATGCACCCAATGGGGAAAGCAGACAGTGGCGAGACAACACCTTATTGACTGGGGGCTGCCCAGCTTGAAGCGGGCGGTACCTGTCCAGTGAGATCCTAGAACCTCTCCCACTGTCGGAAGTAGCCCCTGGCGCCATGCCCTACGCCAATTGGGCAAAATGCTTATAACCGGTAACTGCTACTTCCCGTGTTTTGCCGACACCTATAGGGTGAAGCTGGAGTGTCCTCTCCAGGGCGCGAGCTTGGGCACAGTTATATGGAGATCAAGCTGTTGCCCATGCAGCATGTTCCCCCTCTCCACACAGCCGGTAGATCCAAAGGAACGGCAGTAGCCGATACAGTTTGGTACCAGCCATGTCGCAGGAGTTGCCAGAATAATGTCGAATCGACATTAGACTGCCTTAGGGACTCCGACTCCGGATTTATCCTCAGGGTTTACTCCCGAAGCCAATTCCATAAATGGATATTCCCGCAAGGCAGCGGTGGTTTGAATTCAGAGTTCCTTCTCTTAGATAAGCTACCAACCAAGGATCACGAGCCCTATCTGCCCGAAGCTGCTGGTTTTAAGGCGCCAATCGCTCGCCTTTGCCCCTTCTCCCGTCAGTGGAAACAGTTCCGCCGGGCTCAAATTGAGCCACACGTGAAGGCCGGGAGCTGGACTTGGTTGTCAGAGGCTGTTTGAGGCGCGTGCCATAGAAGTATTTTATCTGCAGTGAGAGCTTATCCTCACTACAACTAAAGGAGATTATAAGAGTGGGCAAATTACAGATAATATCAGTGCCAGGAAAAATTAATAAACAGGATCATCCTTGAGAGATTAAATGAGTCCATAGATCTTTTTGAGATTAAAAGAATCCATAGACAGATGAGAGACGAGCAAGCAAGGTTTCTTCGTAACAGATTCTGTACACACCAGATTGCCACATTGAGTACAATAATTAAACAAAGTCTGGAATTGAACTCATATTTGTCACATTGTATCTGTGGCTATATTTGGTAGTGTAGACAGAGAATTATTTTGGAAATTGATGAGGCATTATGATGTCCTGTTGAAAATCATTAACCAATTACAGGAATCATATGAACAGTGCGAAGGGTAGCCACTTTTTAATCATTAAAAAAAATATATAAATTTGCGCTATGAAAACATCATCCAGCCAACAGAAATGGAATGGAGTGGACTCTGAATACAGATTTTAACGATCTAGTTTAAACCAACGACCTGACTCTTCTGTCCCACAGTCGTAATCAGATGCAAGACAAAATGAACATACTTGATAAGAGGTCCGGAACAATACACAAGAATACAAAGAAAATGAGAATAAATACATGAAAAAATAACAATGTTGTACTTGAAGATACACCTCTACAAAAGATCACTGTCATGGACGGTAGGCATCGGAAAAGAAAACATTTAAGTGCATATAAGGATGACAGTTCGAACGATGAAAAAAAAATGAGGCTAGCGACATAATGGTAGGCCTTATGTTCTAATAAACCGGGAGCGTATTAAATACCTGCTTCCAAACAACACAAGAAATAACAAGCAATATTTCGAAAGCTCGATGCATATCAGCTCCAGTTTCAAATGGCCTCCCACACATTGTATATAAGAGATGTCCTGAATAATAAAAAAACATGTGTCGAAAAACCAGCTCATAAGCAAAGACAGGAAATAGCGCGTAGAGTACATCAGTAAAGTATAGAATTCCACAGACAAAATGCCGATGTTCCTACCCATTGGGGAAGAAAATATGTTCTTCACTGGTATGGTGAAAAACATACTCACCACGTACCTCCTAGAGAATAGTTACACTGACACTCCTATTCAGAACTTTGACTTTTCCGATTCCTTATCTTTCGAGTTTTAACTCTTTTTTTCCTTGTGCCAGGCAATTAAAAGAACATGGTCTTTTACAACTGCATTGTTTCTCCATTCAGGGCGTTGATGATTGAGGTGTAGCAATTGCTTCCGCAGATTTGCTAGTGCCAGGCACGTCAAGAAGTGGTAATCTACCGCTTCTTTCTCCTGTCTGTTTAAATGGGTGCAGTATGGTGCATTTTCTAAGGTCCCTCTTTGCAAATGCATGTTCAGAGTTATATATCTTGTTCTCAAACTGAAAATTGTAGTCCGGTCTCTGCGGCTTAAGTTGTTGATGCTTTCTCTGGTGTTTGGCTGAGACATTTCTGCATATAATGTTCTTGCAGTTATGCCATTAGCCAGAGGTCCATCCACTGATGTTTGCAGTTGTTGTGTACTGTCGTACGGATAGGTTGTGAGTTATTCTTTTGCCCGTCTGAGTAGATTGAATGGTGATAGGTACGTGAGAAAAGTGTGAGAAATAGAATTCACGGGGGTTTAGCTTAAGGAAAAAGATATGTCTATAGAATGAGTAAGTTTCTCTATTCCAGCCTATCTATACGACTGTAATTTAGTACAAGACAACCTTGCCCTCCTCTTACATATAAATATAAGTTTAGCTACACACACAGACACACACACACACACACACACACACTCACACACACACACACACACACACACACAGAGTTATGTGACAACAAGACACACACAAACGTGAACAACTACAGTTAATTGGGTATGGGTCTGACGAACACATAAAGTTAAGTTTCCTTATTGTTTATTATCATTAAACTTGATAACACCAATATCTAAAGAAAAATCAAATAAAATCAGATTTACATACATATGAAATAGCAGACTAAACGCGCCCTCCCCCTATGGAGAAAAGAACCCAAAGGTTAATAACCCAAAGGTCGAAGGTTAGCACTATGTTACAGAGTAGACAGTAAAGCAACCAAGTTCCTACTATATGCTACCCAGTAAAGTAAACATGTTTAAGCAAATGCAATGTTGGTAACTTCCCGGAAACAAAGAAAAATACTCACGCACTCTGTCATACAGTGGCCACTATATCACTCTTACCTACTCTTGGTGATATCCCTTGGAAATACAATTATCCTGAAGATATGTATTTTCAGGTTTACTTCCCAAATTGTCCATCCTCTAACAAAACAAAAAGACTAGTGAGGTCAACGCCGAATCTGGTGTGGGTTTTTCCTGGATAAACAAAAATGTCACCGCCAATAGTTGATGTAGGAGCGTGCTCTTGAGGTTCAGTTAAAAGAGGAAAATACTTCCAGTATTTGGAAACATCTGGTTGCTAAAAATGTTACAATTGATAAATGGTGATAATCCTATCTGCTGACTCTATATTTAGAGCGCCGATTCTGAAACATCGTAACTTTCTGGATAAATCCACTTGAATACGACTGTCAGAAGTCGGGAATATAAGTGTTATTTTTGCACACACCAGTGGGCTGGTAAAATTAGAAAAATTTCTGGGTATGGAAAGTCCAGTTAAAATTATAAGTTAAAACGTTTCTCCTGTATCTATGGCAGATATTCGCTCACCAATGTAATTAGTGACGCACAAGCCAAGAAAATGGGACAGCATTAACCAATCAGAAAAAAAGACCGCTGTACGCCCTTGATCAGGTCTGCTAAGAATATAAGAAAAACATTATGTATAAAAATTATGCTAATCCTATATCTACACACACAGACAGGGACAAGACGATCTCTCCTCCACTCCGTCAGTCCTGATTAAATTTAAAAGGCACACAGTGTTTTCCTTTGCGCCTACACGGTCAGCTTACAATGTTAATTATTATTTAATTATCCATATGCGCACTTACACAAAATATCGCCTGTCGTTAATAGCTTTTAAATTGTCGGCGTCTGTTAGTCATCGTATGGTTTTAAATAATAGGCACTTATAATAAATACACAAAATGAAATGTAGCGTGAATTCTTTACTATCACTATCAGACGTGTTATCCTATAAGTCTAGTCAGCTAAAACAGTCTCCTCTCGTGTGAGAAAGCGTGTGGCGAAGATTAACAGTTTAATTCTCTGGTATGAAATAGCTACACGTTATTTTATTTCACTAGGTTTTAACAGCGAGAAAAATCTAAGTGAATTATAATGGTAAAGCTAACACTTTGAAAAACGTAAGCACTAATTTTTATTACGAGAAATCAGAATGAAAAATCCCCACGAATTGCTAATAACGCATTTAACAAGATGGTTCTATAACTGCGTGCTTAGACTATCCAAAAATTTTGAGTAACAACTGATAGCAGGTTTAAGAAAACACAGTTTATATATCATTATATTTCTCAGATCTATCGGTGACGTTACTTTTCACGTTACTATATGTGAATCAGAAACAGAGTTCCCAAGATAAAGTCTTTACGGTCGCTCTGTCGGGCGTTGCTAATCGACATCAGAAGAATTATTACGTCTAACAGGTCTCTCGAAGATTTTGCATGTGAGTCTAATTCAAAGCACACTTGGGGAACCTTGGATTTCCCTACGTAGACTTCAAAGAATTCTGTGTTTTTCGTCGTATGATTGACAGATAAGCTCGCGTGAGAAGACGAGGTAAACAAACCTGATTCGCTACCTGTTATGACAGGCAGGTCACGAAAGTTTGTGATCACTTCGTTTCCTTATGTTCAAAGACAAGAGGCGGAGGATGAAAAAAATACGCTTGTGTAAGTAAACACAGGCAGTGAATACAGAGTTTTAGCTAACAAATCATAAAACGCTACGAGGTTACGAAGACTGTCAGATTACTGTAGGCTCTTTTCACATTATACGTCACATGTATCATGTGTTTTGTGGTTCTTAAGTTGGTGGGAATGTTCGATTGTAGCTTGTTTTATATTATTTTATTTTGCCAGTTTGTCGGCATTTTCATTTATTCGGATGCCTATGTAGCAAATGTAATTTTTGCTGGGGAAGTTAAGATGTTATACCTAACAAGAAAGATAGTTGTGTCTGTGTTAACTGTGTGAGGTCAAGCACATGTAGGTCCCTGACTATAAAAGAATGATGATGATATATTGATCAGGGAACCTAACGCTACCTCCCTAGATCTCACACAGTCCGTATTTTGATTCTAGTGGCTGGTGTATAATGTCTCTAGTGTCTAGGGGTGAAATGAAGATGATGGTACATCAACACAATACACTTTAACTCACTATAATAAAATGAATAAGACAGTGGTTAAAGTTTTCTTTTAAAATTTGAATGTTTTTTTTTTTTTTACAGTTTAATCTGCCTGTCCCGCCAACTTCTTTTGGACAGGTCTTTGAAAATGAGGAAATATATTTACATATAATGTGGTAACTAAAATATGGACTCTTTGTCCTATGAATATATGTTAATATAGAGTTCCTATAGGTGTATTCACAGAATCAAACTTTACTAGTTGTTAGTGATTGTCATATGTTATGAGGAGCTGTTGTTTACATCAAGCCCCATATAATTCAATGTTATTTTGATAGGAATTATTTTCTTAGGATGAAATGTCAGAGGTCCCAACTGATAACTTGTCACCTGGGATTCTTCGTAGGTCGAATATAAGTCAGTATATTAATGTAGAGACAATTTAGTTCAGCACCCACTTGTAAGCTCCTTCAGGCTATCAGCTGACAGCTTAAACTTTATAATGGAGACTTTACACCCACTCATCAGGTTTCCTGTCACCGGATGGTAACAGGAAATAAAACCTCTGCAATAAAAAGACACCCTGGCCTTTTCAACCTGATCACAACTTCTTATCCCTATCTATACATGACAATATGGGGTCAGCCTCTTGTGCATTCATGTGCATCAGCCCCTAATTTATGACTCACACCCTTTTGTGACCACACCACAGGTCCCTATGGCAGATACGCCACTGTACTTTTCCATAGTTTGCTTGAATGCAATAACGTGGAGTAACCACATCTCCTTTTATATGATTTTCTTCTTTTCTTTTTCTTTTCTAACTTATAAACGCTCTAGGCGTGTTGAAAAGTGTTCATGGAACACAGAGGCTTTCTAACATTTCCAATACAAAATATTAATACAAAATCATAATAATATGCAACAGTCAAATACAGTTCAATGTGAGGACTCAATAATGTTTGCTTCCGCCATGTCCTTCACTTTTCCACAGCAGTATCTGACTTTTTCAGTTTTAATCAAGCATGTAAATACTTAAAGCATTCTTACCACTAGTTCAAAGAAATATGTCACAAATAACGTTGACTGGCAAAGAATATGGCCTCAGTTTTGCTCTGCCCCGTCCAGATAGTGAATTAGTATTTAATTTTACAAGCTATCACATCTGATCTCAACGTAAGTGTTTGAATACAATTTTCTAGTCAAATGGCCAAGAGACCACTATGCCTTTTGCCAATATCTATTAGAGCCGACCAATGAAAGGAGGCACTACTACAACTTTTAAAATTTAGTTTGAATAAAACAAAACAATTCCAAACAAACTATGTGCCTCGTAGTCCATTGGTCAGTCTGCGTTAGTTATGCCCAATAGAAAAAGATGTTTCGTTTTAGTTACATTTTTCCTATCTCTCCCCTTGTACTCCTATACTCTTATACCAACTAATAGAATTTGAATTACTACAATGCCTTATTTTTTTTTAAACTAGCGTCCCCACTAACGTTATATGTAACGAGCAAGAACAACAGACGTTCGTAGACATTTAGTATTTTCTCAATAACTTGGCTAATACTTGGACTACCATATTTTTTAAAACATATTTTTGCTCAGGGGACTCTAAGCTATACTACCATATGATTTTTATGGTCAGTTTCCGTATGGTTTAGATTTTCAATTTTGTCACTGTCAATCGTCAAATATAAATTTTACACAAGTCGGCCATCTTCCCTCCCTGTCTCTAACATTTTCCTCACTATTCAAATAAACCAACTAGTTTGAGTGACGTCAGAATACTACCGCTAGGAGCAACTGGAAAATTGTCTGTGTGTTTGCCTCTGCTGGCTTTGCCCACAGCGTGTATATATTAAAGAGACCGCGTGCAGAACAAAGAGGGGTTTTTTCAAAACTTTGGTAGTGCTTTGCGTTAATTACAATCGCCTCGTTCTTACTACTGTGAAATGTCCGAATTATTACAAATGTTAGTGTTAAAGTTAACATATTACGTTTATTCAAACGATGGCAAGTCGTTAATTACAAGCTCTCCCCGCGGCCCCCCCGACCCCCCCCCCCGCCCCCCCCCCCCCCCCCTCCCCCCGCCCCCCCCCCCCCCCCCAACCCCGTTTCGTGCAGCAGATCGGCGAGATGTTAAAAGGTTTATGGAACGTTTTCGAAACCGAAACTAAAGCGTGTTTGATTTTTACGGCGGGTCATTTCTTAGCATTCCCACTGCACAAAAGGCATCGCCCTACTGGCGATGAAGATGAAACCAGTCAGACACCTTAGGGCTGGGGTATTTATTCATCATAGGACTAAAATCTTACTGAAATAAGCGATTATCTCACAGATTTTACTATAGCCTATTTGACCTGGTATCCACAGTAGAGATGTGCTGATGCCATTGGAGGCAAGTACATCTATTTCTTCAAATATGTTAGTTTTAGGTTATTTTCGGCTGTCGGGATCTAGTTTTCAAGGGCTTGTAGGGCAGATAGAACACCAGAGGACAAGGTTTTTTTTTTTGTAGCGGATGTGCTGTTTTATTTATGTATTTTGCGATGATGAATGATAAGGCTTCCAACATGGTCCGAATCTCAGCGTCATAATTTGAACAGTTATTGTTAGTGTTTTACAGAATTGACATCATTGCACTTATTCCCAGCCCATACTCAATGACAATTTGAACAGTCTGATCCACAAGGTGCAGGCAGCTGGCATCTTGTCCTCTCTGGGCATATTATGAGAAAACCATCCAGTACATTGATGGTTGCCCTGAAAGCTGACCCATATATGTACACATGGATCCACCCTTTAGGGAAAGGTTCAATGGTCTCTAGTGCGCAACGTTTTAGGGTGTTTATGGTCTACTGACTTGTTTACTGAGTGGCCCATGAGTTTGGTTTCTAATCTGGATCAGTATGGGGATTGTGTTTGGTCTACAGACACTTTTCTTAATTCCTCTGTCTTCTGTTAGATATTGTCTTTTATTTAACACTCTTCGCTATGAGTATTGGGCATTTTTGTTCCAGTCTTGTTTTTTTTTTTTTTGGTGCTTATTTGTTTATTTGTTATATATTGGGTGTCTTAGGGAGAAACGTCTGTATCTTTCTACTGTTGCTTTTTATCTTTTTATCTCTAGCGACTGTATATTTCTCACATGCTGCTGTTGGCGTTGACTTTATACCCTCCCAGATTAAGCGAATGGCCAGGTTTTATATTCATTTAACCTGGTTACAAGATCTCACAGATGCTGTAGCATGCAAAGGGAGGTTGTAAATCTGATATATCTTATATAACAGGAATGTGGAGTAGGAATCGGAATCGTGTTTTTTTTAGTGGAATCGGAATCGGTTAAAAAAATATCGCTACTCCGACTCCGAATTATACGAGACTTTCGTCAAGGCAGACTCGCGTTTTGATCCATGCAAACGGGGACTTAAAACAATTTGAAATAAAATTTTAAAGTAGTAGAACTCCCAAAACATCTTTCATTTTAAAGTACATCCACTTTTACATAACATATGAAAATTTCAGTTGCTTCATATCATAAATAAAGTTGAAAATTGTGGACACATTTAGAAAAAACACACAAGAAATGAAAATTATCTATATAAACTGTCGATTTTCACGTCAATGTTAAAAAGAAACTTTTTTACCTCATGGTTTTTGGTTGGCAAAGAATCATTTGTGTGCAGGTGTGGATGATGTGTTATTTTGTATTACTGTATGAATGAATGAATAGTTTAAAATGTAGTCTACGAAAGCCACGTATTAATTTATTCACACTCACACACCATACGTATACATATAACTCCATATAGGTGCATAATTTTATGCCATATCACTAGTTTTAAAAAAAAAACTGTAGTCGGAGTCGGACTTCTAGAATTTCCTCAGTCGGAGTCGGAAATATATTTGTCCGACTCCACAACCCTGCTAAATAGAGCTGCCTAAAAGTTGTTATGTCGGTTTCCAAATAGGTGCTTGCAAGTCGATTGAGTAGATTTAGTCTCTTGGATGATTTATCTGCACTGATCTTCATGTATTTGTTAAAGGTTAGTTTTCTGTCCGGCTGAACACCAAGGTATATTGGATTTTCTTCACAACTGATTTCAGCACCGTGTACCAAGTGTGATTTTAAGTTTAGTCTTTGCTAGTCTGTTGCTGAGAGTGACCAACCTGGAGACACTTTTGCTAGCATTGATTGTCTGCTTCTAGAAGTTGCATTATGCTGATATAGTGAGAAGGGCTGTTCTTAATTTCTTTGCGGCTAGATGTAGGTATGATCCAGCTGTCCATTTGACAAGGTAATAACCAAACATCGCTTTCCGGACATTTAACAAGTTCGGTAGATCATTTATAATGATCAGGAACAATGTGCAGCTAAGCGCTTTGCCTTGAGGGAGCCCTCCTTCGAGAACACTTTTTGATGACAGTCTTTGGTTTACTTCGGTTTGAATAGTTCAGTCGCTTGTTGGAAGTCTACGACAACAGCAGCTGAACTATTTCTTTGCTGATTAACCTAATAAAATCTCTAACACTTCGCTCCCATAGGGCAGTATCTACAAGGGAAATACTTTTTTTTAAATGAATAGCAGTGCCAGACAATGCTAGCTCCCCTGGATGAACTAATCAACTGATGTAGAAAGAGTGTCAAACCTAAGAAGTCTAGAAGCCTCTCAGGAAACTAAAGACATCGGAGGTCACATTCATGGTATCAAACTAAAATCTACATTCTGTTACTGAAGAATCTGTACATTGTCTTGACAACCTCTACACCTCACGGTAGAAGGGGAACGACTAAATAAGTCTTGACATCATTATAATGCCTCATCAAAGGAGAAAAGATAGTTCAAGAATAAAAAAGAAAAATGGCCGATCATAAATCAAACCAAAGGCGCTGGAAAATTCACAGTATGCTGCCTCCATTTTTTGTTGATCCCGATACTGCTATGACGACCGCTTATGTATGAAAAAATCGCGGAAGTGCAGCTGAAGCTATAGAGAGACCTTTGCTAAGAAATATTAAAGTGTGCTAAGAGGGAAGTCAGGCGTAACACTATACTGCAAAAAAACAAAAAACAAAGCTTATACTCAGTTCGGTTATGAAAGAATACAAAGCCGCAAAGGCATGACACGCAATAATACTCTGCGAATCAGTAAATGAAATATTTAGTATCGTTCAACTCGCAATTAAAACTGAAAGAAAGTTAAAATTCTTGACGAGCACAAAAAACGCAAGATAATTCAGGCAACGAGTTAATCCAAATTGCCCAGAATGCGACCATGGTAGCACCCGCTTGTGTCCTAAGGCATCAAATAGGGAACACGGATCTATGGTAATTCGAGAAGTAAAGAATGGTACGAGTATAACACATTTAGTGCAGCAAACTCAACAAAGCCAATGAACTAAAGGGAAAAAAGCATCGCAGAGTTTTTTAAACACTTTAATGGCACAAGGCGATTCTAAGACGCAGTATCAGTTCAGTGTATGATCTTCTAATTTTGTCTGAAAACCTTGAGAAACGAGAACACGTCGATGAGCCTCAGTGCGTGCCAAATTCTCAACATTTTGAAAAATATAGTTCGTTCGTCATTCGTTTTATTTCATATTGTTGAATGTTGTCTTACCAAACTGTCTATTTTTTTTTTTTTTAGTTTTTTTTCCCCATACATATCAATCTCCGTTGTAATACGTCCAAGCTTATTAATGTACACATCAATACTCACCATTTGCATTGTTTTCACGTTTCTTGTCAAATTGATCTAATTTTCATTATCTAGTTTACATATTTTTTGTCAATCTCTATCCATCTTTGACCAGTGCAGTTAAGTCAGGAGAAAACACCAACTACCTTTTAGTGTCAGATTTTGGTATACTCTGGAATATAATGTTTACTATAAGGGTCACCGGTAAGTACCATTCCATCACACCTCAGGTCTGTGACATACCATCGTGTTTTCCGGGGAAAGAAACTTTAAAATAATTGTTTTATTTGCCTCCAGAACACCTGCCCGCAGGTGTGTGAAAACGGCATTGTGATAGACAGTTTATTTAAACACACACGATGGTTTTCAAATACTCACGGTCCAATCACGGAAAATAATTTAGGTCAATCTAGTACTACATAGAACCTTTTATAACCGACATATTTGTAAACATTGAAAAATGCTGAAAAATCTGGCTACTTTCATTTTTGAATGGAGCCACTTTTTCGTGGAACACCCTGTATAAACAATAAAACTATGCATTTTTGTTGTCTGTGGATTTATTTATTTTGGCCTGCTCTTTATGTGTGGTTCCATCTACCCATTAAGGGTATTAAGGATATCCACTCTAATACGTGTCAATAGTGTACGTAGAAGAAATTTAAGTGTTTTTATTTTTTTTTAATTTCCTACTTCATTTTTTAGAACCTTATCCAGGTAAGCCTAAATGTCCTTTCACAAATATCTACTTCTTACGATGCTAATGAAATATGGTATAGTCCGTTCGGAAATTCGCGCCCACAGAAAGCGTCAATTTTCTCCAAAACTGTTTGTTGTATGGACATGAATTTTTGCATGCAGTCTTAGATTTTCCATGCAGTTATTAATATATTTTTTGCCCTTACAAAACTCATGTCATGTTCGAATTTTCTTATTTACGTTATATAAAAAACTCTTACTGTTGTCTGGGTTAATTTTTAGTAGTTTTACAGCAAAGTTACAAGATCAGTTCAAAAATATTGTTTTTTGGTTTGAATTAGTTACTCGCGGCTGTTTACAATAGGTGCGCACTCGTGCGGACATGTAGTCACTACACTAATTCAAACAAAAACAAATATTTTTGAACGGATCTTGTAACTTTCCTGTAAAACTCATAAAAATTAAACCAGACAACGTTAAGAGTTTTTTATATAACGTAAAGAAGAAAATTCGAATATGACATGAGTTTTGTAAGGACAAAAAATATATTAATAACTGCATGGAAAATCTAAGACTGCATGCAAAAATTCATGTCCAAACAACAAACAGTTTTGGAGAAAATTGACGCTTTCTGTGGGCACGAATTTCCGAACGGACTATATGTGCAAGAGTGAACACGATCCTACTGCGCACTGTCATACGGTGCTGCTCTGTCACTGCCCACCACTCCGAGCGCTAGAATCGCCCGGTGCGCAAAGTTTAAAGAAAAAAAACCATGTTCATTAGTGTGTCTTTTTTTTCAGTCACGATCCCTCACAGAACCTTACGGTTCCATGGGTTTCCATACGACATCCTGCTCTAGGGTGAGGGAAAAGTCCGTCCCTGTTTTTAAATTTTTACATGCCAATTTGTATTTATTGTATACAGCTGAAACTATTCCATAACAAAGAACACTAATAGTAACTTAACCCACATCAAAGATGCATGGAAGCATATCTGGAGTCATCCTTATATGACTACCAGCTATGCCCAGTGCTACAGTATACATATGTGGAAGTGAACCTCTGTGAGGCTTATTACACTCTCCCTGACTCTTAAAATCATCCACACACTTCCAGGGATTTCCCCTATAGTGAAACTTGTTGAGAACACAGCATTGCACACTAAGCTTGGAGAAGTCACTTGAGCCTCAGACATAATTCTTTGGCTTTGATCTGGTTGACTGAATGCAGAAGGTTCTCACTATGGACCCAGTGATAGACAGGGAGAGCTGAGACGTGGCTCTGTGCAGTACGTGACAATTCGTGTTAGAGCCCAGAACCAGAGCACAGTATTTTAGCTCTGCATAATTGGACATGGATGACATTCGCTTCTTACTCCTAGCTTGGTACCAGATGTGACAATCCTTTAAACGCAAGGCAAGCTGGAGATACAGGAGCTCATGACTTCAACAACAGTTTCCGAATGTCAGAAAAGCCACAGCAAAAGCCTAGATCTACAGTGTAGATAATACCACGGAGTCTTCAACTTCATATTGGCTGCAAGAGAGCGAGAAGCTCAGCAGCCTTAGTTAAACAACAACAACCCACATCAAAACCAGAAACAAAATAACATTAACAGTCTAAAATTGTCAAATTAAATAGCGTTGCAAGAGAGTGCTACAAGTGCTGCCTGTTATGAGGTTATGAAATAAGAATACAAACAGCAAGAGGAGCTTTCATTGGGAAACATATGGTGAACAAGAGAAATCAAGTCCAACACGAAAATAAGAATCTTCAACTCAAATGTCAAGTCAGTCCTGTTGTATGGCTCTGAGACATGGAGAACAACAAAGACAACAACCAAAAAGCTACAGACTTTTATAAACGGGTGCTTGCGTAGAATAGAAAGACTGAAATGGTATGACAAAGCCACAAATGTGGAATTGATGACAAGAACCAGACAAGTGCCAGTGGAACAAGAGTTGAGAAGAAGACGCTGGCGATGGTGTGGTGAAGTGGGATGTTATAAATACTTATAGGGGACTTAGTGTACTGACTGAGATCAGCTGTGAAGGTATCTATATCTATTAAGAGTAGTGTATTATAGATAACCTTACTTGCTACCACATATCTATATATCTCAGTCAGAATTATTCTGGAATAGTGTGATGCTACGTTATGTGTCTAGGGTATGAGTATGGTGAAGTGTAAGTCACAACAACAGACAGATAAACAATGTAATTTAATCCACTACTCTTAACAACACTGTGACACTCACATACATATAACACTCTATGAGAATATCTTAAAGAAGTCACTCGTAACTTTTCAATTAACAATATGTATTCATTACTGTCATAAATGTGTATGTGTCCTGATTCAAATACAAAGGAACCAGGAATCACAATCAATGTTAATTACAAGTTATGTACAGAATGTATTAATATGAATCTGGGAGTGACATATATTATTAAAAATATCCTATGTGTGTCAGTTTTGTAATAGTAGTATGAGGTAATACTGGTTTTGTTTTGTTCAAGCTCTGTTGGTAGTTGTCATCATGACTTCAATAGTTTGTCTTAAGGAAATTAGTATTGGAGATGTTCTCAGTTCCTGATATGAAGACAATTAATTTCCCCTCTTAATATTATTTTTACAAAGTCATTTCAAGATGAGGGGACATAATGTTGAGCTCAGCTGGCCAAGTTAGCTTATCTGGCGTGATGGCGGCAGGAAAGGACTCCTCTGCTCGAATTCTCCTCTGGGCTCAGGAGACACCTCACTGATAGCTAAAAAGACCAAGGAGTATGCTGTCCGACTCTGGATTCAGCAAAGCTCTGACCAGGTGCTGCTCAGTACCATCAAGACCACGGTCCCTGAAATCAAGAAGGATGTACCTTCTACTTCATAACTAACTTAAACTCTCTTGTTACACTGATCACAACACAGCACAAACATTGAGTTCAGAGCATTAGGCCAACTGTCAGCTTCATTTGAAATACTTTATTCCAGTATTACCCTTCTTAATGGTTACTACGCCTCTGCAATTCCAGCATTATTTCTTTCTATTCAATCATCCAGGTGTCAGTGTACTGTTTGGCCATTCCATGCCGTTTTACTTCTCTCCGACACCCTCTGTTCAGGCTGGAGCATTACAGGCTTTACCTCACGTTTGCCACTGACTACACATATATATACAGGCATAAATCAACAATTCACATTCAATTTTCATTAAAAGATATTGAATGGTTCAAGCTTACCACAATTCATACGAATAAACACAGATACGTTGATTAGCAATGAATTCTGGCACAAACTGGCACAAATTCCCATCTGCTTATCTTCCAGGCTTTTATTTAGCACAATATAAGCTGGCTTCAACGCACTGATGCTTTATCAAGCTTATTTAAACAAGTGGTTTCGAACTAACGCTCCCAAGTGTGTATATCAGCGAGTCTGACCAATGAGCCCCGTTTCGACAAGTGTTTGAAAAAAATGTTACCCTTCCCCGTCTCCCCTGACAACGAAAGATAGTATTTATAGTCCGACCAATCGTGGTTAGGCTTTCATTTGTTGCGCTCCAATCAATTTGGAGTTTACATGGTAGGCTATTTCTGTAACGTAAATTTTTTTCAAACACGTTATAAAAAAAATCTTATGAGCAGAAATGATTTTAGGCTGTCAGGCACCCCCAATATTTTATTCTGGGTATAATTTATTAATTCCTGGACTATTTGCGTAACGTTTTACATATTATTTGTCAGCAAGCCCTAAGGAACCCAAAAATACAAATTTAAAGGAGCTACGTGGCTGCGTTCAAAATATGCAATTTCTTCTACCTCCTGTTTCGAAGATGTGCTGTCTGGGTACTGTTATGTTTTCAACCGTAAACCCATCTAATGTTGTCTTTCCTAATAAGAGTTTTTTATGATTTATAAACCTAACTCTGGGAAAGGGTAGTGTATTTTATCACTGTCCGTCTGAAAAACAATTAGTGCATGTAGACTTACACGCGTGATGGCAGCATTTGTGTATCGCGCGACGCGTGTTGCATGCGTTCCTGATTTTCAGCCCTCCCCTCTCTCTTTATCCTTTTGTCCATCTGTTCGTTCGTTTTGGTAACGCAGTGTAGAAAAAGACATGAATGGAATTTAAAATTTAGGTCAACTTGCATATTTCAAGGTTTTTCTTAGAAAGGCAGCACATTTTATTGTGTGTTTGGGAAACGCGTGTATGTTGCAGAAGGCCTATTTAACGTGGAAACGTTACAATTTGCAGACGAAGCATAAAACAAAGGGGATTTCGAGTACTGTCATTGTGACAGCACTGTTCTTTACCATTCTTCTTCCTTTCTTTATTATATGTATTTATTAGGCTTTATATTTACTTGATAATTTATATATGTGGATTAGAATATTCCACGACACCTCCCCTCTTAAAACAGACATTATATGTCAGTCCTTTATTCTATATTCACATAGAGAAATTTATTATTATTTCTGGGGTTTACGGTGATTCTCATCACACGGATGGCGGCTTAAAAAATCCGCTCCCAAATTGGTTTTTCCAGATATATACTCAATGCTAAAATTATATGGAGCCAGAAGCAAAGACCATCGGAGTAACCTAGAGTTCTCATGCTTAGCCTGTGCTAGAAACGATAAAGGTTTGTGATCTGTTTGCAACTTAAATGCCTTCCCATATAGATAAATATTGAATTTCTTTATTGCCCATATTACTGCAAGACATTCTTTTTCGCTAGTTGAGTAGTTGATTTCAGCTTTATTCAACTTTCTGCTAGCATATGCCACTGGGCTTAATTCCCCATCCAATGCATCTGATTTCTGTAGTAAAGTTGCACCTAACCCAATATTACTTGCATCCGTCCTTACTATGAATTCTTGACTTAAGTCAGGTAATTTCAAAATGGGTTTACTTGTGAGCTTTTCCTTCAATTCTTGGTAAGTCATTTCACATTGTGGTGTCCATGTAATGCGATCTGGATGTCCTTTACGTGTCAATTCCGTTAAAGGTGCACATATGGAATTAAAGTTTTTGATATACTTCTGGTAGAAACCACATAATGAGACAAAGGATCTCACGTCCTTCTTGGTTTGTGGTCTCGGGGCTTTCTGTAGTTTTTCTAAATTCTTTGGGTCAGGGGTCATATTTCCCTGATAAACTGTGTGTCCCAAAAATTCCAATTCTTTACATCCAACGCAACATTTGGTTGGTCGGGCTGTTAAATTTGCCTCCCTAAGTCGATCAAACAGCATGTTCAGAGAGTCAATGTGTTCCTCAAATGTTTCTGTTGCTATAAGGATATCATCCATAAAATTGTTATACAGGGATTATTCAGAGGATCCAATAATTTTCTCATCATTCTAGAGAAGACACTAGGCGCATTCTTCAATCCAAATGGCAATCTATTAAACTCATAGTGTCCTTCTGAGGTACTAAAAGCTAGGTATGGTCTAACCTCAGGCTTTACTGGAATCTGATAGTATCCTTTACTCAGATCCACTTTTGAGAAATATTTAGCTTTATTTAGTCTGGCAAACAGCTGATTTGTATCCGGCAATGGATCCACCTGTCCTTCTGTAATAGCATTCAGTCTCCTGTAATCTATACAGAGTCTATGTTCTCCAGAAGGCTTCCTTAAGAGTACCACACCGGAACTATACGAAGACTCACTGTGCGAAATAATTCCTTCCTTCAACAGATAGTCTATCTCTTCCTTCAAAGCTTTCTCCTTAGCAAACGGAATCGAATATGGTTTCATACAGACAGGTGTGGAGTCTATTAGTTTCATATCATATTCCAATAGGTTTGTATGCCCTGGTCGGTCTGTTAACACCTCTGCATGATTATTTAGAACCTGTTGCACTCTCTCTTTCTGAGTTTTCGTTAAATGTGTACTGATTTTCACCTGTGCTGCTGTCTCACAGGGGTGTAATGGATATTCAAATGATGAAAGTGGTTCCTTTTTCATCTCCATGGCGATGGACAAGGTCAACAAGTGTGTCTCTTCCTGATGTTCTCTTTCCAAATATTTCTTCAGGAGATTCACATGATAGATTTTTTCTTTCCCCTTCTTATCTATCTTATAATTTGTTCTAGACACCTTCTCTAAAACTGTATATGGACCCTGCCATCCAATTTGTAACTTATTCTGACTCCCAGGCAAAAGAAGCAGTACTTTCTCTCCCACAGCCAAATTTCTGTCTTTCGCCTTCCTGTTATAATAGGCAGCATGTTTCTTCCTGGCTTGTTTCAAATTTTCATTGGCAAGTTTCCAGCCAGTTTTCAACCGAGTGGTCAGCTCATTCACATATTGGTATGAAGATGTAATGTTTTCCTCTGCCTTTTCATCAGTCCACGTTCTTAACAAAGCTACATATGGACCTTTAATTGTGTGGACCTATTTGTCCATGCACCGGTATGGTCTCTTCCACTCGAAGCTTTATAGTGATGATTTTTCCTCCCAGAATTATCATTCACAAAACGACCGCTACCAATTTTTTCTTTTGGGGCTTTCTCCCCACTTAAAATTCTTGATGAGAGATTTCCTCTCTACATCCTCTTCCTCCAGTTGGTTTAAGTCCGATTGAGGGATTTTCGGCTTATCCTGGGGTAAGACATCTTTTTGCACTCTCCGCATAGTGGCCATTGTAAAACAGTTAAGTGAAGCTTGTCCGTGAAAAGGGGCTTCCCATTCCATTTGGTCCACTTTATCAAATCTATTTTTCTTTTTATTATCAGGCCTAATTTTGCCCCGTGGCGTGTCCAGGTCCTGATCCATGTTCCCACTTGTGGGTGTTCCCTCATGTGCTATGCTACACCTTTCTACAAAATTCTCAATGTCCCATCTTGCTTTGGGCCAATAATAATTGTGAGCCACCTTTTGAATGATGGTACCTATTTTCTCATGGTCCCCATCTGGTTTCACATGTAGGCTCCTTATTAAGTCTGCCCTATATCTTTTTTGGAAGAACCAGCTGTCCCTGACCTTTGGATCTAGCTCCAGTCTTCCTATACATCAACTTGTTTTTCATGTAAAAATCTCCCTTGCCTGGAGTTGTATGACAAGTTGACAATTTTCTGAAACAAGGCTTGAGTGTTTTATCCCCAGCCTGTGCCTTCCTCATCTCTTCTGGAGTGGTATCTAACATAATATCCTCCTCCTGTCTTGAGGTCGACCTGACCTGAAGGGTTGCCATATACACAGGTTTCCTTCTGCAACGGTCAGTGTCATGATTGTCCATCTTACAATTTTTACACCACCTTTTTCCTTGGTTGAAAGATTTTCTTTCATCATATTTCCTTTCATCGAATTGTGGGAATTTATTTTTTATTTTCATACCGTGGCCTATCAAATTGGTGCTTACCTTTATTTTGATCCTTAGGATCAAATTTATTAAAGTTCTGTGGTGCCCTAAAGTTGTCCACCTGTTTCTTTTTATTACCTGTTACCTCTGCTTGAGCTGCTTGATACCTTTCAGCAACATTTAGCAACTCACCCAGCCTCTCTGCACCTTGTTCCATGAGAAACTTTCTCAGGTCTGGAGCCATGGACTCTCTTAATTGCTCTATAAGGACCATTTCCTTAAGATCTTGGGTTTTCCCCAGAGAAGTCCATTTCTCCAAGTATGTCTCTATTCGTGCAGAGAACTGGTGATAGGTTTCACCTGACAGTAGTTTAGCATTCCTAAATTTTTTTCTATAGAATTCTGCATTCTTTTCATACCTTAACAAAAGAGCCTGCTTTAGCATGTCATAATTTTCCTGATCACCTCTGCTCATTTTTGCAAAAACTTCATAAGCTGCCCCACGAAGTCCCTGAGATAACTTTAAGCTCCACCTTTCTCTCTCTAACCCATACGTGGTAGCTAATAGTTCATACCTATTTAGGTAGCTCTCAATATCATCGTCTTTCTCAACAAAATGATCTAAATGAAAATTCATAGCTGAGATTGAGGCTCCTTGAGTAACCGTAGCATCAGAGGCAAAGGGACTGGCACCATTTTCAGGAGCATGGCCTTGAAACTCAAACTCCCTTAGTCGTAACTCATGTTCCCTTTGTAATCTTTTCTCCTCCTTTTCTGCTTCCCTTTCTGCAGCTAATTTCTTCTCTTCCCTTTCTGCAGCCTGTCTTCTTTCCTCGGCTTCCAATGCTTTAGCCTCTTTGTCAGCCTCAATCTGCAACCTCTTAATTTCCTTGTCAGCCTCTAACTTTCTTTCGGCTTCAAACCTTCTTTCTTCACGTTCAATAAATTTGTCACATTCCGTCGTGACATAGGCAACCATAACTTGCCCATCTAATCCTAACTCTTTTGCAGTCTGAACCGCAGCAGATCGAAATTTGGCCAGGTCCGCCATTGTCTATCATGTAAATTTATACAATGTCTAACCAACAATTCAAATTCTAAATATATATAATGGACAACACAGGCACCGTGAGCTCAACCTTATTTAATTCCACCCAAGGATACCTTTTAATTCTTATATTCCCTGAAGTGAATTACCCCCCAATATTTTTAATAGGGAAAGATTCAAAATCCCAAGAGCGAGACCCCAATATATGTGGTGAAGTGGGATGTTATAAATACTTATAGGGGACTTAGTGTACTGACTGAGATCAGCTGTGAAGGTATCTATATCTATTAAGAGTAGTGTATTATAGATAACCTTACTTGCTACCACATATCTATATATCTCAGTCAGAATTATTCTGGAATAGTGTGATGCTACGTTATGTGTCTAGGGTATGAGTATGGTGAAGTGTAAGTCACAACAACAGACAGATAAACAATTTAATTTAATCCACTACTCTTAACAACACTGTGACACTCACATACATATAACACTCTATGAGAATATCTTAAAGAAGTCACTCGTAACTTTTCAATTAACAATATGTATTCATTACTGTCATAAATGTGTATGTGTCCTGATTCAAATACAAAGGAACCAGGAATCACAATCAATGTTAATTACAAGTTATGTACAGAATGTATTAATATGAATCTGGGAGTGACATATATTATTAAAAATATCCTATGTGTGTCAGTTGTGTAATAGTAGTATGAGGTAATACTGGTTTTGTTTTGTTCAAGCTCTGTTGGTAGTTGTCATCATGACTTCAATAGTTTGTCTTAAGGAAATTAGTATTGGAGATGTTCTCAGTTCCTGATATGAAGACAATTAATTTCCCCTCTTAATATTATTTTTACAAAGTCATTTCAAGATGAGGGGACATAATGTTGAGCTCAGCTGGCCAAGTTAGCTTATCTGGCGTGATGGCGGCAGGAAAGGACTCCTCTGCTCGAATTCTCCTCTGGGCTCAGGAGACACCTCACTGATAGCTAAAAAGACCAAGGAGTATGCTGTCCGACTCTGGATTCAGCAAAGCTCTGACCAGGTGCTGCTCAGTACCATCAAGACCACGGTCCCTGAAATCAAGAAGGATGTACCTTCTACTTCATAACTAACTTAAACTCTCTTGTTACACTGATCACAACACAGCACAAACATTGAGTTCAGAGCATTAGGCCAACTGTCAGCTTCATTTGAAATACTTTATTCCAGTATTACCCTTCTTAATGGTTACTACGCCTCTGCAATTCCAGCATTATTTCTTTCTATTCAATCATCCAGGTGTCAGTGTACTGTTTGGCCATTCCATGCCGTTTTACTTCTCTCCGACACCCTCTGTTCAGGCTGGAGCATTACAGGCTTTACCTCACGTTTGCCACTGACTACACATATATATACAGGCATAAATCAACAATTCACATTCAATTTTCATTAAAAGATATTGAATGGTTCAAGCTTACCACAATTCATACGAATAAACACAGATACGTTGATTAGCAATGAATTCTGGCACAAACTGGCACAAATTCCCATCTGCTTATCTTCCAGGCTTTTATTTAGCACAATATAAGCTGGCTTCAACGCACTGATGCTTTATCAAGCTTATTTAAACAAGTGGTTTCGAACTAACGCTCCCAAGTGTGTATATCAGCGAGTCTGACCAATGAGCCCCGTTTCGACAAGTGTTTGAAAAAATGTTACCCTTCCCCGTCTCCCCTGACAACGAAAGATAGTATTTATAGTCCGACCAATCGTGGTTAGGCTTTCATTTGTTGCGCTCCAATCAATTTGGAGTTTACATGGTAGGCTATTTCTGTAACGTAAATTTTTTTCAAACACGTTATAAAAAAAAATCTTATGAGCAGAAATGATTTTAGGCTGTCAGGCACCCCCAATATTTTATTCTGGGTATAATTTATTAATTCCTGGACTATTTGCGTAACGTTTTACATATTATTTGTCAGCAAGCCCTAAGGAACCCAAAAATACAAATTTAAGGAGCTACGTGGCTGCGTTCAAAATATGCAATTTCTTCTACCTCCTGTTTCGAAGATGTGCTGTCTGGGTACTGTTATGTTTTCAACCGTAAACCCATCTAATGTTATCTTTTCTAATAAGAGTTTTTTATGATTTATAAACCTAACTCTGGGAAAGGGTAGTGTATTTTATCACTGTCCGTCTGAAAAACAATTAGTGCATGTAGACTTACACGCGTGATGGCAGCATTTGTGTATCGCGCGACGCGTGTTGCATGCGTTCCTGATTTTCAGCCCTCCCCTCTCTCTTTATCCTTTTGTCCATCTGTTCGTTCGTTTTGATAACGCAGTGTAGAAAAAGACATGAATGGAATTTAAAATTTAGGTCAACTTGCATATTTCAAGGTTTTACTTAGAAAGGCAGCACATTTTATTGTGTGTTTGGGAAACGCGTGTATGTTGCAGAAGGCCTATTTAACGTGGAAACGTTACAATTTGCAGACGAAGCATAAAACAAAGGGGATTTCGAGTACTGTCATTGTGACAGCACTGTTCTTTACCATTCTTCTTCCTTTCTTTATTATATGTATTTATTAGGCTTTATATTTACTTGATAATTTATATATGTGGATTAGAATATTCCACGACAGATGGATAGGACACACATTGATGAAACCTGTTCATAGCATCACAAGGCAGTCCTTGTTCTATAATCCACAGGGAAAGAGAGGCAGAGGTAGACCAAAAAAACATTCAAAATGGAAATAGGTAGCGAGCGATAATTGCAACCATATACTCCAAGGAGAATGGAAATATTGATGATGAGATGGATGTGCAGAGACAAGGTAGGTTTAGAAGGATGGGGGGCGTGGGGGCGCTGCTGTAAGACGTGGTGCAAGGTGGATGAATTTGAAAAATAAAAATTGAATAAAATTATTCATTTTACTAGGAAAAAATACACAGAAAATAACCACATTAGACAGTGAGAGCTAAGTAAGAGACACGGGAAAATAAATAAAAATAGATTCAACCTGGAAGATCTGCTTAGACTTAGTGTGGTCTATTAGTCCATCAGAAATTGCGCCATGAAAACATAAAATGGTTGCCGCTTCCGGGTGCAAAAGGTAAAAATTAAGTAGTAAAAGGGAACAAGAAACAACACAAAAATAATAGTAGAGATAATAATAAATTAGAGAGTAGGAAATAATGTATAAACGGAGGACAGGACGAAAGAGAAATAAAATAAATGGTCGGGGAAAATGGCGTATATGCATACGGTGATAAAAAGGGGAAATAAAATTAGAGTGGAAAAGATCGCTTCAGACAACAGAATGTTGGATGTTAAGACCGTCTGATTTTAGGAAACCCATATTGTGAATTAGGCGTTGTTCAAGGTGGAACCGACTGGCAATATAAGAGAAGGAGGATCTGATAATAGTGACCTGGATGTCCATATGACGCTGGAGGTCAGGGTCGTTGAAGTGAATTGTAACTGGTGTACATTCAATCTGGGAGATATGATAGAGGTGCTGACTGAAACGGTCCCCAAGTCCTGTTTGGTCAATATAGTTTTAACTGCAACGTTTACACACAATGATGTAACTGACGGCGCCTGACTCGCGTATGCAGCTATTGGTGATGGTGAATGTGGCCTTGGGAAATGACACCTTTCTGGTTAGCATGACATAAATGAACGTCTTGCATGTGATCGGTCACAAGGTAGTGTGCAAGAGTGACATGCACTCTAGGTTTTGAGATGGCTGGGAGCAAGAAGATCCTTTAGATTATAGTTTCGTCTATAGACTACCACCGGTACCTCAATGATTACTTCCCGGGTCATAGAATCAGCTTGGAGAATAGGTAAGTAGCGGGAGAGGATCTTTTTTAATACACTGCTGTAGGAGTGATAGGTCTAGATAAACTTGACTCTATCGGAGTTCTATGATCGGGGTTCAGGGTCTCTTGACCAGAGATAGGGAGAACACGTTCAAAGGCAGAGGTGAGAACATGTTCTGTATAAATTGTGTTGCGGAAAAGGTCCAATAATTCATTTGCTGGACAGTAAAAGTCAACAGCTCAGTATAGACGACGGAAGCAGAGAAGCTGTGAGGATGGTAAGAAGTCACTACATGATCCCGATGAGCAGAAGAAGTATACAAAAGGTAGCTGTGAGCATCAGTAGGCTTGTAGTACACTAAGGTGTTGAGGTCAGGGGGGAGTGTTGGTGACAGTGAAGCCAAGAACGTTAACAGACGCAGTGAAGATAAAGGACGTCAATTTCATGGTGGGGTGGAAGTTGTTCACAAAATCAATGAAAAAGGATTAATGAGCCTCTGACATATCAGTGAGACCTGTGCCATATCAGTGAGACCTCTGCCGTCTTCGATATGTGTGACACTTGATCTGAAAGGTCCAGATTTGTATTTTCATTCCGGATGCTCCAAAACATCCATGAAAAGGCTGGCATAACTGGGACCCATTTATGTACCAAAAGCAACACCATTGATTAAACTGAGGAACCCTTCCTTAAACTCGAAGGAATTAATTTCAAGAACCAGCTCAGCACGACGGAGGAGAGTATATGTGGCTATAGAGGGATATGTGCTCTGGTCGAGAAAGAACCGAAGAGCTTTGAGACCATCAGAGTAAGGAATGGAGGTGTACAAAGAGCAGGCGTACAACACGAAACGACGATAAATAAAGTCTGCAATTAGTAGGACATATGGGAATGGTATCAGAGCATGGTTCGTGTCTTTTAAGACAGGGGAAATGTTTTCGATAATAGGTTGAAAATGCTGTCGAGAAAGTCGGAGTTGTGTTCAGTGGACCTTGCATAGACCGAAACAAAGGGCCTGCCAGAGATGTCGGGCTTATGGATTTGTAGGAACTCTTGAGACTTGTGACGTCCATGCCAGTAATGATTGCAAAGAAGATAATGCTTATACGAAGACTAGAACATTTTTTAAATTGCGGAAAAGAAGAAAAGGGAAGGTAATACTCTGTACATGGACTTTACTAGTCTTAATGACTTCTTTGGTCCTTGGTCACTGACTGACAAAGTAGTCAGTGACCATCACGCCTGGTGGAGTCTTGTAGGGCAGCAACAAAATGTCGCCACTTTGCTCGGTCGACAGCCATCCTTCGTGTGGTGCCTCAGCTATGTTGATGATAGTGTTCGACAGGTTGTGTGAAAATAGCACAATTTGGACATTTCATTTTCATGTACTCTCTAGCAATGTCTGGGAGCCGCGGTAGCATAGTGGTTAGTGCACTGGCTTCCTAGCTCAGTGGTCTATGGTTCGATCCCCAGATGAGGTGGGATTTTTTTTTAGGCCGCAAACGGCTCCTGGGTCGACCCAGCCCCAATTGGGTACCAGGGTAACTCTGGGAAGGTTAAGACGGCTGGCGTGATGCTGACCACACCACCCCTAGTGTGCCGATGGTCAAGAAAATATGGGCCTAACACCATATTCCCAATATGCCTCAATGGGCGTGTAACGGGATCATTTACCTTACCTCTAGCAATGTTATCTGTGTATTCTAGGTACTCCAGTGTTGATAATGTTGTTCATCTTATTGCTCTAGGGGCATCCGCCTTTGTCTGGCGCATCACCCAGTCTATGGCAGGTAAAAACAGAATGGTTGATAAGGGGCATCCCTGTCGCAATCCTGTTTTCACCTAAAAGGTTAGGTTGCTCTACCCAACACTGCATGTAAAATTAGGATACAGGGTTTTAATGAATGAGACTATGCAGTTACGGATTTCATAAGCCCTCAGTATTTTCCATAGGATGTCCCTGTGTATGCTGTCAAATGCCTTTTCAAAATGTACAAAATTTATATACAGCTGCCTCTGCCATTGTGAACCCTGCTCTATTATGTTCCTATGGGTGAATATATGATCTGCACATTGTCTCTTACTTCTGAATCCTGCTTGTTCCTTCCTCATTGTATGGTCTTGTGTTCTTATAATTCTGTGAATAATTATTATGCCCAATATTTTGCTGTGAACTGATATGAGAGTTATTACTCTCCAGTTGTTGCAGTTAGTGAGGTTCCTTTCTTTGGCAATTTAACAGTTATTCCACTGTTCCACTCTACTGGTGTCGTATATGTTTGCCAGATGCGTGCAAATGGTGGTTCTAATAGCTCTGCTGCTAATACAGGATCTGTTTTAAAAAGCTCTGCATTAAGGTTGTCATAGCCTGGAGCTTTTCTGTTCTTCAACCTTTTGATAGCTGTGATGGTTTCTTCTCTACGTGGAATATCTGTATTTATATGTAGATCATTTTCAACCTCTGTGTCACGGATTACCTTCCCTTAGCTCTACAGTAGTGGTCCACCGGTAACCAAAACGCAAGAGTATCTAAAATGGATCGTCAAAGGTGTCTACCTTCGCACAAGATTACTCTTGGCAGAGTTGTAGATAAAATAGTAATGACGGTTCTATCTCAAGAGAGTTTCACAAGATATTTTCAGAAGTCAAGAACAATGCTGCATAGAGCAGAGCAATTGTTAATTTATATCTGTTCCGTCACCTTTTGTGAAGAATTAAGCAATGGTTTTAGCCCGTTCAAGCCCCCAGCTGGTGTAACTCCAGCGAAATTATTTTTTTAAGTATTAGCTCTATATATGTTGTGGTCGTGCGTGTTGGTTTGTTCGTATAGAGGTTCAGATCACTGCCCAAACCAGTGGATAGTATGTGTGAGAGACAACGTAAACACTTTGATGAAACAAGGTGATGAATGCACTGCCAGACAAAACGTACAGATGGTTGATGATTTCTAAACTCTGTTGACACACTGTACTCCAACAGCAGTATAACGAACTTCAAGGTTTATTTACATACAGTAGAATCCGCTTCACTCTTCTGCGGATTTATCTCATAGATTTTACATTCAACTTGATATAATTCCAATTCGTACATTTTCTCAATCAGAGACATCTGTAAATCATATATTCTCGCACATTTCTGTCACTGCTCTGCTCTCGTCTAGTTTCTCCACTGTCATGTCGTCTGCAGGGCCGGATTAAACTAGTACGGGGCCTGTAGCATATGTTAAGACAGGGGCCTTATATTTAAAAAAACCAATAAAACAACACAAATATATTTGAACACAATCATTTTTAATTTGCATAGTAATTATCATTATCAAAATAGGGACCCAAAGACGCAGCAATAGTGAATGCAGTCAGCGACTCATAGCTTGACTGCCTGCGTCAGGACCAGCGAATCAGAGCTGGTCAAGACCGCACTCCACCTCCACGTGGTGGTCCTGGAAACAGTTTGCAGCAGTGCAGTCTGGCTGAGCGAGTGTGGATCGCAATGGGAAGGCAAACCCGGTCCTAAAAAATGCCGTGCAGAAGTCGGATGTGTCGACCGAAAGGTGCAAATATCACAGCTTAGGCGTTAACAGACACAACGCAACCACCGTCCTTTTCAGGACGAACGAGGAAGAAGGAAGAAGAAGAATTATCAAAATAAACAACACAGTCAACATTATTGTTTAAATATTAATGTTTCTACATTTAGCATGAGCAAATTTGTTGATGATATAGGATGTTGTTGAAGGACTTTCGTGTGTGGTTACTGGTTGTGTTGCTTGAATTCCGATCGTGCTAATATTCGTACGCGAATGGGGTGAACCTCACCTTTGGTTTGTCATAATGCCTGAACTTGGCATCAAGATGTAAACAACTGTTCATCTTATTAACTCAGCAACTTGATATAAAATACATAATTCAGAAGGTTGAATGGTGTAACGTGATTCAACGAATAATGCCTCCGGTTCGAGTCCTTCACAATTTAATATGGATTACACACATACATAAACAGTTCAATTCACACATGAGGTACATGCATCAATCAATCAATAGCGTAGACTGCTGTTTTACGTGTCAATGTCCGTTTAAGGATACAATGCAGTAATTGTCGTCAGAACATCACAGCTATATGCACGCGCAGATAGAATGGCTACCTGCCGACAGTGAGACTGTGAGTCTAATTACTTCGTATAAAGTAGACGATTATCTTTCTCCTTCCAAGGATTTAGTTAATCACTAACCTCCATAAGTTTCCTCTCATGTAGAGTTCTAGGACTGACCCTGGTCCATCATAAATGCACATATAAATGGCTATATCATGCCATTGAATTGGAAGGTTAACAAAACGCAGCTATTCAGCTTGGCGGTCAAGTAACAATGGGTAGCGTCTCCTAGTTACCGACTGTGACCCAAACAACGCTAGACACGTCATAATCGATCGTGTATGGAGCGTTCAATAATTGAAACATCTATCGCAATTTATTAAATGTCTTAACCTTTACATTTGCACGTCCGCTAACCTTTAGCAGACGGCGTTAATATCATATACCGTAACAGATGTATCAATTTCACGCAGAAGTTTATGTTCAATGCTCATTAGTGTGAGATTGTTCAATCTCTTTTGAAAATGAAAAGGCGCTAAAGATGGTATAAATCACAAGATCATTGGTTTAACGCTCGTATTAGAAGATGACCAAAAAATTATACTTACTTACTTAGTCGTTCCCCTTCTACCGTGAGGTGTAGAGGTTTGGAAGAGAGAGCGCCAGACTATTCTATCGGCTGTCTTCCTCCTGGCCTGGTTCCATTCTAGTCCTCGGTCCTTCAAAGATTGTCTAATGTTGTCCTCCCAGCGGACATATTTATTGGCGCGGGGCCCCTAAAAGCGCGGGGCCCGTAGCATATGCTTCTTTTGCTACTACGTTAATCCGGCTCTGGTCGTCTGGGTGATCTTCTAAGAAAGTTAGTTTATCTTCATAACGTTTCACCTAGTGACCTTCTGGTGTATCTTGCTAGAAGACTGACTTAAAACTGCCAGGGTTGTCGATTTTCTACCAGAGTTTACCTGATCATTACGTCTGTCTCTGCTTTATCTAAAAGTCTATCTTCAAATCAAAACTGCAATCATACCTGCTTACCATGAACTCTGTCTGTCTTGCACTATGTCTTGCAAAAAATCCCTCTTGCTCCAAAATCTTGAAAACTTACAAAACGTGAGAAAAACCTTGATTAACTACATCTAGTTTTAGCTCAATCAGCATTTTCACTATCAACATAGCATATGAGAACTTGGGGAGCTAGATAGCAGTACATAATTCTGTGATCACAGAAAGCTACCCGATTTAGGCTTGCTATCTCGTTTGCACCCCTCCAAGGGTCTCGCCATGAACAACTTTAACACTTGGGAGAAAACCCTTTTCTCTACCTACGTCTAGCGCGTCTCGATCTCCACTAACTAACCTTCAAAACTCGAATTACAATTATGATATTTGTCATGGAGAGTTCACCTACTCCACGCACTAACTCCCGTGCCGAACTTGCTTAGTTTGCACTGTTTTCAAAACAACTCACTTACAACCCTTCAGGGACATAATTACAAGTCGTCTCCCTTTGTTTAATAATACTAAAAGTCCCAACCTCTTCTTTACTACCGTAACTCGTCCTGTCCTTATGCAAAACAGGAAAACCATGTTTAGAAACTGACCTTATATAATAACCTAAATCCCCGATTTATTTTAATTTCCCCTTGTCTCACATCCGAGACCCATTCTCTCATACGCTCCCTGTCACAATGTAAATATAAGTCCAAATGTTTATATATATATATATATATATATATATATATATATATATATATATATATATATATATATATATATATATATATATATCTTAAAGAGTCTTGCTCATACATTTGCTTTCACACTTATAATAACTGAATCAACTATGATTGTTATGTTTTAAAGTAACTTGTAACACATTTAATAATAAATTAGTTAAAATAGGTTAAAATAGAGATTAAATGATGGTGAATTTTAGATGAAAGTTTTATCTTCAAAGAGACTGGATAGAGGAATGTTAATGCTCTTTGCTGTTGCCTTTTAGTAAGCACTTAGCTTAGAATCGATGACTACTGCAGCCGTGGTTTCGTGCATTCTTCTGTGATGAGGGCACTTCTCCACACAACTTGTCCAATTTAGGCGGTTAATGTTGATTCCCTGCTTTTAGTGTAGAACTTTCGTCTTTCAGCTTCGTATCACGAACAGTCTGATAGCTTCGTTCCACAATCTTTAGACAAATATAAAAAGAACAAATGCCTCTGATAGGTACATTTGTGGGCTGCAAATTAACAGGCGCATTGTCTCGCTGTGCACCCACCAATGTTAGCCTCTCTGAATAATTATTCTTGAGTATACACAGCGTAACTCAGGGAAGATGATTAGAAATCACCAATATTCTTTTGGGTATAAAACTGGGAAAATATGTGCTTGGACAGCGCGGGGCAATGTCGTGCCTGAATTACAATTAACAAGGTACATATATCTCACAAGAATGATACTATACACTTGAGGCTCATGTGATGTAATCATCACTCATCACTGCTCCAGTTGGATTCTGGGGTTGCTGCTGCTTTTGCTTTTCTGAACGAATTAGCATAAAACAAGCACCAGCGCTTGCTGTAGTGGTTTATGGGCATACTATTTTCATATCTTGAGTTTGCCAGCCTCATATATAACCACTTAGCAAGGAAAATATGTCAAATTCACATTTGTAAAATAAATGTTTACACTTACCCCAAAGTAACTTTTGGGAACACAGTGTCCTGGCACAGTTTAGAATGGACACAGCAAATTAATGCTTTCAGATTACATGGTCTGGGAAAATTTTGTATTCCTGTTATGACGGGTGATCTGATTACTTAGGTCTCCAGTCTTTGTATTTAAAAATGCGGGTTTACTTTTAAGTTTTAAAGTTGCCCAAATACGTCGATCCTGGTCCTTTAAGTTTCCAGTCTTTTTATTTAAAAAATGCGGGTTTACTTTTAAGTTTTAAAGTTGCCCAAATACTTCTATCTGTCACTTATAATGTTGGAATTCTTAGTCGTATCCTTCTCTGGCTCCGATGAATAGCTAGCTTGACGTGGCAATGTAGTCTGATTTGTGACTCCGATTTCGCTAGATTATATTTCCAATTCTTAGTTCAAAATTCCAGATTGTGCTTCTGACAAATTTGCCAATGGAAGTCAAAGTTTATTCCGGCTCTCAGATTAAGCCAAGGGTAAGCTCTGAACTGTATGGGTGGGGGTGTTTAATTTAATTTCCCCCGCGTATTTCAAAATATTACATTTTAAAATTCCAACGCGTGACCTCTTTCTAATAAGCCTGTAATACTTTCGTTTGCCTCTTTATGCAAACTCCCAACCAAATCTGTGAACTCATTCCTCACTAATATGAGGGACGTTAAAAAAGTAATGCCTCTGTTACCGACTAGGTTTCAGTATGAATGTTATTACTGGCCATAAATGTACTCGCATTCGCTAGCAAAGCACGAAATCATTATAACATAATTTCCCGGGCATTACACTAAATATCTATAATACGGCCTGTCCACATCCTGGCCTAAACAGTACTTCAATACTCAATAAAGCCTGCACCACACGGCAGCTATAATAATGTTCATATGGCCTAAACAGTACTTCATTACTCCATAAAGCCTGCAACACACGGCAGCTATAATAATCTTCATATGGCCTAAACATTCTTCACATCCTTCGAGATAGGATTTTTGTTTTATATTTCACTCATTTTGTTAAAATATTGATTTGATTATTAGGCTTTACTTAAAGTATTACTGAACTACTTAAAAATTAAATACTGTTTTTATGTAACTTATCGAGAAAAAAAAAATATGTTTGTACGGTACTGTTGAAAAAAATGATTTTTTTTTTTTTTTGGCATTGTAATTTTTTGTTGTGTGTGCCCAGCATTTGACTTCGTGATATCATTGATATGTAGTTTGATTAGTTCTTGTAAAAAGTTGTTTTTTATTATGATGTATTTTTTATTTTTAGCGCTTGATTGTGCGTTGGTCGTATTAGTTATAGTAATGCTATTACTTGTTTGTTCGATGCCTATAATTTATTTATGTTAGTTTTGTATAACTCTTATAACTTAGTTAAATTACTTATTAGCTTTTGTTTAGTTATAAATTATTTTTGGTGGTATTAGTATAGATATACTTTGATATTTTGTGTTGTGCCTTTCGATCATGTTTATATATTTATTTTTGAATATGTTATCTGATCAAAACAGTTATTAGTATATACTGTTATTGACTTTCTTTGCGTTCGTGCCTTTGCTTTCTATCTGTCTTTGGTAACTATTCTTCATTTCATTCCTTCTTTTCTGTTGTCTTTTCGGTATGGATTTCATATCTTGTTTATACTTTCGTACCTCATCTTCGTTTTACTTGATTCTATTTGTATACTTTGTCTTCTTTCAACACTTATACCTCTATTCTTTGTATTGTTGGAGTGGTTATATGACTTGATATAACATATCTACTTTTGACAGTTGTATTTATTTTACATGTAATTGTCCAACTTAGTTATGAGTATATGGTATTGTTGAGTTCTTACTTTCCTTTTTTACAGATCATTCTTCTTTTGATTGATCTTGTGTTTTCTCTTTCGATTGGTTGTTTTCGGTTTGGTTTGTACTAAATATACGTAACTTAATTTTGGAACTGATCATATTTGTATATTTAGCTAATTACTTTTTATACTTAGCTGATTATGCTGTATGCTTTAATTGCTACTTTACACTTTAATGCTGATATTTCTTGTAAATATCTAATTTTGATTTAAAATAAGATATTTTTGTAGGCATATGTTAGAGCTTAATTGTCTTCTAAATTTTTCGTTTTTGGGAGTTAATTTTTTCAAAAAAATGATAGAATCATTTTTTTTCCCGGAGCGGGTGGTAACTGTTGCAGGTGGAATTTATGGAAGGGGAAGTAATCTTTAGAATGGTGTTTTGAACATATTAAATTTCGAGTTGCAACGCTTGATTAAGCGGATACTTGTCTGACTTTAGGATAGAATTATCTTTTCCTATTTTTCGGGTGACAGAGTACAGATAAGCGTGTGAACGCTGTTTAATGTATTTATTCTGTACTGTTTTGAGTTATGTGAATAGCTCGCTAGTCTGCATGTGTTATCGAGAACGGTGTTCAAGACAACCGAATCTCGTGACGGGTTTTTTGGTGGGACTAGTGTGTGATTTTGGGGAGTTGTGTTTTGGGCGTGGACCGTGTAGGTCGAGTCCCAGTGTTTTTTTGGATAATGTATGCCTACGTAGGATTTGAGAAAATGTCGACTTATATATTTCGCTGTGTGTACAGCCTATTTGATAAACTGCAGTGAAGAATGTTTAGGCCATATGAAGATTATTATAGCTGCCGTGTGTTGCAGGCTTTATTGAGTAATGCAGTACTGTTTAGGCCATATGAAGATTATTATAGCTGCCGTGTGTTGCAGGCTTTATGGAGTAATGAAGTACTGTTTAGGCCATATGAAGATTATTATAGCTGCCGTGTGTTGCAGGCTTTATGGAGTAATGAAGTACTGTTTAGGCCATATGAAGATTATTATAGCTGCCGTGTGTTGCAGGCTTTATGGAGTAATGAAGTACTGTTTAGGCCATATGAAGATTATTATAGCTGCCGTGTGTTGCAGGCTTTATGGAGTAATGAAGTACTGTTTAGGCCATATGAAGATTATTATAGCTGCCGTGTGGTGCAGGCTTTATTGAGTATTGAAGATTTGTTTAGGCCATATGAAGATTATTATAGCTGCCGTGTGATGCAGGCTTTAGTGAGTATTGGAGTACTGTTTAGGCCATATGAAGATTATTAGAGCTGCCGTGTGATGCAGGCTTTATTGAGTATTGAAGTACTGTATTACTCAATAAAGCCTGCAACACACGGCAGCTATAATAATCTTCATATGGCCTAAACAGTCTTCACTGCAGTTTATCAAATAGGCTGTACACACAGCGAAATATATAAGTCGACATTTTCTCAAATCCTACGTAGGCATACATTATCCAAAAACACTGGGACTCGACCTACACGGTCCACGCCCAAAACACAACTCCCCAAAATCACACACTAGTCCCACCAAAAAACCCGTCACGAGATTCGGTTGTCTTGAACACCGTTCTCGATAACACATGCAGACTAGCGAGCTATTCACATAACTCAAAACAGTACAGAATAAATACATTAAACAGCGTTCACACGCTTATCTGTACTCTGTCACCCGAAAAATAGGAAAAGATAATTCTATCCTAAAGTCAGACAAGTATCCGCTTAATCAAGCGTTGCAACTCGAAATTTAATATGTTCAAAACACCATTCTAAAGATTACTTCCCCTTCCATAAATTCCACCTGCAACAGCCTCGTAATTTTTAATTTCATTCAATAGGCAAGAAAACAGATAAAATTCACATTGAAATGTAGCCCCAAGTCTGAACTTCAAAAATTTATTTCTCAATGTAGTCTCCGTTATTTGTTACAGTTTTTGTACATCTTCTCACAAAGGCATGTATCCCCGCACGGTAAAAATGTGTGTCCTTTTTCCTAAACCACTGGCGTACGGCACGTTTAAGGGTGTCGGTGTCCTCAAAGTTATGTCCGCGAAGATCTTCTTTCAGTGGTCCAAACAGATGAAAGCCAGAAGGTGCAAGGGGGATGTGGTAATAGTGTCCAGCCAAATTCTGCAATCGCATCAATGGTGCGTTTAGCGGTGTGTGGCGTGGCATTGTCGTGCAACAGTAGTGCAGTTCTCTGATCCTTTAATGGGTAAAGTCGCCGAAGACGACCTCTAAGCTTCTTCAAAGTTTCAATGTAACGGTCTGCATTCCCCGTGTTTCCCTGTTCCAAGAAATCGAGAAGAATCACACCCTTCTCTTTCCAAAACACGGAGGCAATAACTTTCCCTACAGATGGTGAACTTTTGAACTTCTTTCTTGTCGGCGATGTTGTGTGATGCCATTCCATTGACTGCCTCTTGGATTCTGGTTCAACAAAATGAACCCAAGTCTCATCACCTGTCACAATATTCGATAAAAACTCTTCTCCTTCCTTCGAGTCACAACGATGTGACCCAACTTCCGGAAACAGTGAGCAAACATCAACATGTTTAAATCTTCCATAAACAAGTTTCGATCAAACCGTTTTACGGTGATGCGAATTGGTAACCTCCGAGCCTTTAGCATGAAGAATTCTATGACATAACGTTTTTTGTTTTTTATTTATACCAAACGTCTTGTGCATCCATTTTTAAACTGTTACCCAGTGGTGCCATACATGTTTACTGAATACCGTTGGGTAATGGCTAAGAGCATTGGCAAAAAGTATTGTGGGTATCCTGCCTAGAATTTACAAATTGCAGACGACCGAATCAGTATTTCTATACTAAAAAAATAAAGTGATCATTTACTTTTTGACCTATCCCTCCTTACATTAGAGCACTAGATCTCTCCTCCTGCCTCTTACATATGCTGTGAGATATTGGTACCTGGTATGGAAAGACGGGCCCACTGGAAGCGTATGTGATATCATTAATCTACCTTGTTTTCAGTGCCTTTTGCCGAAACGGAATTTACTCCGAACAGACAAGTATATGGCCTCTCTTTCATCAATCGGCCGATCCGATATTTTGTGTTTCAATAAAAGATCGGTGACAGTTTTAGAAAACTATCAAAGTGGCTAGGCGGATCCTCGCAATATGATAAATTTATTGATCCTCTTAATAATTCGGAGTTGTTTTATTAAGGCGCTCGAAATAGATAAATACAGTTTTCACTTATGCAAGGCATTAAAATAGACCTAAGAGCAGAAAAACGAGAGGAAGGATATGAGAGGAGAGGGGGACACAAAAAATTACATATTCATAATGGATGGAAGTAATGTATCACTCTGTAAATGTTCCAAATGACTGACTGGAGGGAGCTTTTATTTAAGTATGATTTTCTCTTGTGTTTCGTGGTCCGATCTATCTGTCATAGCCCCTGTTTTGATGTGTGTCACAAATGTGTATTCAGACAGCTATAGAAATCTGTCTCATACTATTTGTATTAAAGAGTTATGTTTGTGATAGCACCAAACAGTCCCTTTTTCATTCCACTGATGTTAGCTTTTTGGGGTTGTGCATGGATTTATTATTTTTTTACAAGACGATGCTCTTTGGCGTTTTGAACGAGTCCCTTAGTAGCTGTCATAGTTTTTTCTGCTCTGGTAACATACAAGGTGTATTCTGTGTATCTATGAATTTTCCCCTTTTGTCAGCTCAAGGGTTTGACGTTTGATCTCCTTGTTCTTTCTGACTGTAGAGTATCACTATATATTATCCTTAGAAAGAAGACGTTTGGCCTTCTATTTTTTTCCATTTCTTTTGAATTTTTGTTTTCTCTCAGTAGTTTGTTTCTAACGTTTTTCTTGATATTAAAATTTATGCCTGGATCCTGTTGATAATGATTCTATTTTTCTGTGGTCGTCTCAAATATACAATGTTTTTAGCTATTAGTGTCCGTACAATCATATACAGTTTCAAATTGTAAGCTGAATATCTTCGGTCAACAATCTTTACTATCTGCTTTTTCTTTACTCTACTCTGTGTAGTGATACAGTTCTAGATTAACTGTCTTTATATCAATTACACAATGCTTTTTCCCGGTTGGAATAAGGATCATTCCCAATATTAACAGATTCAAATCTTTATCTAATTTTATTGAAGGTGGTTAAATTTAAGCGCCAAGAAGATGACCTTCCTGATCTTTCTGTAATGTAGTTCTATTATTGCTAGTATTACTATAATTAGTGTGTGGTAGATCACATTATTTCCATATTTGCACATATGTTCTACTTTCACATGCTACAGTAAAATGACTACACTGACAATTGTTTGCCAATACCTTAGGGACCAATTATTGAATGATTCCATAAAATACCATTGAGGCAAAGGCACATAGATAAATGTTTGGACAGACCTTTGAGAGCTTTTTGGCAAGTGAATATCTAACACATAAACGTCATGATGTCATTGCAGAAAAAAGTTGTAAGGCCACATGGAAACGACTGATATCGTACCAACCGTTGAAATGGCTTGATCCAGAATTCAGGAAGAAATTCATGTTCCAAACTTGCCGGTATTGCAGTCGACGCAATGCATCACTGATCTATGCATATACAACTTTGTGCTTATACTTTACGTGAGTTACATGAAGCCGATAGTTCTTAGAACTAAGATATCTAATGTAACATTGAAACTCGAATGAGCGGTTAGTGATTCGTATTGGATTACCTATGAGATTGATAGATGACAATACGGATGTTATACGAAACTACATGACCGAAAAGGATTCGGGATACTTTGCACGACGGGGCGCAGGAACTCCAGCTGATTATAGTTAAAATGTTGGTGTACGTCATAAGTATGGAGCCCGTGAACGAGGCTCTCCGTGATTAGTGGCATTTGTTACAATCTGTACTGATATGATAACATGAAAATCAAGCTCAAGTGGGCTTCGCGAAGTCAACTGTTCAGACGTAACAGGGGGTACCATTATATATTGGGTATGTCAATGACATAAGGCCAAGACTATAGCGAAAGTTCGTCTTCGACGTTTGGACTATACGATGACTAAGCACGAATGTTAATTGTAAGTCAATCGTCGGGGCTATTGGCATTAAATTCAAGGACTTAATGTACCCGATTCACCAGGAATTTACTGCATCGATTGAGAAGTAAAGGGATATCGCCTTTACAGTAATTTGATTATATTTAATTACTTTACGTGAGAGGCTATGGAATATTATCAGAGTAAGGTCCTCACGTTTAACCTTCAGAAATTACCTGACCTCAAATTTTTTTTTATTAGGCATATGTTGATTTTCTCACCTAGAGACTGAAAGAAGTTCATTAGGATAGTAGATATATACAAAGACTGGTCAGGGATCGATCATAAATTCCTTTATTAGCCAACAAACTGCGAATTTGTTGTTGTTTTTTTTTTTGTTTCGAGGGAATGGTACGATGTTAGAATTTTGTGAATACGTAGGAATTTCTAGGTTTTTTAGAGAAGCGACCTTTAGCTTTGTGACGAGAAAGGTCCAATAGTTTCAGTCCTAAAACCTGAATTCGTTCATAGTTTTGCTGAGAGTTATTTTAAGAACAGTAAATTATAGTAAAGAATAATCGCCATCTTATATTAGAAAGACGTGACCAAAGTAGTAGAATTACTCATCGAGTTCGATAATAAGTTAACAATAGATATTTCTATAACTAGTGAGAGTATTGTGGTGTAAAATAGTGGTAAAGTGCATTGTTCCCTTAAGGAATTTTTGAAAAACGTTTTCTCTTACGAGGTCCCTAGTCCGTATTATCGGTTACGTGACTGTGTAAGATACAAAAAAAGTTGTTCGCCCGATGACAATTTAGCATTGTTCTATATATGTTATGATGATAGAGGGTTAATATAACATAAATAAATAAATAATTTATGTAAAAGGATTTAGAAGAGTAGGATATTAATTATTTATTTTATATAAGATTAGGTATATATAAATATAATAATATATATATATTATGTAAATATCCACACACTCAGGCATACAGGCAAAAACTAGTTATTAAAACCTGAGAATTTGACTGACAGTATAGTACACGAAAAAACGTGAAAACTATAACTACGATGGGAGGGAATGTGATTTTGGTTACGATGATGCTTGGAACACAACTAAAAAAAAAATTTACAGATTTATGTAAATTATTAGAATTTACCAATAAACATAAAAAAACGAGATTAGCGCCTATCATTTGAATACAATAGTAGATCTATTCATAAATATATCTGAATATAAAAATCAAACATCTAAAAGTATACATAGAATTAAAAATAAAAGAAATTTAGATCCATAATTATGTACTTGTGGTGGTCTTCTCCCTCTGATATGAGATTTAAACAAAAACCCAATCAAATCGAGAAGTTATAATTAAACACCGCCCAGAAAGGTTCAATAAGTTTACACTAATGGTAGAAGTACCCTACTTTGACGTACATTGTAAAAGTACAAAGTAGTATTACTATCTCTTAACTTAAGTACGTTTTTCATCTATGCTACTATGATAAGATATTCCGTGAGGTGTAGCGGTTGAGAAGAGAAAGCTGGTCCAGACAATCCTAATAGGTATCGTTAATCTATCTCTTTATCCCAAGTTATACCATCCTGCCTGGTTCCATCTATCGCTCAGGAGTCCTTCAAGAGGATTGTCCCTAATTTAGTCCTCAAAAATCAGAGCGAACACTGTCGTGCCTGATGGGGGTCACCGTTTTGATCACCTTGGCATCTTTGTATTCGCACGTCATGTCTTTATTGCCGTTGTGTAGACCTGAACTTTCTCGATCATACTGGTCAGGAACTTGGGCCAATTACAATCACTAGTTGGTGAAACTTGATCTACTTGGGTCTGGCAGTGGGTAAGTAATTTTTTTAAGAGGCCTTGGGACGTAAAATACTTCTGTTCTGTCCTAAGTCCTCATTCTTGTTTACTACAACCACTCTTCCTCAGATACTCTCATTTCACACCAAGAGGTTTGGGATCTAGCTTTCGAAGTGTGGTTGTAGTCATTTCCCATCAGCGACCGCATCCATTCTGTCAAGTACTGGGACATAATGGGAGTCGGTGTCGAGGATACAGCCAATTCCTTTCGTTTTCACCTTAACCAATCACCTCGTCGTTAGAGCTGAGGAAATCCTCTGAATGTTATAGGCCCGAAAAAGTCCTTCCCAGCTGCTGCTTTTCGAGAGGCGCGGAATCAGATCCTTCTTTGATGCCTCCCTTTTCGGTCTATAATTCTGATTAGCGAGAGAGATATTTAATAAAAAGGTGTCGATCCTGCTCCAGACAATGTTATATCGCTCAAATCCAGTCATGAAATCTGAGCGTCCTTTTCTTTCCTTCTTCGTCTGGTGATAGTATACACCATGGATTATTGTTTTCAAGACTACATATGGATCCATACCCTCACTTTCACCAGCTCTTATTCCATTCCAAAAACATTTGCAGGTTTTATTGGAGTGGATGAGGCCAATTCTGAATTTCAGCAATCAGGCAAAGCATCATTCATAAAGATGCCGAGAGCTTCTTAAAATGTACTATATCCTTTCTCATCTAATCCAGGTACCGGCCACTGAATCCTGTTTTTTATAGTTCTCTGTTCGTCCTTACTATGATTTTGATAACAGTTCGTCCATGAGAAATTTGAAAAGATAAGTGACAGGAATATCTAGGCATTGCATTAAGCCACCAATGGAGGTTCTGGAACGTCTTCAGATTATGAGTATTGTCTGTACGTCACATGAATATTCGGCTCAAGACAGAGTGAGGAGATCACTGTAAATAGCATAGACTCATAGTCTTAGGATTGTTTCACATGTTCAAACAGGTCCAGAATGTTTTGCTACCAGGGGACCCTGTCAATACCCTTGTTCCAGATCTAAGAGAGTGACAAAGAATGGATCTTCGACGTTGTTAACAATTCTAATAGGCTCAAGTTAAGGTGCCTGGTTCACTGGGGAAAGTCCTGGAAAAGGTGAAGATTAAGGGAGGTCCTTGGAGTTTAACCTTTTTCGGGGTTTTTTGCTTCGGAATCCGCGAACTTTGGACCGTCAGTCCTCAAAATTAGGTGGCTCTATGTATTGTCGATCGGATGATCTTCTGCTCAAAATGAGTTCTAAGAGTATAAAATAATTACCAGAGGAACAAAGACTGAGAGAGTGGATATGGCCTCATATGGATTCAACATTGTGTTCGATTGTCAAACCTCTGTTTGAAATATAGGAAGTATATAATAGTGGCAATCTCGCCCGAGAGACCTTTGGAATTGAGCTACCTTGTTTGCCATGCCAGCTGCCTGTCCAGAAAGGAAACCGCGTTTATGAAGAGTAATATGTCCTGCCACGTGATCTGACCCATTAGTTAAACTTAACCCAATGCAGGTTTAAATCAATCATGCACCTTGTACTGCTTTAGCGCCCATCTTGATTTTTTCCGATCTCAGTGGCTTGGTAAGTTGATGCTGCTGCCGTTCCAGTTGCTTTACCATCTTTAATTCCCATCTTCGACAGTATTGAACATAACACAGAAGAAGAAGTATAATATGATAAATGGGATGATACATATAAAAAGAATTCTACTCAGTGTATTCCTTAGCCTGTTTCGCCTTTCTCTTCCATACAACCTGAGTGGCCACGGTTCAGTTGGTTCTTACCTAATAGCTATTTGATTTGCTACATGAAAGTTCTGAAACAATCATAAACTCACGCACAAAGCAAAATCCAGTGTATATTTTGGCAAAGATGCGAAAACCCCAGCCACCTCAAAGACTAATTAAAATCGCTAATTTCGTTCCGTGGAACGTATACACTTGTTAGATTGAGCTATTTTATTTTAAGGATTTCCTGTTTAATGTCACACTAATATAGTCTCAGGTTAAAAATTTAAAACTATTCTGCTCTACGAGTGGTCGCAGTATGCACATTGAGATTATCCAGTACATAGGGAATGTCAGTCCTTGTATAACTTCTCTTCGGTATAGAAAAATTCCTTTGTCACAATCCACAAATCGTCAAGACTCGGGGAAAAGTTAATGTTGAGGTTATAACGTTCGCCACAATTGGTTGAGCGTGCTGAATGTAAATGAAATATGGGATAAAAGAAAACCTGGATCTTATAGGCCCAGTATACAAAGATCACTTCGTTATATAGTGAATGTTACTTATTGGGTTGGTACTTAAATTCTGGTCCTCTTTTCATGTGAATAACGACTAAAATCCAAGCCAAGGTTATACCTTGAATACCTCCAGATACTAAGTAAAAGAAATGATTACTTTGTATGGTTATTATCTCTAGATATTAAATGAAAATGCCAGGCTTAGAACAAGCCGTCTGCTTATTAGGTTTTGGTTGTTTTAGACCGACATTACTGTTTGATATAGGTAAGAAAAAAATACAAAATACTCTTTACCGGATATATATATGTAGTTTCTCGAATCCTATATCAATAACCCTGTAAAAAAAATAAAATTTTATCCACTTTCGGTTATTAACTTTTAATTAGAATACTGACAAATTCCTATGAGTCATATATGACGTTTGAAAAAACTTCCCGTGAAATAAATTCCTAATAGCGACTATATACAAAAAATTAATCATCAATTAATGTAGAAATAACTTATTTAAGATTTAATTCGGTCAGTCCTCATTAATAATGTCCTATTTACTAGTCGATTAAATAAATAATCTCCTTTTTACTAGGTTAATGATCAGTTGTTAGATTACATGCTATACCGGGAAACATTTTAGCTTATAGAAATAATAATTTATTCGCTATGTCAATAAGGATCACTACTAAAAAAAAAAAGTAAAAAAAAATCCTTAGTAAAGATTAATAATTGAATGGAACTTACTCATTAAATCACTCAACGACAGAAAGATACTGTTAGAAGAAATAAAATTACGGACTTTAAACAATTTGATAATTCACGTCAATAACTTTCTATTGATGAGAAATTTAACCCTTAGCTGTCAAACATCTAGAAGATTTGAATTACCTTCTCCAAAAACGAAAAGATTTTAGACATAATAAATTCCATCTATTAACAATGGTCTAGAAAAATCGTTGAAAGTCCTATAGGTGTATCTCTGGCAAAAAATCCTGTGAGTACATTGAATAATGGATATTAATTTTAAAAGTCTGGAGAATATATATAAAAATTTAGCGAAGAGAAATGTTTGGCCTCTAAAAGAGTTGTTTACATGGTTAACTGAGCCTAATTTCGTTATCAGGATATCGGACTTATTCTTCGCTCTAGTTCTGAAATCGAAAGGATGAAATTTCACATATACTTTTTATAATTAAAACTCTGGCTTCGGGCGAATGCTTACTAGTCTGGCAATCGACGTAAAAATACCTCTTCCTTTTGATCTGGCGATGTTCTTGCCACAGTGTTTAAGTTACTTTTCCAACCGAACGGGTATTCCTCCTTTGGGAGTAAATGTTGAATTATCGTGCCCATATATTTTATCAGATTAAGTCCCACCGCTGACCAATGTCTACCTGACATTTATCCGATTAAACTTATCCGGCTCCCCTATTTGTGTTGTTTCTTCGATTTAGACATTATCTATTTCTGGACCAACCTTCTCTTGATAATTATTTTTCAAAGATTCTCAACAACCCTCGCCTCTTCTTCTAATTCAATACGCGTTCCGTTTTAACCTATGTTATTGCAAATTCATTACCTCCGGTAGTTATATACGCGCGACAATAGAGAAAGAAAATGTGCGTGACCAATGAAGATTATTAGCAGATATATAGAAGAGAGTGTTAAAGGGGTCTGCTTGTTAACAAAGTGAGTGTCCTGTATTGTAAACAATTTCTTAAGCAAATAGAGAAAAATAATAAGAGATAAAATAGGCTGCTAAAATTAAGTAAAAAGTTAGACAGATATCTGAGTGTAGAAAGGTTGTTTGTACTATAACATAACCCGGTGCTATATGGCTCATATGAATTGCAGCCGGAAATAGACATTTAGGAAGAAAAAAGTAGGAGTATAAAATCTTATGTTTCATAATAGAGTACTTCAGCGCCAACACACAATGTAGCACTATTTTTTCCACAATACCAAAGGATTTTTAACAAAGTAAGTGGTTTAGAAACAAGCACCAGATTTATTGGCGGCATGCATGTTTATGATGGTTAAAGGCCTATAAAATGCACTTGGATAAAACAGCATCAAAATGGTGCTACATAGTCATTAATTATCATTTATACTGCATAGAGTAGAAATGTTATTATCAAGATGTCGAGTTAACGATTTATCTAGGCTGGCGTTTTAACATGCCCTCTAAGATCAAAGGAAGTCGAATTCTGTTGCTCAAAGTTCCACATGGCCCGCCAACTTGTTGTATTCACAAGAAAGAACTGGCTAGGCAGCCTGATGACGGACTAGGACACCGAAACACGTATAAATATGTTTTTTTACCTTTTAGAGAGTTGTAAAACTAACCCTGTCTGGCGGCGTACTAAAAGTGGCCCTTTATAACCAATAACCGTGGTCTCGCAATAGAGGTCCCCTTAAATGTTGATTTTTGTTCGTTCACAGTTGCTCACACAAATGTTTGTGACCGTAAGTGGTTAAGTTACGCCGCAATCATTGGCTGTCCTTTCATTAAGGATGCCGTATCATCTCACATGACAAAACCTCGCACATGAGCAAAAACTTATGTAAATGTCATCTACTGAAAGACGCAGGCCTTATAGATGCTGTGTGAACTTCATTAACACAGGGTAGTTATGTAGTATAAATATAGAACTCACAGTTCCATCGTTTTCCGGCATGGTCCAAAAAGTGGATGGCTACCAGTCATGTAATGGTAAATACCGTACTCCATAGATAAGGCTCTTGGCAGAAATCTTCAGAAACAGGGATGTGGTGTTATCACTGAGTCCTTGTCAATTGACTAGAAGTACCTGGCTAATTAAAGAGTCTGACAGAACTAGCAGTTCAAGTAGATCAAACCGTAAATAGAAATGAAGACAATGGAATAAAGGAAGAGATACTAAGAGGCAATTAAATGTGATCTACTGTTAAAGGAAATGACATTAAAACTACGGCAAAATCGAGAAGTGAGAAACATCAGAGCAAAAGAATTTGCTGAATTTGCATCAAACATTAATTAATCGCACATCGAAGAGATGGTGGGATATTAGATAGTGCAGTTACCGTGTGTAATTTAGCATAAGCAATGCGCACGTGAACAATGGAACAATTAGGCATTCATGATTAGTGAAGCCATTTTTTCGAAAACATTTGGCTAGAAGGGATACTGACACATATATGTTTGGAATCGGAAGTGGCAGATGACGACTGTCGAACGGTCAAATCAAACAAATAACAACAATCACAATCTATCCGGGAACTAAAACAAACTGTTGTGTGAACTATATACAATCTTGTAACTAAATAATGAACGGAATTTTACTGAGTTTAAATTGAAAGACACTCACGGTCAGTATACTGTGAGAAGTATTAAAGAGATTGAACCATTTTATAAAATCTATGTAAATATCATAATGATCAATCATTTTTCACTGTCTCGCTCTCTTTTTCAAAGCAATACAACCCATAATCCTGTGCAGCTGACGATGAAATCTTCTTTATGCAAGGAAACACTGACACGTAGAAACAATCACTGATACTCAAGACATCTTTGTAATATAAATGTAAGCGAAATTTGTTTGTACATATGACGCTTGTTAGTCTCAAATGTTTTTTAGAGTAGAATATTTGTATTTGATTATTGATTTTGTAAAATTGGATATTGAATTTTTTATTAGATTTCCCCCTGACAATAAATAAATACCTGACTTGCTTTATGATTTTTAAAGCCATCTTAAATAGATTAATAATTCCGTGAATCGTTTTAGTAGTAGCTGTGAAGCAGCGAAGTGAAACGTTCACCTTTGACAATTAATTATGATTTTTTTCTCTTTTATTAAATAATAAACATTTAATTTTTGAGTAAATATTATTAGACTCTGACATTTCCAGCAGAGATGTTCGTCAGTTTCTTAACCGCTTTTTGCAATGGACCCCTTCGAATGTCAAATGTCGTGCTACGGAAATCTTAATTGTCCAAAGAAGAGTATGGACCCCTTCTAACAAAAAAAAAAAAAAATGTCCATAAAAGCATAGTTAATAATATCCCATTTTGAATGTTACGTTTAGGTACTACCAATTTCACAAGTACAGGATTGGTCCAACAGATCTCTCCTCATGTGGCACCAACGCCATGATAGCTGAACATCTGCATCAGTCTTGCCCAACTTACAGCAGTGAACGGAGTGGCATATGGTAACAACCCACTTCTCTCAAAGAACAACTGTTTGGAGTTGTCAGGAACCTTGAGCTGACCACTGCCTTTATTAGGGTTATTAATGTAGAAGTCTGAGGGCCAGCGAAGAAGAAGAAGTATGTTCCGTAAAACTTTAGGAATCCAACGAGTCCGTGGGCTACCAAAATGAAAAACACAGAATTATAAGTTAATATTTATATCTGGTCATTTATACAAGCAAAATGACTGAAAAAATACAAAACATTGAGGTATATACTAAAAACTTGCAATCTATGGCGGAAAAACAGTGAAAAAAAGGCAAATTTTAGCTTTTTTGGGTATTTTGTTGCCCAAGATATCTCAAATGTGAGTACAACTTGAGTTATGAAATTTGGCTGTTTCATTTGTTAATATATGATAATGATTGTATACTAAAATAATTTTGATTGGTTTGATATCTGAGTTTTTTTGGATTTTAACATACCAATCGAAAAAAGTTGAAATTTTTAAGGGGGGTATCTTAGCTATTTCTTAACAGTTTTGTAGTTTGTTAACATATATCCTTTATTTTAGTTTATTTTAATGAGCACTATGTGTACAGCATGCGGCCCAAAATTTCCTGCTGTATCACTAATAGTTTTTGAAAAATCATGGGCAACGTGCCCACATTTGTGTGAAAAATGAGGTTTTGAGAAAATTAAGGAAAAAGGGAGGAATTACACTTTTACACAACATTTACACTCCCCAGTATCCCCCTGCTATGTAGGAATCATCTCTGGTATTTTCCTTTATTGATTCCATGTTCTGTGTCATACTTTGCAGCTTACTTTTCATTAAATTCTTCATTTCAGCATACTCTATGCCCTTTTCGTTAGTTTCCGAAAAAATACATCCTTTCTCTGGTAGACATGTACTATGTGGGGGGAAGCGATTGCTCTACCCTCAGCAGACTCAGTACATGAAGGAGAGGCTTTGCTCTCAATATTCACAAGATTAGGATACCCTTATCAGATATTAACTGACAATGGTTCACAGTTCAGAGGGAAACTGATGGAGGAAGTTTTTAGGATTTTTCAAAATATTCTCGTCCGCACATTTTATCATCCACAATCGATTGGATAAGTGGAAAGATATAACGGGACTCTACTTACAAATTTATGTAAGCTCGCACAGGAGAAACCAGAATCCTGTGATTCGTTCTTACCTGCAGCTTTATTTGCGTATAAGGAGGTACCCTACCACTCTGCTGGAATACCTCCAGCCACGTTATTATTTCGATGACCCATCAAAGGACCCCATGGTTAATAAAAATTAGCCAGTCAAAATTATTTTTACACATGAAACTATGTTTGAAAAACTTGAATTCTGTTTGCTTCAGGGAAATGAATATGGTACCGAAAATTAAAATCCATGCATTAGAAGCAATATAGCATCACAAATATACCAATTTGTATATTTTTCATATATAATTAGGTAAAAATACACTTACCTGACATACTTTAAAAATTTATATAAAATCATCCACAAAGGTTTTAGTGAAAATAAACATACAGAAATGTGGGCAAATGAATGTACTTTCCAGTGCAATATGTATCTAAAATTTGATATTTTCAATGAAATTCTTCATGTTTGGAGGTTAAACCTCCCCTTAAGAAACGCCCATCTCTACCATCTGTTTTATTGTTCTCAGTTAGTTTCGTGATGTCTGACGAGCAGTATGAAGTTGGTCTTGGAAAACTTTTCAGAGTTGCCGAGAAGTTGTCTCCGAATGTCATAGCTCTACCTACTCTCATCCAAGGTAGGTTTTGAACTCTGACCAGCTGGCATATCACTACATGTGCGTTTTCGTTTTAACCCGAATAATTCGTTTCCTTTTTCTACCACGGAGATGTTAGTAAACCGGCATTTTTGGCAGTAAAGATGTTTGTAAATCGGTATTATTTTCTCGTGTAGCTCCTGACGGTCTCTATAGACACAAGAAACCATTAGGAGAACTGCACCCTCTGGAATGTGGTACAGGGCGACTACCATGCGGTTGTGTATGGAGGCGGGCAATATGGTCATGTAACACGAGCTGCTGCAGGAACTACTGCATCAATGGCATGTGACCTGCTTTGTGCAGCTTTTCTTCAAGAACTGATATGGATCTACTGCTATGGTCATGCCGGGGTACGTGGAAATGAAAGAACTGACAGACTAGCTACAAGACCACCCATAAAAGGTGATTTGGCCATGGATAAGGAAGAAATACTGAGGACACATCATGTTCGTCTATTAGAGAATGACACTGCAATCGATGAATATTCAAGGCTAAGACTGCTGACATTTGGCATCAAACGTAAGACCAGCAGGGATGGACGTATGAGAGGACGCATTGTTGAAGGTGATAAATGTTGATGATGTAGAGGTATTCAAATACTGGCACTTGAAGTGTAGAGTATCACCCTCAGACACCAGAGATGATGGAGGCGTAGAAATATGGTGTCTTTGGTCTAGTTTGAGTATACATGTTGTAAGTGTGTAGATAAACAGTTAGCAGGACAGTCCACACAGGACGTCACGTAAACACACGACGTGGAAGTCAAGTAATCTGGTAACAGCTGGTTACGTTTCCAAACATTTATTGAGACGCCACAATAGTTACGATGACATTGACGATCAATCACAAGCAATGTAAATCATATCAATCAGTATAAGGTAAGGCTCCCTCAATAAATGAGCATTCAAATAAGCTGATCTCATGGATATGATAGCTTCAGCAGATTCAGCTTATTCATCAAAAATATGCGAGTTAATCAACTCTTTCCTGATACAAGTAGATCAGATATGTAGGCATGTTTAAATCCCAGCCGCACGAGCATGGCGGACTATGAACTCAGTTCACGTTGACCTTCTGTGGACATATTTTATAAGTCTAACCTTCGTAAAGGCGTCTTCGCTGGCATAACGAAGTTCGAGGAACATAACATTAATTGTTCTGTGGGCATACGTAGCCTGAACCATAGATATATTAGGCATCGAGATATCTGGTGTGCTTCTAGTAATAAAGTCTCTCCCCGCCTGACAGTGCGAAACGAGTCGAACAATGATGTTTAACCTCACAGACTACAGGACAAAATAGGAAGAGCAGTTTTACCTTTATGTTCGAAAAACACCACAATTCCAACCGTCTCCAGACGTTAGAATTACACACATGGGATTAATATGAATAAACTTGCCATCAAAATCACAGAAGGACCTTTCCCATGATGAAAGAATACTCGGGGCCGCAAGAGCATATCTTGCCCCGACACAGATCACATCTCGACCGAATTCTGCCACAAACTGACTGGGCGGAAGCTTGTTCAATGTACAACCAAAAGACAGACATGCGCAGAGAACCATTCCCGTGAGATCAATTCAGAAAAGTACGTAGCTATGATCCTATACTGAGAACGACATATAAAATCGAGCCTTATAAGGAAAGAAATAGCAACATTGCAGGTTGCCAACCATTTCTAAGAAAAGTAGACCTGTACGCTCCTTAAAAGGACATGAACCGAGATCGGTATGACATTATACCGGCAACCTTCGGTCACAAGAAAAGATAACTACACAAAGTAAAACAGTGAGTTCATTTCCCGAGTTCTATCCCTTGCATAAGGAAAAATTAGCGTACACTGTTAACGTTGCATAATTCTTATGTGTAACACGCATCCGAGGTGTATACAACCAGAGCGCAACAGGGACAATTAGCTTCCATACCCTTCGACATTTGCTGAGGGAGACTGAGCACCTATGGGTTTGCCCGGAGTGCAATGACCCTCGATTCTGATTAACATTAACATTCTTCAAAGAGACTACTGTTGTAGTAATTCCGCAACGGAAAAATATGGTAATGAATTATATACCGTAGGGTATGTGTAAACCTGCATTATTTTACAGTAAAGTCGTTTGTACCCTTGTATTGTTTCATGGAAGATGTGTTTGTAATCCTGTATTTCTAACCATCCACTTAATACAGCTCCTTGACATTTATGGATGGGTCCAAGTCGAAACGCTGGTGAGTTATAATTAGAATAAACATTTAAACATATAAAGAGGGGAAAACGGAAGCCTATAAACAGTAAATAAATAAATAATACACACATAAAGGTATGTTTTCAGGCACTCGTGAGAAATAAAGAAGTAGACAACTAGACAACAGAAAAACTACAGAAGTGAGTGGCTTACCGGAGAATCAAACCCAGGACCTTCCGAACGGTACCACCGCCTAGCTACGGAAGCGAATCACACTATCCTCCCTGTGGTGCCTAGTTGGCAGTGAGGATAGTGCCTGAAACATACCTTTATATGTGTGGTGATGATTTGTCAATCGTATTCGATGAGGACCATCGACATCTCTCGTATTACAGTTCGTTCTATGATGTTAAGTGGGTGCACATATGGCTGATCAAGCCAATGCCGGCAAGAAAAGTTCTGTTGCATGACCGACATACAAGGCCCTAAGACAATGCAGGCAGCACATTCACGCTTAACTTTCGGGCTGCACGTTTTTTCTGGGCTGCTCTCACACGGTTTGGCCTCGCTGACTGCAATACCATTTTTGATAGCGCCTCTCCAGGCTGTGCAATCATGTGCCAGCTGCTCCCAGGTGGTTGTTTTAATCTGGCAGCTCTTCAGTGACTCCCTCAGGCTGTCTTTGAAGCGCTTCTTTGGTCTTCCGAGTACGCTTTCCCTCCCTCAACTCGCCATACAGCAGCCTCTTTGGGAGGCGTTCATTTGGCATACGAACTAGATGTCCGGTCCATCGTAACTGCCCTGTCTGAATCAGTGTATAGACACCGGGCATATTTGATCTTGATAGCACCTCAGTATCTGGGATCTTATCCTGCCATCGAATGTTTAGCGCACGACCCAGGCAGGTTGTATGGAAGTGATTTAATTTTCGAGCATGTCTAGCGTAAATGGTCCAACTCTCACTGGCGTAGAGGAGGTTGGGGAGGACGACGGCACGGTGCATCTTCAGTTTGGTCTTGACGCTAATACCTCTACGTTCCCACACTGAGGATCGCAGTCTTCCGAAACGCAATACTGGCCTTTGCTATTCTGTTAGCCACCAACGTAGTCAATGTTGGCTAGTCTTGAAAGCGTGCTTCCCGGGTACGTGAACTTATTCACAGCCACCAGTCTCTGTTCCCCCACTGTAATCGTTGGCTCCTTGTACGGTTTACCTGGGGCTGGTTAGTACATTACCTCAGTTTTCTTGACAGTAATGGTTAGCCCGAAGCTGTCGCAAGCAGCAGAGAAACGGTCCACGCCTTTCTGCATTTTCTGCTCGGAGCTACTATTCAGAGCGCAATCGTCGGCAAACAGGAATTCACGGGTCATATCTGTTTGCACTTTGGATTGAAGTCTGCGGGGGTTGAATAGTTTGCCATCTGTTCGGTATTTAATTGGTAAAACGAACTCGCTTCCGTTGACAGCATCAGTCAGCATGGCTGAAAACATCATGCTGAACAGTGTCGGGGCAAGAACACAACCCTGTTTCACGCCCTTTGTAACCTCAAACATTTTAGAGGCTTCTCCGTTGTCCAAGACGCGGGCACGCATACCTTCGTGGAGCTGATTGACCAGGGTGATAAATTTATCAGGACAGCCAAATTTTGACAGGATTTTCCATAGTCCACCTCTATTCACTGTATTGAATGCCTTGGTAAGGTCAATAAACGTAGTGTATAGGTCGCGAAATTGCTCCTGACATTTCTCTTGGAGTTGTCGAGCAGCAAAGATCATGTCGATCGTTCCTCGCCTGGCTCTGAATACGCACTGACTTTCTGAGAGGAAATGGTCCAGTTCAAGGTGTTCATTTAGGCGGTTGAGCAGTGCATGCGCGAGGATCTTGGCGGCAATTGACAGTAGGGATATTCCACGGTGATTGTCACACTCTTGTCGGTTGCCTTTTCTCTTATAGATATGAGGCATCCTTCATCTCCTGTGGGATCTCACTTTTGGCCCACATGAGGCGAACGAGTTCGGTGAGCTTACTGAGGAGACAAGGTCCGGCTGTTTTATATATCTCCGCTGGTAAAGCGGCTCCTGGGGCCTTCTCAGGCGAGAGGATTTTTATGACTGTCTCTACTTCGGCCTCGTTGATAGGTTCGTTCATCTAGTGCCATATTTATTTCCACTTGAGGTATCCGTTAAATAGCTTCCTCGTTTATCAATAATTGGCGATTGAGTACATTACAGAAATGTTCAGCCCAACTATCAAGGATCTGGGTCTTTTCTGTAAGTAGCAATGAAACATCCGCATTGCGAACTGGACAGTTACCAGAGGGTTGTGGAAGCGTCTCGATATATGTGTAATATATCTGTCTCTTTATATGTGTAATATTTATTTATTTACTATACTTATAATATGTGGTGCCTAATGATTTATATATTAATGTTAGTTTGGTTTTTTTTAATCATCATCATTTTCAAGTTCCTTACGGAGGGGGAGAGGGAGAAACTACACTGTAGATGGACACATGCTTTTGCAGTGGTGGTTTCTTGGCAAGTGGTTTTTATGTTGCACAACTTCGTTAATCCCCTAACACGTGGCATTCGGTTATTTGCTATTTGCTTACTGTCAACACTGAAAAAAAGGAAACTTATCACATGACAATAAGAAGTGACCTGATCAATAGAATCATTAGCTCATCAGATTGGTGTTTCAGTTGTTCAGTTTGTTATTTGAATCTCATGGGGTTTATCTGGTGTTTGCAATAATTAAATATTTGTTTTACTGTAGAAAACTGTAATCCAATTGGTTAAGCCGTTACAGCGCTTTCCTCTAGCGTCACAATTACAGGATTCCAGGATCGAAAACTGGTAACGTCTACCCAGCTGCAAATAAACACGTGACTATATTCGTTAGTTAGGGAAGGCAAAAGCAACTAGGGAAGAAACTGATTAATCCCCACTTCTTGAAAAAATGTAAATCTATTTGCAAAGAGCTACATTTTTTATTCTTTCAGTGAGCCACAAGAAATTAGAGGATCACTTTAATATCAGCCGTAAAATAATGCCCACATTTACCAAAGGCCCGTCTAATCAATCAGAAAAAGCAGAAGGTAAGTTTTTAATTCTGAGCAACTTGCATTTAATTATGTGTGTATTTTGATTTAACTATTTTAGTCCCAAGCAAAAAAGTGGGTTTGGCCCAAGCAAAAATGGCCACCCCAGTGCGTTTTTATTGTTGTTGTGTGGAAATATTTTTTTTAAATGTTCATATGCACAAATAACCAAAAATCCAAAATGGATGGCTATACTTTAAGAAAAAAGCGTTTTTGAGTTGTCAAAATTAAAAAACAGCCCTGGAAAGGATCAAGAGATACGAAAGCCAGTATACTGTTGAGCGGGCCAAATGGGTCTAGAAGGAAGTACAGTATACTGGCTGTTGGGACTTAAAGAGTTAAGTTAGCACCTTTCTTTTCTGTGGTCTTTTTCGTAGTAAAGATGTTTGTAAATTTGTATTTGTTTTAAAACACTTTGATTTGTTCTTTACTATTTTTGATTTGTTACAAGCTGGAAGCCACTGCAGAGATATTATACAAATTACTTGTTAAAGTCTTGAGGAGATAGAAGAAATACCAGCAGAATTGAAGGAAGGATAACTTGTCAAGTGGCCTAGGAAAGAAGATTTACAAGAGCGCGTACATTACAGAAGAACAATTTTACCATCAGTGTTATGGAAAGTATTAAATAGGATCATCCTGAAGAGCTTGAAACAGCCCATAGGTAGATAATTGAGAGATGAACAAGCACATTCTAAAGCAATGCAGATCTTGTACAGATCAGATACCCACACTGATAATAACAGTGGAACAAAGTCTAGAATTAAACTCATCTCTTTATATTGCATCTGTGAACTACGAAAAGGCATTTGACAATGTAGACAGAAAATCACTTTGAAAATTGATGATGCATTATGAATTATCATCGAAGATCATTAACATGAGAAAGAAAACATATAAAGGCTATCATGCAGAGTTCTACATAAAAGGCAATCTATAGAGACGTTTGAGATAAGAAACGGAGTGTGACACGTTGTCGCAGCACGGTTGGTTAAGATTAATGTCACGCTTTGTTTGGAATTGTCTGCCCTTTAGTCTGAATGGCCTGTCTGGTTTCTTTCTATTTCTTGACACAGCCCACTGTTCTCTCATTTTTGCTCTAATAGCTTAGATTCTCTCTTAGATTCTGTCAATCTCGAGAGGGCCAAGCTAGATCTACCTCCATGCACGTGCTAAACGTCATTTTTCCATAAAGTCTTTTATTTAGCGAGCGGCTAGTTTCAGTGTTCTTTTGAGTACTGAGTCCCTCGTCTACAAGGGGTACTCTCTGCCTCTTTGTTGTCGGGTCATCGTGTTTCATCTCGAGCGGACTGCTAAACTCTGGCAGAACTTCTGGCAACTTGTATTACTATTTAAGGGCAGGTCTCTATCACCCTTCATAGGTAGTCTCTTCAAGGAGTTTTGCTGCCAGTGAGTTTGTACTACAGTTGAGAGCTGTTTGTAACTAGTAATTGTGCGGAAATGCATTCCTTGATAGGTAAGAGCACCATAATTTTTTTAAAGCTAATTTTTGGGGAGTTAGCTTAATTATATAGAGGTTAGTCCTAGGTTACTTTAATTCCATGTTGAATGTTGAATTCTTACTGTAAAGTAAATTTTGGGGCACCAGGTAATTCTGATTTTTATTAAGTACTATACCAGTTTTAACTCCGCTTAAGAAGTGCGACCAAGACAAAAAATATATAAGACAGAGATATATTTTTGACTTCTGGAATGACAGATGACACTGGGAAAGACTAGAAACCGGCTGACCGGGTTAGCACCCCGTAAGCTGTATTCAATTTCTACAGGACCCAAAAATGATAGATGCCCCCAAGGATTCACCGAAAAAGGGGGGGGGGAGGATGATGAATCCACAGGCGCCTCATTGGAATCGACCAGACCCGTTAAACGGACTTCGAGCTCTGAACAACGGCTGGAATTTCCATGTGCCTGTGGTAGGGAATTCTCTACTCAGAGAGGAATGAAAATCCACAGAACGAAAAAGGGGTGTGGGAGGTCATCAGGGGGAGATCAACCTCGCTCTGTCTCGACGGATAACACGTTAGAAGAACGCAGCCAGGAGTCAATCCACAGTGCTGAGTGCATTCAAGTTGATCTGCCAGATGATGATCTCACACACTTCTTGGACGGGAAGAGAGATGCAATCACGTTTCCACCTGCCAGTGCAAAAGGGCTTTGGGAACAGCTGGATGAAGCCTTGGCAAAAGAGTTGGATAACAACCTGAAGCAGCTAACTTTGGAGAAGAAGCTGGAAATCTTCAGCGACATAATATCTGCACTGTCGCAAAGTGTTCGGAGTGAGGGAGGCAAGGGAAAGTGCGCGCAATGGCTAGACTCGTCGGCTTCGTGCTGGTGTCTCAGTGTGTGTCCTTAGTTGGGATGTGCGACAGAGCTAACGGAATAATTTGTCTTCTCTTTGTTACTTTCACAAATGCCTCCACGGCTGGCGGAGTTGTGGATTTTAAAGTTGCTATTTGCTACCATAAGTGAAATGGTTTCATTTTCAATACAAGACAACAGGAGGCTGAGACGCTTGGGAGTCATGACCCAAGTGGGCCCGCCCCCCTTAGAGTGTAAAGGAGTAATCGGGCCGAAACACTTATCGGACGGGGGGGACCTCTTCTGATGATCAGATTGCTTCCTGTTGTATCGCTCTGTAAAGAGTTTCCTATCATCTTATCAGACAGAAGAAAGAGAGAGAGAGAGAGAGAGAGAGAGAGAGAGAGAGAGAGAGAGAGAGAGAGTGGCATATGTATATCATTTGTTTTCGCGATGTATTTCCATTTGCTAACATGTGTATAAATTCATTCTGTATAAAGTCTGCTACTCGTTTTGCTATTGGTGTGTGCCACAGCAATATGAATTTTTAAACTTCCAGTGTAGTCACAACTGGATACTTTTAATAATATGTTCGTGGTTTGAATGATTTCTATAGCCTTACACAACTTCGGAGATTGGGTGTGTTTGTGTGTGTGTGTGTGAACGCGGGGCCATTTAGACTCACGTGCGCGCGACAGCACAGCCGTCCCGCCGGGTTGAAATGTACCCGTGCGATTTTTAGGCTAACCCGAGGGGGGGGGGGGGGGAGAGAAGGTGTGTGTTGTAGATTTTATATCAAAGGAGAGACGGATTGTGTTTGTTTTGTGATGGGGCTAAAGAATGTACTGTGGTATGTGTTAGTAAGCCAATAGTGCTGGATTAATACGGATGGGTTTATTTCTTTGACTTGTCTGTGTATTTTAGAGCTGGTCACCCTGACGGTGTCTGTGCTCTCCCGAGGGGCACTAAACGATTCTCCAGAATTATACTGGGCATTTACAAGAACGTGCCTTTAGATTTTATTTTCTTCTGTCCTGCGTTATCAGTCACATGTTTATTCAGACCGCACGGCCGAACAAACGGCTTGGCATTTGCGCAGCCTACCATGTGATCTTTGGGGAGTATTTACCTATCACTAATCACAGTGCCTAAATGCCGTTGCCGTCGCTCTCCATTCTTCTGAGCAACATAGACAAACCCAGTTAGGCCCTGTCACCGTGGATCCTACTAACGTACTCGCCAAGAAGAAGCCAATGATTTTCCAGTCTCTGCACCTGTGGTTTCCAGACTTCATATCTCTTATCAGAAGAGCCTATCCCTCGAGTCGTTTTCCCTGGATAACAAGTTTGCTAGCTGCACTTCACTTATTCGCCTGGGAATATATCTATCTATATATCTTGATCGGCGAGCACAACTGATCTCAGCAATTGTTGGATTATATTCGCATAATTTGAGGTGGCAACCCGCAACAAAAGTGTTATTCCTTAGGATTATTACTTGTTCCAGTGGGAGCTTATCTCCATATTCCGAGGATACAAAACCTTTGGTGGAACAGGGTGATTCTTCCTAGCAAGCTTAAGTGATCTTAGAGGACTAGCCGCTTTCATTGTACGAGATCTAGGGCCTCACCCCTTTTAGTAAACTATAGTTTTATTTGTGTCAGGAAATGTACGGTTGACGGTGTGGAGTGAGGCGATTTTGGCGTGTGTGCAATTGAGTGAAGTTGGTTGTCATTTATTAGTGTGTTGTTTATGTGATAACTTCACTAGACTTACAAAGCTAGTGGAGACATTTTGATTGCTTGTTGTTGTGGTTTTATTTAATAAACACACACACACACACACACACACACATATATATATATATATATATATATATATATATATATATATATATATATATATGTCATGTGCCGCATAACGTCAGTTCGGACAACGTCCGACCGCATATACGTTCGTGGTCCCATAATGTTATAATAGAGTTTAGAAATCCCGATCGGAGAACAGGACGAAGCGGACGTAACCGGACGTAGCGAAAACAACAGCTTCCCGCACGCAACACGTGTATCTCATGTCTCTTGTAAAGTACAAAGCGATTGCGATGCCAGGCGTATAATAGTACAGTACATATATAACCAATAGTGCAGTACATATGTCTTGATAGTCATAATAAACGCCTATGTTACTGGCCTATGTATGTACTGTACTGTACTTACTATCGTTATTTTAATGTGAACTTTCCAAAATTGTTACGGTATATGATATTAACGCCGTCTGCTAAAGGTTATCAGACGTGCAATTGTAAAGGTTAAGGCATTTAATATATTGCGATAGATGTTTCAATTATTGAACGCTCCATACACGATCGATTATGACGTGTATAGCGTTGTTTGGGTCACAGTCGGTAACTAAGAAACGCTACCCTTTGCTACTTGACCGCCAAGCTGAATAGCTGCGTTTTGTTAACCTTCCAATTCAATGGCATGATATAGCCATTTATATGTGCATTTATGATGGACCAGGGTCAGTCCCAGAACTCTACATGAGAGGAAACTTATGGAGGTTAGTGATTAACTAAATCCTTGGAAGGAGAAAGATAATCGTCTACTTTATACGAAGTAATTAGACTCACAGTCTCACTGTCGGCAGGTAGCCATTCTATCTGCGCGTGCATATAGCTGTGATGTTCTGACGACAATTACTGCATTGTATCCTTAAACGGACATTGACACGTAAAACAGCAGTCTACGCTATTGATTGATTGATGCATGTACCTCATGTGTGAATTGAACTGTTTATGTATGTGTGTAATCCATATTAAATTGTGAAGGACTCGAACCGGAGGCATTATTGATTGAATCACGTTACACCATTCAATCTTATGAATTATGCATTTTATATCAAGTTGCTGAGTTAATAAGATGAACAGTTGTTTACATCTTGATGCCAAGTTCAGACATTACGACAAACCAAAAATGAGGTTCACCCCATTCGCGTACGAATATTAGCACGATCAGATTTCAAGCAACACAACCAGTAACCACACACGAAAGTCCTTCAACAAAAGTGGCGGCCGAATGCGGGGAACGACAGAAAAAAGAAACAAACTTCTGTTCCTTACGCACAGATTAACCATAATATTTACGATCAAGTTTCGATCACATGACCATTACGAAGCTGACGTGACGCACGTGATCATGAATAGCAACATGACGTCACTGTTGCATTGTCGCCGTGAAGAAGACATCTTTTCAACGCCTTTCTAGTTCGCTTCAAATTTATCAAGATGCACAAGATGGACTACCGTTGCCTGCCCATCAGGAGCAGACAGTCAAAGGCACAGGCCTAGCTGTTGACGACCTCTAGCACTGATATAAGCAACGGAAAAGATAAGTCTAGGTGTTTAACTGTTGTTATTGCAAACAGTGCTAACTGAGTCCATGCCCTCTGCCTACATCGGCATGTTTTTACCTATGTTTAATGTACTTTTTGTTGTCTTAATGTGTTGTTAATTCGTGGGAGGTAGGGAGGATGAACCGAAATTAGATTCTGTGGCTCTCACGATGCCTGAATTGATTTCGGTCGTTTCTTAGGGCAGTTAAACGATTGCACTTTTGGAAGCCCCATTGAGGTTTGCCATTGGACTATCTGTCCAAATCTGCTGTCGTTTGACGATTTGTGTTAGCTGTACCGTTCCGTAGATAACTGGTGTATTTTATTCGTACTCAGTTAACAATTTTATTCAGTTTTGTATCATATTCGTTAACTATTTCGTCCAGTCTCCTCTTACTATCATTTATTTGATGATTGTTAAATGGTCGTCCGTTATGAGTCCTGTGATGTCATCATTTTTTGCAGTCATTTTTTTTTTGTGTACTTTGAATATTAAGTTGACCTCGGGTCAGACCTTGACCCTTCATTTGGCTTGTGACACTTCCGCTTGTTTTATTTAGTTCATAAATTCATTTTTAATTGTGAAAATGTCTTGTTTGCGTCTTAACATTGTTTGTACCCTTTAGTTGCATCATTGTTTTGTTTGTCCTCATGATATATATTAATACTACATTAATAATATGATATTATATGCAATAATACACTTGTAATTTAATTTAATTAATTTTTTCTGATATTTAAGGTTAATATGGGACATTGCATAATTATGCAGTGATAGTCCAAGAAAGTAGCACTACAATTTATAAGAGATGCCTAGGGCATAATAATATAATATATATATTGACCAAATAAAATAATCTTATAGTCTACCTTTGAGGTAATAGACCCATTGTATATTATTTAATATACTTTTCTGGTACTAAGAGAGTGACTTAGTACATTGAACAATATAATTACTAGGAATCATACCCAACATTATTGGATATTAAGATTAATTGTGTGAAGTAATTACATAATAGTTAACAGATATCATAACTATTTATGATATAGTATTATTTAGATACAATATTGTTACAAAATATTGTCTATTAGTTGAACTTAGACATTAGAGTTCAGTACTATTGTGATTATTTATATTGAATATTTCTAAGTTGAGTAAGTATAATAATTACTCTGAAGCTACTATTGACTATTTTAATCAGTAATTATCAATAATTACTTACAGATAAAAGTCAAAATGCTTACTATAGACCATTTCGTTAAAATTGGTAGGGAATATGGTTATAAGTCTCAAGAACTTCGTCAGTTTGCTGAGGCAGAACTGGAAAAACATGAAAGAAAAGAAGCAGAGAAAAAGGCTGCATTAAAGAAAGAGGAAGAGGAACAAAAGGCTGCATTAAAGAAAGAGGAAGAGGAACAAAAGGCTGCATTAAAGAAAGAGGAAGCAGAACGTGAGATGAAGCAAATTGCCAAGGAAAATAGATTAAGAGAAATTGCTCAACAGGAAGAAGAGAATAAATTGAAACGAGAGGAAATTATTTTACAACAAGAAATGGAATTGGCGCGTATTAAATTGGAGACAGCAAGATTACAAGCACAAAGTGCTGATGCAAACCAGAATAATAACGCACAAAATGGATCATCATCCAGCCAAACTAAACATTTCTACAACTTTAAATTACCCACTCTCAACTTAAACGTGGACGACCTTTCATCGTTCCTGTCACGTTTTGAACAAACTTGCAAAACTAACCATTTGCCTGAAGAGTCATGGGTACTCAAGTTAAATGAATTCTTGGTTGGAGAACCACTGACGGCTTCTCAAAATGCTGACCCATCAATAGCAAATAACTACGGTGCTATTAAGTCCTTGCTTTTACGAAGGTTTCACCTGGACGAGGAACACTGTAGGTTGAAATTTAAGGGAATTTTACCTGAATCTCCAAAAGATTTTGCAGGATTCATTGCGAACATACGCAATACATTTAATAGATGGGTTGAACTGGCAGAAGTCAACAAATCATACGACAAATTAGTTGATTTACTACTACGGGATAAGGTATTATCTTCGGTTAGCCAGCCATTTTTTGCATATTTGCAGGAGCGTAAACCAGGTACTATGGACGAGTTAGAAAAAATTTCTTTAAACTACTGTTCGGCACATCCGAATGCAACCATTTCTAACTCCTCATTAAGAGAACCTCTACCTGTGGCGTCTAATATGGCCTACAATCATAATAACAAACAAAGACATCACAGTGTAGACAGAAGCAGGTTCCAAAGAAATCACAATGTTAACTTTCAGAAGGGACATAATAATGATTTCAACAATAAAAAAATGAGTTCAACAGAGGTAGATCACGAGATAGAAATTATTCACCTCAAACAAACTACCACAATGGTCAACATAACACTAATTATAATCGATCACATACTCCCAATAATAATAGTAACTGGAATGGTAATAATCATGGCTCGAGACATCGAGATAATAGTTACTATAGAGGACGACGAGATAATTCTAACAATTATACTCGGAATCGATCTCATTCTCGGGGATCATCTCATTACAACCATAATACAGGAGCGGCAGTTACAAATAATACTACCCCTATAGCTCAGGTCCCACTTGACAATAATACAACACAGTCTTCTGCTGCATGTTTTGCTATTAATTATAATGTGGCAAATAGTTGCCAACAATGCAATCTTATTTTTCAGAAGGCGAAAGAAACAGTGCTTAACTGCGGACATATTACACCAGAGGTAGGTCTTGCAGTCAACGATGGAACAGGCCTACTAATTTTTAACAGGGGATTAGTTAATGGATCCGTCGTCTCAGTGCTGAGGGATTCAGGATCCACAACGATTGGTGTACGACAGTCGCTGGTACATCCTAGCTGTGCAACGGGGGAATATGTCCGTTGCATGACTTTTGGGGGAACTATTGAGTACTACCCCACTGCCATAGTACATGTTAATACACCATTTTTTTCAGGTAATGTCAAGGTGTGCATGCTACAGAATCCATCAGCTGATCTTACATTAGGACGCATACATGGGAGTAAAGATTGCACTCCTAAAGAAATTAATGATTGGGAGAAAAAAAATTTGCATTCTTTTAGCAACGCTAACGCTGTTGTTGATATGGCTACACTTCGTGCCAACAACATAAATACATGTGGCACAGCAGTTTCCAACTTCACTCTCAGTACTATCCTGGAAATTGATGAAGATGATAGATCTATTGGACAACATACTAAGGATATAACTGATCCTAATAAAACTGTTGACGTTGTCAACATTGACAAAAACATTATGAGGAAGAATAATAGGTTAAATAATAATGCTGGACTTAAAAGGAAACATAAAGTTAACACAAATAATTATGATGAAAAAGTTTTTACTTTGCCCAGCAAGGACATGTCTACGACATGTAGGAAACTTAATACCTTTGGTGATGATAGGTATCATCCTCAGTCCAGTCAGGATGATACGACATCCAACAGAAAGACAATGTCGGTGTTGAAAGGGAAGGTTAATTCTTTGACAAAGAATACATATCATCATTGTCCACTATTTCGTGACAATGATACTACATATATTGGGAAAAGTGCGTATTCTCGCACAGTGTTAGTGCGAAATCTGCCGCAGGATACTACCTGGCAGGCACTTAGAATTTTTTTTGATTATACAGCAAACGTTAAGTTTGTTCGTCTTCTGCCATCATGCAATGGGCAGAATAGACAGGCGATGGTTACATTTCGTAACAATCGAGACGCTCGTTGGGTAATCGAGCGTGATAATGGTGTTTATTTTCATCACCGTTATCTAAAGTTACAATTAGCACCTGATTCTGCGCCACGCAGATAATGGTGTACGCTCACCCTTTTGTCTTATTTTTTGATGACTCAGCTCTAGTCAGTCATCATTTCTTTTCCTTATTGGTCATTTATTCTTATACGTCTTAGATATCAAGGGACACAAAAAGATATTTCATATTAACATGCTCAAGCAATTTCATACACGTCCTGAACACTTACAGTCAATTTTTCATGAACTAGATGACAACACAGTATCTACTTGTTATTATTCTAACTTATCTGTCATCCAGGAAGAAGAATCTTCTTTTCCTGAGGTACAGTTACCGTTACCGGTACCAGTAGTTCAACCTACTGAATCTTGGCGGGATGTAACCATCTCTTCAACGGTTACACCGCAACAGCGTCTACAGATTGCTAATCTATTACAATCTTATCCAGATGTGTTGACCGACGTCCCGGGTCGCACATCGGCTATCAGTCATGACATTACTCTCAATGATGATACACCTATTCGTGTACATCCCTATTCTGTTCCTTTACATTTCCTTGCTAAAACTACTAAGGAACTTGAACAGATGTTGTCTCTGGGAATCATTGAGACTAGTAATTCGCCATTCTCTTCTCCATTAGTGATTGTCCGGAAGAAGGACAATAACATCAGACTATGTGTTGATTATAGAAAATTAAATGCTAAGACTATAGTTGACAGTGAACCACATCCACTTATCGACGACTTACTGCCACGTCTATCCAACGCAACTATATTTAGTAAGATAGACTTAACTAAAGGTTATTGGCAGATACCACTGACCGAAAAGGCTAAGTACTACACCGCATTTTCCACTCCACAAGGTCTATACCAGTGGAATGTGATGCCTTTTGGGCTTGTTAATGCGCCAGCTACCTTCATTCGCCTGATGCGACAAATTTTATCAGGTAGACCAGACGTTATTACATATATTGACGACATATGCTTGTTTAGTTCGTCGTTTGAGGAACATGTTTCGGGACTTAGATATGTTTTCGACACTCTAAGGAATTATCATCTAACTGCTAAACCTACAAAGGTGCAAATCGCGTGTAATGAGATAACCTTTTTGGGACATATCATTGGATCGGGATATATCCGAACGTTACCTAGTACAGTCTCCAAAATTCTAAACATAGCAGTTCCTCAGACGAAGAAACAGGTCAGGAGTTTGTTAGGACTTGTTCAATATTACAGTAGATTCATACCAAACTTGTCATCCATCACGGCTGTATTGTCTTCATTGTTAAAAAAGACATGCCGGTGAAGGTGACATGGACTGGTACATGCAATGAAACTTTCAACAAAATTATAAATTTGTTCTCGCATGAACCAATTTTAAGACTTCCCGATGCTTCCAAAAGATTTTTCTTACGAACAGATGCTAGTAACTACGGCATTGGTGCATGCCTGCTCCAGAACCATGATGGCATTCTACATCCTACCTTATATATTTCAAGAAAGCTAAAGCCGGCAGAAACAAAGTATTCCACAGTGGACAAGGAATTTTTATCTGTGATATGGGCAATAACTAAACTCGAAAAGTTCTTGCTTGGTGCTCCCTTCACCATACAGACGGACCAACGTGCTGTAGCATCGTTGCGTCGATCTAACCATAAGAGCCAAAAACTCGCCAGATATGCAATCATCCTACAGCCATTTGAATTCTCCATTGAACATATTCCTGGCACTGAAAACATTGTGGCGGATGCGTTGTCACGTAATCCTATTGACGACGAATAATCAACATTAACATTCCTAAAACATATCAACTATAAAGGAACTAACCTTGCCTTCAATTTAAACTTTACAAACACTATATGCATCACAGAATTGAACTAAAAGACAATCAAGGTATACATATTGTCATTGAAACTTCGTCTAACGTCCATACACGATATATGAATATTCGTTGAACAATCATGGAACAATATCTGACGACAAGTCGAACTTATTATCCTATGTGCACTTAATTCTTGGATGCTGGGATAAATGACATTTCTTTCCAACGTAAACGTTTGAACATTTTTGCCTAAAAGAATTCATCAGGATCAAGACTACGGATGGATCATCATATCCTATACTAATTAATTAGTTAACTTAACTTCTTAATTGAATTATTATCAATAAAATGAAATGTGAGAAAAAAATGAAATGAAAGAACAAAAAAGAGAACGAAATATAAAAAGAAGAAATTATGAAAAGAGAAAATAAATCTCACACAAGTATTAGATTAATTTTTTTTTTTAATGTACCTATACGTTATTTAGTTAGTTAAATTAGATCGTTATTATTCACTAACACTTAACACACACAATTAAGTTAAACTTATATTCGAATTTCTTTCTATTTCTTCTCACTTATTTTGTTTTTTTTACTTCTCTCATAACATCGCGTTACATTAGAACCTTAATAATTTAACTCTTAGTTTAATTAATTAATTTAATTTTAATTAGTCAAATTAATTCCTATATGACATACTAATACGACAGACCTTACTTTAATTTAATTCTATCATTCACTGTTAACATTGGACATTTTATTTAGTGGATATAATAATATGTATAATTGATATATAATGTGATTAATGTTAGATGACTATGACAAATAGTTAGTTGACATGACCGCGACACGGTTCTACTCAGAACATCGTCGGCCATATGTCACGATTGTATTAAATTTTTTTTTTTTTTTTTTTTGAAAAATTGTTAAGTCGGATAGATCTTGAAAAAAAATCTATCGATTTTTTTTCCCCCGGTGTACAGGGAATTGTTACGGTATATGATATTAACGCCGTCTGCTAAAGGTTATCAGACGTGCAATTGTAAAGGTTAAGGCATTTAATATATTGCGATAGATGTTTCAATTATTGAACGCTCCATACACGATCGATTATGACGTGTATAGCGTTGTTTGGGTCACAGTCGGTAACTAAGAAACGCTACCCTTTGCTACTTGACCGCCAAGCTGAATAGCTGCGTTTTGTTAACCTTCCAATTCAATGGCATGATATAGCCATTTATATGTGCATTTATGATGGACCAGGGTCAGTCCCAGAACTCTACATGAGAGGAAACTTATGGAGGTTAGTGATTAACTAAATCCTTGGAAGGAGAAAGATAATCGTCTACTTTATACGAAGTAATTAGACTCACAGTCTCACTGTCGGCAGGTAGCCATTCTATCTGCGCGTGCATATAGCTGTGATGTTCTGACGACAATTACTGCATTGTATCCTTAAACGGACATTGACACGTAAAACAGCAGTCTACGCTATTGATTGATTGATGCATGTACCTCATGTGTGAATTGAACTGTTTATGTATGTGTGTAATCCATATTAAATTGTGAAGGACTCGAACCGGAGGCATTATTGATTGAATCACGTTACACCATTCAATCTTATGAATTATGCATTTTATATCAAGTTGCTGAGTTAATAAGATGAACAGTTGTTTACATCTTGATGCCAAGTTCAGACATTACGACAAACCAAAAATGAGGTTCACCCCATTCGCGTACGAATATTAGCACGATCAGAATTCAAGCAACACAACCAGTAACCACACACGAAAGTCCTTCAACAAAAATACATTACCGTGAAGTGCATCATGGCTCCCAAACGCAGCAAAACCAGTTCTAGTGATAGCAGCAGCAAGAGACAAAGGAAAAGTATGGATTTGGAAGTGAAACAAAAGATATTTACACATCATGAATGTGGGAAACCAGTGAATGCTATAGCTGGTGAGTCTGCGAATGCTGATGCTAAGGCAACAGAAGATTTTGTCGAAACTATTGATAAACTAATTGTAGAGGGAGGTTATTTGACCCAGCAAATGTTTACTATGGACAGTATTACCTTGCCAGATACAGTACATTAGCTGAAATACAGTACTGCATGTGTACAGTATCTTAGCTATTTAGTCAATACAGGTACACTACAATATCCAATATAACTTTGCTAAGTATAAAGTATGGTGTTCGCACAACGTCCAAATCGCATAACGTCCTATTCCATAGAACGTATCGTAGACGTTAAGCGGCGCATGACTGTAGATATATATATATATATATATATATATATATATATATATATATATATATATATATATATATATATATATATATATATATATATATATACTGTATATATTGTAGCAAAGTTGATTTTGCAGGGGAGGTTATGATGGTATACTAACAAAGAATGAAATCGGTGTCTGCATAAACCGTGTGAGGTCAAGCACATGTAGGCCCCTGACTCTAAAAAAATGATGATGATGAATTATGTGCAGGGTACCTAACGCTACCTCCCTAGATCTCACACGGTCACTCTTGTGGCTCTAGTGTATGGTGTATGATGTACCTAGTGTCTAGGGGAGACATGAGATGATGGTACACACCACAAAAACACTTTAATTTTCTATGAGGAAGTGAATAAAACAGTGGTTAAAGTTTTCTTTTAAATTAATCTTTTCTGTACAATTTATTTTGCCTGTCCAGTCATATCTCTTGGACAGGTCTTTGAAAATGAGGACAAGATAGTTTACATAAAAAAGATCAACTAAACGTATGTGTGGACAATTTGCCCAACACTATAAATTTAATATATATATATCTATTTATCTCTGTCCTGTAGGAAATGTTCACAGCTATTACTCTATTAATCTAGCAGGGAGAGTCACTGTGTATGAGGGGCTGTAGTTTCATCACGCCCCAAAACTTCCTGAGTATATGTTGAAATAGCAGTGTTTGTTAAAGCGAAAGTGTCAGATGTACCCAGATGCCTAACTCATCACCTGGGATTCCTTGGTAGAATGAAATACAATCTCTTTCAAAACGTGCACCAAGCTCCTCCCGTTATCTGTTGACAGCATATGAAGGGTCGGAGACTTGATAGTATGTTTCTGACTCAGCAGGTTTCCTGTCACCAGCTGGCAACAGGAAATAGGACCTCTGCAACAAAAGGACACCTGATCACTCACTATATTTGTTATTCTCCTAAGGAGGTATGGGGTCAGCCTCGCGTGCATTACAGGTGCATTCGACCCTAATTTTACATGACTCCCACCTTGCTGTGACCAAACCTCAGGTCCCTATGGCAGATACGCCACTGTACGTTTACATATATTTCCTCAATACAATAATGTGGAGTAACCACATTTCCTTTGGTATGATTTTCTCTTCTGTTTCTTTTTTTAAATATAAATGCTTCAGGCATGCTTAATAGTGTTCATAGAACACAGAGGCTTATTACTATTCTAATGCAATAATATTCAAACAAAATCATGACAACATACACCAGTTAGATACATTTCAAAGTGAGGACTCAACAATGTCTGCTCTGGCATGTCCTTTACTTTCCCCCATAGCAGTATCTAACTTTGGTAGTTGGAATAAACATAGTAATTCATAAAGCATCCTTACCACAATTCAAGAAAATATAAACAATTGACGCTGACTTTACAAAGAAATGGCCTCAGTTTCCCTGTGCTCTGCCCAGACTGTGAATATTGTGGTGAATTAGTTGTTATTATTGGTTTCAATATTATATTAATGGTATCTGGTGTGAGGTCAGCTATGCAAGTCCCTGAGGTTTATTAAATACAAATAAGTTTACAGGGTACTTGTCTGCTTCCACCACGACCTCACCCGATTATATATCTTCCCCTACAGAAATGTATTGGTGTGTGTATGTTGTCTAGCAAGTGTCTAGGGTATATGCACTGTGATGAAATGTATGAACAAGACAACAACTACACCTATTACTAATAAACAATGATTAAACAAGTCACTGAGTAAAGTTTGGAAGGTAACTTATTTTTTTATAATTTATTTTCCTGTATCTAGTTATGCTTCTGACACAGGAATAATCAACTCAACATGATAATGAAATTATTTACAACTAATTATTTTACAACTGTCATTGAGTCGGTGTTATCCCACAATTACTTATATGTTTCAAGCTGGGAAAATGTCAAGTATTTCTTGCTCCTAGAAAAGGGTACAAGTTTATTGAACGTTTTTGTTCCTCACTGTCTGATACTCTATCTTTTGGGAAAACTGAGAGAGTGGAGTGTTTGTGATATCAATTTCCCAGACAAGTCTTATCTGAGGTATCTGGAACCAGGCTGGTTGAAGTATGTATAAAACGCCAGCCTCCACTGCCAAGACACACGATTCTGCTTCTATAGGTAAATCACTGTGTAGGCACTCAGTAGTTAGGCCTCACTGCAGAACTTAGGGACAGGTGTTAGATCACCTGGGCTCACTCGTAGATGAAACTCTGGAACAATACAAATGTGTCCCACTCAGCATCTAATAATCTCTCTCTTTCATTATTCTAACATGGCAATATCATCAGACATCAGTATGGTAACTAAACAATTAGTTAACGTTCTCAATTTGGTTGGTACCCCCTTCTGGATAAATAACTTTCAAACCACCGTTTGACATTTTCCTTGATAAAGGAAACATTTTACATTAATACTATCAAGTCATGTACAATCACGGTGACTTGCTGAAGAAGACGGCCAGTGATCTTCCTGGTCTTATGTCATAACACAACTTTTTCTTTTCATCCTAAATATTTAATTTTCTTTTCTCCCCATATGGCAGAAAGCCTGCCTGGCTTTTCTACACCAGGTTAATACTGTTTCCTAACAACGCTGTGAAACAACACAGAGTTTTGATGTAGCTTCCCTCCAGATAAATGTTTCCCCTTTTAGGTTCATACAGAGTCGATAATGCATACATGATACAAATGACAATATAAATGTTGATATAAAGGTTTTCATATTTACCGCAATCAAAGAAATTTTATACACCAAAATAGGGCGATATATGGAAACAAATCCAGATCGCTGACTGTGCAGAATTAGCAAACAAGACAGTACTCTTGCCTTGTCTATAACAACACGTCTTTAGTGTAAGAAATTGTTCATCTAGTGGCCCCCTATACCCAATACTAATTGGTTTTATACAACCGTTTAGTCTAGTACACTACAGCCAATCATAGACTGTTTAATGAATAGCGTTCCTTTTCAAATAAAACTGACCTCAAATATTCAAATTAAGGACTCCTTCCACTTTTACCCCACCTACCTACGGGCGAAACTGAGAAAGATTTTCAAGTCTATCTGTCTTCTGTCCAACTTCTTTATTTCTTAATAGTTTTAAATACTCATACATACTTATTAATCCTGCTGTTATCTATTCACAGTCAGTACATATTTATTCTTTTATGTCTTTCTAATGCCTAGTATCGTGTTGTTTCCTACAATGCTTCAATTAAAACATTTTCTCTCCTATTCCATTCAGTACGGCATTTTCAAAAGAAAAAAAATATAGGACGTTAACCTTAATTTTTTTCCTTTTATTTTAAACTACCTTATGCATGCAGCACATTGCGTGTGTGTATATATCGTCTGCCAAATCCAACCGTGTGAATATATGTCCAGAACGCGGGTCGAGAAAAAGGGGGTCTTTCGAACGCCCGTCATGGTATTAATGTTAAACCGCGGCAAATCGTTTAGGCCCTTACTTCGGTATGCAAATTGAACGTGCTGTGGAATTTAGCGTTTGTTCACACAGATTTTACTACACACCTCCTTTCCTAAAACATGCATTCACTGCAAGTTATTATCTGTGAGACAATTAGCGTAAACAAAGTACTATTCCCTAGGTTTTTCCTGATTTGCCTCACAAGGATGTCTACTCAGGAAATCCGCTCCCACGTTTTCTGAACCGGGTATATATTCGATGGAAAATGTATAAGGTTGGATCAATAAAGACCACCTTAATAAACGTGCATTTTCATGCTTGGCCTGAGATAGAACACTAAAGGCTGGTGATCTGTTTGCACCACAAATGACCTACCATAAAGATAAATTTGGAACTTTTTTATGGCCCAGATCAATGCTAAACACTCTTTTTCACTTGTAGAGTAATTTTTTTCCGCTTTGTTTAACTTGCGGCTAGCATAAGCAACTGGGTTCAGTTCTCCATCCTGTGAGGTGGACCTCTGTAACAAAGTGGCCCCTAATCCTATGTTACTCGCATCCGTTCTCACCACAAATTCCTGACTTAGATCAGGCAATTTCAATATCGGCTTGCTAGTGAGTTTATCTTTTAACTCTTGGTATGCCAATTCACACTGCGCTGACCAAATGATTTTTTCAGGTTGACCTTTTCTAGTTAAGTCTGTCAGCGGTGCACAAATAGAGTTAAAGTTCTTTATGTATTTTTGATAAAATCCACATAAAGATACAAAAGACCTCACATCTTTTTTGGTTTGTGGCTCGGTGCTTTTTGTAATTTCTCCAGGTTCTTGGGGTCAGGGGTCATGTTTCCCTGATACACTGTATGCCCCAAGAATTCGAGTTCTTTACACCCCACACTACATTTGGTTGGTCTAGCCGTCAAATTTGCTTCCCTGAGCCTATCATATAGCATATTCAGAGAGTTTATGTGTTCTTAGAATGTCTCAGTAGCAATAAGAATGTCGTCCATGAAATTGGTTATACATGGGTTATTCAGGGGATCCAATAACTTGCGCATCATTCTGGAAAACACACTCGGGGCGTTTTTCAAGCCAAATGGTAACATGTTGAATTCATAATGGCCTTCCGATGTGCTAAATGCCAGATAAGGTCGAACCTCAGGCTTCACTGGAATTTGGTAATAGCCTTTGCTCAGATCCACCTTAGAAAAATATTTTGCCTTATTCAGCCTGGCAAACAGCTGATTGGTATCCGGCAATGGATCCACCTGATTTTCTGTGATAGCATTCAGTTTTCTGTAATCTATACACAGACGGTGTTCTCCAGAAGGTTTCCTTAGTAAAACCACACTGGAACTGTAAGGAGATTCACTGTGAGAAATGATTCCTTCCTTTAACAGATACTCAATTTCCTCCTTCAAAGCTTTCTCCTTAGCGAAAGGAATGGAATAGGCCCTCATACAGATGGGTGTTGGGTCTATTACTTTCATGTCATACTCTAATAGATTGGTATGCCCCGGCTTATCTGTTAGCACGTCTGTATGTTCAACCAGAACCTTTTGAACCTGCTCCCTCTGGGCTTTAGTCAGGTGCTTACTGATCTTCACCTGTGCCTGTGTTTCCTCTGTTTTTTAAGGGATACTCGTGAGAGGCGAGTGGTTCTTTTTTCATTCCTGTGGCTATCGACAAGGTCATGAGATGTGTCTCATCCTGGATCTCTCTTTCCAGGTATTTCTTTAAGAGATTCACATGATAAATTTTCTCCTTACCTTTTTTGTCGATTTTATAATTAGTTCTAGATATCCTTTCTAGAACCGTGTATGGCCCTTGCCATCCAATTTGTAACTTGTTACTGCTGCCGGGTAGAAGAAGGAGCACCTTCTCTCCCACATTAAGCTCTCTATCCTTAGCTTTCTTGTTAAAGTAAGCAGCATGTTTCTTCCTGGCTTGTCTGAGATTGTCATTTGCCAGTTTCCATCCAGTTTTAAGACGAGTGGTCAGTTCGTTCACATAGTCATAAGATGAGGTAACAGTTTCCTCTGCCTTCTCATCAGTCCATGTCCTTAACAAGGCTTCCAATGGACCTTTTATTGGCCTCCCAAATAACAGGGTTGCGGGTGCCATCCCGGTTGAATTATGTGGAACTTCCCGATACGGAAACAACGCAGCGGGCAAAAATTGGTCCCATGTATCAGGTTTCTCATGTGCCAGCTTTCTCAGGATAGAAATGAGAGTCCCATTGAACCTCTCCACCTGGCCGTTCCCTTGGGGATGGTACGGGCTACAATGAAAGTGCTTGGCCTAGAAGAGCCTGAAAACTTCTTCCGTTAGTTTCCCCTTGAACTGAGAGCCGTTATCAGTCAAGATTTGGTGCGGGAAACCTAACCTTGTGAATATGGTGAGTAATGCCTCTGCCACATGCTTGGAATCTATTGATGACAGGGCAACTGCCTCTCCCCACATCGAACAAGTGTCCACCAGAGTGAGAATATAACTGTTCCTCCTCTTGGTTCGAGTGAGAGGTCCCACAATATCCACTGCAACCCTCTCAAAAGGGGTTCCCACTATGGGCATCTCCCCTAGAGTTGCAGGAGCAGTCCAATGCTTTGGAGCTACCCTTTGACACTCTGGACAGGATTTCACATATCTTTTTATATCTTCAGTTATCCCTGGCCAGAAGTAATGACAAGCTATACGCTGTCCTGTTGCACTGATCCCCATATGACCACTGAAAGGAATCGCGTGCCCTAGTTCCAACACTTTATTCCTATATGAAGTAGGAAGAACCAGCTGGCCATGACCATTGGATCCAGTTTCGGCCTTCCTATACAACAGTTTATTCTTCATATAGTAGTCTCCTTTCGTAGGAGGTGTATGGCACTTAGGTAATTTCTTAAAGCACGGGTTGAGTGACCTATCTTCCGCCTGTGCCTTCCTCATCTCCTCTGGATGAGTATTTATGGGTTCATCCTCCTCCTTTCGTGACTGTGACCTAGTCTGCACTGTTGCCATGATCACAGGTTTCCTGGGATTCCCCAAGAATACATAACGACACCCCAATATCAGAGGATAGATGGGTTCGTTTATCACGGCTGCCTTGATTACTCCTTCCACATAGCGAGTTTTTACACAGATTCTAGCAATGGGAAGTGTCATGGTTGCTACGTCCTTGGTTGCGGCTTGGATCTCCACGGTTTCTGTGGTGTATTGATCTGCTCGCACCAGGTGAGAGCTCACGACTGAGTCATAATCTAAACCTGTATCGTAAAGGCACCTAATGGTGACACCATTACATACAACATCCTCACAAACTGGGGGGTGGTAAGGTTCCTGCTGTCCAATAGGTTTAACCTTTTGTCCCTTTCTCCCCGTTTTCATTGCAGCAAAGTTAGGAGGTTTTCGAGTACACATTGTGGTGTCATGATTATTTTTCTTGCACCACTTACACCATTTATTTCCCTGAGGAAAATGTTTCTTATCATTCAATTGCGAGTTTCTATCTCGTTGGTCAAACTTGGCTTTATCATAATAGGCTTTACCCTTGTTAAATTTATCTCTGTGCTCAAATTTAGGTTGATTTTGGTTTTGTGGAGCTTTATTATGGTCTATAGGCTTCTTCTTTAAACTTGCTATCTCAGACTGGGCTGCCTGATATCTCTCAGCCACATTTAAGATCTCCCCCAGCCTCTCAGCACCCTGTTCCGTGAGAAATTTTCTCAGGTCTGGAGCCATGGACTCTCTTAACTGCTCAGTCATAATTATTTCCTTTAAATCTTGGGTTTTCCCCAGAGCAGTCCATTTCTCCAGGTATGTCTCCAGGCGTGCAGAGAACTGGTGGTAAGTCTCTCCAGTCAACAGTTTGGCATCCCTAAATTTCTTTCTGTAAAATTCACTGTTTTTCTCATATCTAACTAGAAGAGCTTGCTTAAGAATGTCGTAGTCATCTTGATCATCCTTGCTCAGTTTGGCGAAGACCTCATAAGAGGTTCCCCTAAGCCCCTGAGATACCTTCATACTCCATCTCTCTTTCTCTAGCCCATACATAGTAGCTAATGCCTCAAATCTAGAGAGGAATGATTCAATATCATCCTCTTTTTCTACAAATGGGTCCAACTGGAACCCCATGGCTGAGGTTGAGGCAACTTGGCTTGCAGCAGAGTCGGAGGTGGATGAGCTACTTCCATTATCAGGAGCATGGCCTTGTAACTCCAACTCCCTTAGTCGTAGTTCATGTTCCCTTTGGAGTCTTTTATCTTCTCTCTCAGCCTCCAATCTCTTAGCTTCTTTCTCCTTCTCAGCCTCAAGTCTCCTTTCTTCTTTCTTGGCCTCAGCCTCAAGTTTCCTCTCCTCTAACTGCAGCCTCTTGATCTCAGTCTCCCTATCAGCCTCTAATTTCTTAAGTTCCCTAGCATCCTCTAACATAATTCTCTTCTCCTCAGCTAATCTCTTATCTTCCCTTTCCATATACTTATCGCACTCTGATGTCACATACTGAATCAGAGCTTGCCCATCTAAATTCATTTCCCTTGCAGTCTGCACAGCAGCAGATCTGTATTTAGCCATATCCGCCATGTTATAGTTAACAATATGAAATACTATCCACTACCTTAACTAATTAACCAACTCTAAACACAAGACAAAGGGCAATGATATCTCAAACCACTCTCAAATTATTTTTACTGTTAGATTTTACAAATACTGGGACTAGTGACTCACTTAATGTAGGGTACTAAGAACCTTTAAATCCCGGACGAGCCCCTAATTAATGTGGTGAATTAGTTGTTTATTATTGGTTTCAATATTATATTAATGGTATCTGGTGTGAGGTCAGCTATGCAAGTCCCTGAGGTTTATTAAATACAAATAAGTTTACAGGGTACTTGTCTGCTTCCACCACGACCTCACCCGATTATATATCTTCCCCTACAGAAATGTATTGGTGTGTGTATGTTGTCTAGCAAGTGTCTAGGGTATATGCACTGTGATGAAATGTATGAACAAGACAACAACTACACCTATTACTAATAAACAATGATTAAACAAGTCACTGAGTAAAGTTTGGAAGGTAACTTATTTTTTTATAATTTATTTTCCTGTATCTAGTTATGCTTCTGACACAGGAATAATCAACTCAACATGATAATGAAATTATTTACAACTAATTATTTTACAACTGTCATTGAGTCGGTGTTATCCCACAATTACTTATATGTTTCAAGCTGGGAAAATGTCAAGTATTTCTTGCTCCTAGAAAAGGGTACAAGTTTATTGAACGTTTTTGTTCCTCACTGTCTGATACTCTATCTTTTTGGGAAAACTGAGAGAGTGGAGTGTTTGTGATATCAATTTCCCAGACAAGTCTTATCTGAGGTATCTGGAACCAGGCTGGTTGAAGTATGTATAAAACGCCAGCCTCCACTGCCAAGACACGATTCTGCTTCTATAGGTAAATCACTGTGTAGGCACTCAGTAGTTAGGCCTCACTGCAGAACTTAGGGACAGGTGTTAGATCACCTGGGCTCACTCGTAGATGAAACTCTGGAACAATACAAATGTGTCCCACTCAGCATCTAATAATCTCTCTCTTTCATTATTCTAACATGGCAATATCATCAGACATCAGTATGGTAACTAAACAATTAGTTAACGTTCTCAATTTGGTTGGTACCCCCTTCTGGATAAATAACTTTCAAACCACCGTTTGACATTTTCCTTGATAAAGGAAACATTTTACATTAATACTATCAAGTCATGTACAATCACGGTGACTTGCTGAAGAAGACGGCCAGTGATCTTCCTGGTCTTATGTCATACCACAACTTTTTCTTTTCATCCTAAATATTTAATTTTCTTTTCTCCCCATATGGCAGAAAGCCTGCCTGGCTTTTCTACACCAGGTTAATACTGTTTCCTAACAACGCTGTGAAACAACACAGAGTTTTGATGTAGCTTCCCTCCAGATAAATGTTTCCCCTTTTAGGTTCATACAGAGTCGATAATGCATACATGATACAAATGACAATATAAATGTTGATATAAAGGTTTTCATATTTACCGCAATCAAAGAAATTTTATACACCAAAATAGGGCGATATATGGAAACAAATCCAGATCGCTGACTGTGCAGAATTAGCAAACAAGACAGTACTCTTGCCTTGTCTATAACAACACGTCTTTAGTGTAAGAAATTGTTCATCTAGTGGCCCCCTATACCCAATACTAATTGGTTTTATACAACCGTTTAGTCTAGTACACTACAGCCAATCATAGACTGTTTAATGAATAGCGTTCCTTTTCAAATAAAACTGACCTCAAATATTCAAATTAAGGACTCCTTCCACTTTTACCCCACCTACCTACGGGCGAAACTGAGAAAGATTTTCAAGTCTATCTGTCTTCTGTCCAACTTCTTTATTTCTTAATAGTTTTAAATACTCATACATACTTATTAATCCTGCTGTTATCTATTCACAGTCAGTACATATTTATTCTTTTATGTCTTTCTAATGCCTAGTATCGTGTTGTTTCCTACAATGCTTCAATTAAAACATTTTCTCTCCTATTCCATTCAGTACGGCATTTTCAAAAGAAAAAAAAATATAGGACGTTAACCTTAATTTTTTTTCCTTTTATTTTAAACTACCTTATCGGACGTTAACCTTAATTTTCCCTTTTATTTTAAACTACCTTATGCATGCAGCACATTGCGTGTGTGTATATATTGTCTGCCAAATCCAACCGTGTGAATATATGTCCAGAACGCGGGTCGAGAAAAAGGGGGTCTTTCGAACGCCCGTCATGGTATTAATGTTAAACCGCGGCAAATCGTTTAGGCCCTTACTTCGGTATGCAAATTGAACGTGCTGTGGAATTTAGCGTTTGTTCACACAGATTTTACTACACATATTTATCTATTTTTTAAGTTTAAATTTATCACAGCTGATCTCAGCGTAACTGAATGAAAATTTTCTCAACTGGCACTGAGCAGCGAAAGCTTTTTGCTAATATTTTGTATCTCTGGCCAATCGAAAACTTCGACTACCAGAATTCAAATGCAAATCTTTTTATTAAAAAAATAATAATTCCCAACTCTGCGTCTGGTAGTCGATTGGCCAGCCTGCCTTAGTTATGGCAATACAAAAAGATGTTTCGTTTTGGATTACATTTTTCCTACCGCCCCCCTTTCCCCCTATACTCTCTGTTTACCCAAGCGAATTTAAATGTACCTCAATGCCGCTATTTCTAAGCCGGCGTCCCTACTAACCTTAAAAAATTAACAAGCAGGAACAACCGTAGACATTTAGTATTTCTTCAATAACTTGGCTAATATTGTGACTATCATATTATTTCAAACATATTCTTGCTCATTGAACGTTAAGGTATAATACCATATAATTGTTATGTTCATTTTGATATTGGTTTAGATTTTACAATTTTTCCCCTGACAATCGTCAAGTACAATTTGCACAAGACGGCCATCTTCCCCTCTCTTTCATTCCGCCAGCATGTATTTTCAAATAACTAACTTGTTTCAGTTACATCAGAAATGCTACCGCGATGAGGAAAAATAAAATTGTCTGCGTGTTTTTGCTTTGGCTGGCTTTTTCGCAGTGTATATATATGCATGGCAGAATGTGTCAAGCGAAACGGGGGAGTGCATGGCGGGTTAAGAATTGGCGTTAATAATTTGTATTTTATCGTGTAACACTACCAAATTTGTAAGGATCACTACTGATTACAAGCGCTAAAGTCAAATTTCTGCGTTAATTCAGACAGTAGTTGGCGGCACACTTCCGCCAAAGCGTTAGTTTTAAGTCTTGTCACAGTCTCTATCAAATCTGGCAAAATGTTAAAAATGTACGTTACAAGGAACGCGAGTAGGTTTAAACGGGGGGAGCGGTTCTAAGCCGTTCCTATGCACTAAATTCAGCGCTATGCTGGCGTGTGAGAGCATCACCGTCAGACACAATAGAGCTGTTGTATTTATTATCATTTTATGACTAAAATCTTACTGAAATGAGCGTTTATTCTCGCAGATTTTACTACACACCTCCCATCTTAAAAACATGCATTCATTTGCAGGTTATAATCTGCGAGATAACTTAGCTCAATGAAGTCTTATGCGTTTTTCTGATCTTCATCACAAGGATGTCTGCTCAAAAAGTCTGCACCTATGTTCTTAGGGCCGGAGATATATTCTATCAGAAATGAGTATGGCTGCAATAATAAAGACCATCTCAATAATCTGGAATTTTCATGCTTCGCCTGAGACAAGAACACGAGTGGTGAATGATCCGTTTGGACCACAAATGCCCTGCCATATAAATAAATCTGGAATTTTTTTATCGCCCATATCAAAGATAGACATTCCTTTTCACTTGTTGAATAATTTTTTCCGCCTTGTTCAACTTGCGGCTTGCATAAGCGACTGGGTTCAATTCTCCATCTTGTGAGGAGGACCTTTGCAACAATGTAGCGCCTAGGCCCACATTGCTTGCGTCACTTCTCACGACAAATTCTTTATTCAAGTCAGGCAATTGCAATACTAGCCTGCTTGTGAGTTTTTCTTTTAACTCCTGGTAAGCCAATTCACACTGTGCGGACCAAATTATAGTATCAGGTTGACCTTCGCGAGTTAATTCCATCAGTGGAGCACATATAGAGTTAAAATGTTTAATGTACTTTTGGTAGAAACCACACAACGACACGAAAGATCGCACATCTTTTTTTGTTTGTGGTCTAGGCGCTTTTTCAATTTTTCCAGATTCTTGGGATCAGGGGTCATGCTACCCTGATGTACCGTGTGTCCCAAGAATTCCAACTCTTTACAACATTGTGTTGGCCTAGCGGTTAAGTTAGCCTCTCTGAGTCTATCAAACAGCATATTCAAAGAGGTAACGTGTTCCTCAAATGTTTCCGTAGCAATGAGGATATCATCCATAAAATTCGAAATACATGGATTTTTCAGGGGATCCAGCAATTTTCGCATCATCCTAGAAAACATACTCGGGGCATTTTTCAACCCAAATGGTAACATGTTTAACTCATAATGGATTTCCGAGGTGCTGAAGGCTAAATAAGGTCGAACCTCAGGCTTAACTGGAATTTGGTAATAGCCTTTGCTAAGATCCACCTTAGAAAAATATTTTGCCTTGTTCAGCCTGGCAAATAGTTGAGTAGTATCAGGTAATGGATCCACCTGACCTTCTGTAACAGCATTCAGTTTCTATGTAATCTATGCACAGTCTATGTTCTCCCGATGGTTTCCGCAACAAAACCACACAGGAACTATAAGGAGACTCACTGTGAGAAATAATCCCTTCTTGTAACAAATATTCAATCTCCTCTTTCAAAGCTTTTTTCTTAGCGATCGGAATAGAATAGGGCCTCATACAGACAGGTGCTGGGTCTAGTAGTTTCATATCATATTCCAACAAATTTGTGTGCCCCTGTTTATCTGTTAACACATCTGTATGTTTTTCAAGGACCTGTTGAACCTTCTCCCTCTGTCCTTTTGTCAGGTGATTACTGATTTTCACCTGTGCAAACGTTTCACTGGTTTTCAGTGGATATTCGAATGAGGGGAGCGGAGCGGGTCGTTTTTCATTTCGGTTGCGATGAACAAGGCCATTAGATGTGTTCCTTCCTGGATTTGTCTGTCCAGATATTTCTTCAAAAGGTTCACATAATAGACTTTTTCCTTTCCCTTTTTGTCTATCTTGTAATTTGTTCTGGATACCTTTTCCAAAACTGTATATGGCCCTTGCCATCCGATCTGAAGTTTATTGTTGCTGCCTGGCAATAGAAGAAGTACCTTCTCTCCTACAACAAGTTCCCTATCCTTAGCTTTTTTATTATAGGAAGCAGCATGCTTTTTCCTTGCTTATCTTAAATTATCATTGGCCAGTTTCCAACTAGTTTTTAGACGAGTGGTCAGTTCGTTCACATATTGATATGATGAGGTAACAGTCTCGTCTGCCTTCTCATCTGTCCAGGTCCTTAACAAAGTTACATATGGACTTTTAATTTTTCTGACATAGTATTCATGGCACCTGTCAGGTCCTTTACATTAGAAGCTTTGTTTTGCGGACGTTTCTTCCTTGTGTCACCACACAAGAATCTACCACTACCGATTCGTTTCCTGGGGTTGTCTCCCCTAAGATTCAAATTCAAATTGAGAGAACTTCGCTCTCTTTTATCTTCCTCCAGTTTACATAAGTCCGACCGAGGGATTGTCGGCTTATCCTGGGGTATAACAGTTCTTTGTACTCGCTGCACTGAGCAGCGAAAGCTTTTTGCTAATATTTTGTATCTCTGGCCAATCGAAACCTTCGACTACCAGAATTCAAATGCAATTCTTTTTAAAAAAAAATAAAAATAATTCCCAACTCTGCGTCTGGTAGTCGATTGGCCAACCTGCCTTAGTTATGCCAATACAAAAAGATGTTTCGTTTTGGATTACACTTTTCCTACCGCCCCCCTTTCCCGCTATACTCTCTGTTTACCCAAGCGAATTTGAATGTACCTCAATGCCGCTATTTCTAAGCCGGCGTCCCTACTAACCTTAAAAAATTAACTAGCAGGAACAACCGTCAGTCTGTTAGTGCGTCCGTAGACATTTAGTATTTCTTCAATAACTGGGCTAATATTGTGTCTATATCATATTATTTCAAACATATTCTTGCTCATTGAACGTTAAGCTATAATACCATATAATTTTTATGGTAAGTTTGATATTGGTTTAGATTTTACAATTTTTCCACTGACAATCGTCAAGTACAATTTGCACAAGACGGCCATCTTCCCCTCTCTTTCATTCCGCCAGCATGTATTTTCAAATAACTAACTTGTTTCAGTTACGTCAGAAATGCTACCGCGAGGATGAAAAATAAAATTGTCTGCGTGTTTTTGCTTTGGCTGGCTTTTTCGCAGTGTATATATATATATTCATGACAGAATGTGTCAAGCGAAACCGGGGAGTGCATGGCGGGTTAAGAATTGGCGTTAATAATTTGTATTTTATCGTGTAACACTACCAAATTTGTAAGGATCACTACTGATTACGAGCGTTAAAGTCAAATTTCTGCGTTAATTCAGACAGTAGTTGGCGGCACACTTCCGCCAAAGCGTTAGTTTTAAGTCTTGCCACAGTCTCTATCAAATCGGGAAAAATGTTAAAAATGTACGTCACAAGGAACGCCAGTAGGTTTAAACGGGGGGAGCGGTTCTAAGCCGTTCCTATGCACTAAATTCAGCGCTATGCTGGCGTGTGAGAGCATCACCGTCAGACACAATAACGCTGTTGTATTTATTGTCATTTTATGACTAAAATCTTACTGAAATGAGCGTTTATTCTCGCAGATTTTACTATATATATATATATATATATATATATATATATATATATATATATATATATATATATATATATATATATATATATATATATATATATATATATGTATATTATTTCCTGTGGTCAGGGTCTCTCTCCTATAACTGTCACTCGATGTCGAGCTGTTGTTCTTACTGCATTAGAAGTATTCTAATTAGTTCAAAGAGAACGGGGGACTGATTGACTTAGTAAACGTCAGTCGCAGGAGGCTGGAAAAGTAGCCCAATACTCTTCAGAAGTCATATCTCTCCCCACAGTTTCATTAGTGACTCTATCTCCTCTACTTTCAAATTGCACATTCATACTCTGTCTAACTCAGACATTACTCTATTTATACCTACCTGCGACAATTGATGTGAATTATTGAATTTAAGAAAGATATATAAGATCTCATAAGTGGCTCGTTAACATTTTTAGACTTCTATAAAGTAGAGATGAAGTAGGAAAATGAATATTTTCACAAAGAGATAATATCTCAGAATGGCCTTGCAGAATAAACTATTTCTTAACAATTCTATGAGCTTCTATAAAAATAAATTTCCCATATTATATCACAGGTAAAAAATAAGTAAGAAAATGACAATCATATTTATTTTTGACATTATGTTTTTTTCAATCTCTCTAAATCTTTGATTGTCTTTGAATCTTCGGGCCACACCTACCATCCTCTCGCGCCATACCATTTGGAAATCTCTAGGATAGAGACTTGGTTAGGAAAACATCGATCTCAGCCAATAGAAATGAGATCCAGTGGAATCTAACTTAACAGCTTGACGATCTTGATTTTGCAGATGACCTGGCACTTCTGTCCCATAAGCGTAATCAGATGCACGGCGAAATGAAAATACTCGTTGAGAAGTCACAGCACGTGGGTCTAAAAATACATAGGAATGAAACAAAAGATAATGAGAATATATGCAGGAAATGATAACAAGATTGCACTTGAAGGAACACCCCGACTAGATGTAGAATAATACACATATTTTATCAGCAAAATAGACAAAGTTGGGTGCGGGGCGGGGGGGGGGGGTGTCGTCAGACAAGGATATCAAAACAAGCATACGTGAAGCTCGGGGAGATTTCCTTGCATCGATTAATATATGAAGAACTCCACCACAAACTTCAGAATTGTTAATGTCATATCAATCCTATTCTATGACTCAATAATATAGATAACAACAGGAACATCTACCTAAAAGTTACAGACTTCGATAAATCGGGGCTTGCGTAGAATAAAAGAATTAAATTGGCATGCCACGATCACTAATCTAGTTGTCATGACACTGTTTCCGTACTTCTGGAGGAAAATGGAAATGAATTAACTAACCGAAGGGTTATTTACTGCCGTCATCGAGGCGCGCAACCTAATGAGTATCGCATGCTTATTTCCCGCCATATTTAAGTGGGTAATTAACTTATTTGTAGTGGATCTGCCTTGGCTTAAGTCTTGTAAAATTCGGAGTCGGGACATTTATTTTTTAACCGACTCCAACTCCGACTGTTCTAAAAAACGACTGTCTCCACAGTCCTGCTGACAAGGACTGCTAGATATGCCTGTGTTGCGTGATAAATTCTCGCAACATCGTTTTATTTCAATATCTGTTTTATAACGCAAGGGCAACAACTGCTTGAAATCTATAGTCACTTTTCTCGGTAAGCATTTGTCTTCTCGCGTTAGTATCGAATGCAGTTAACTTTTGAGCTGTGGTCATTTTTGCGCTGGACTGCGCATGACTTGTCTTGTTGTTTGGTCGATCGGTTTCCGCCCACCACTAGTGGGAGTGAGCGATTTGGAATGGCGAAAGAGATGCCTCGTTGAAGAGGGGATCTCCGCTTTTTTTTTGTTCTGTCAGGGATGTGTAGTCCTCTTATGGATATTTCGTTTAGTCGAGATAATACCTCTAGTGTTTTCCCACATGTCGGGAGGCGTGATATTTCTGTGTATTTCATGAAAGCAAGGTAAATTGACTTTTTCATTAACTCTATCGATTTTTGGGTCGTGAGCGATTTCGATTCATAGCCTGTCTCCGAAAGTCGTCGTCACGAGATGTTCTTTCCCAGCTCACATGTCGCTGCATTGTACTGCATCGGTTGATGCAGGTTCCAAGGACCATTACTTGCTACTTTGTTAAATGAACTAGGTTTAGAAAACCTTTATTATCTAGAGGATATTCTTGAGGACATTATTTATACTTCGGCAGACGTGTCTGTCTTGCTGAAGTCAAACTAAGGAGAGTGAACTGATCTCATACATCTGGTTATCTCCTGGCTGTTATAGAAAAGGATGGAGTTGTTCACCTGACTACATTTACAGCACTTTGAAATATAACATGCATCTGACTCATCATTGTAATGCTGTCTACCGTTTATTGCTGTATTGAATGTTGCTGTGATAATGACTGTTTGATGTGCCTACACATTTGCGTAACCATTTTGTCACTGTGGCGTCCACAATAAATAATGAAGAAAAACGTCAACGGCTGTTTCAAGACTCATTGACTTTATACGTCGTGAGTTTACTGACGTCCTATGTGGATTGCCCTGTTATTGTTGCATGAACATTGTTTTGACTGAACACATCTACACACTACACAAAACCAGACATGCGGATGCCATCCATCATCATATGGCATCACGCATCATTTGGTGGCCATAAGCTGGTTTGATTCTGGTACTAGCAAACACGGGGTCCCTTACCCACTTCATTTTCAACAAGAATTCATCAGCATCCTTCAAGAAATTAACATTCTTCAATACAGTCAACATCTTCAAAATTTTCAAAGTACTCGGCGTTGCCCGGTAAAAGTCAAAATTTCAACTTTTTGACGGAAACAAGAATTTGACAGTACCCGGCGTTGTTACATGTTGCCGGATAACTCGGACTGCTGTTATCTTTTACGCAAGTCAAGCAAGTTGCTGCTGTCAAGGTTCCAGTGCTGTCGTTTTTTGAGAAGGTCAAGTGCCGGTTGAAACGGGTTGTTTTCTGAAGAAGGCCAAGTACCGATTTCCATCAACTTACTTTTGGATTAGAAGGTCAAGTGCCGAAACAACTCAACACACAGTATGTCAGAAGCTCTTGTACCATCGTGTTAGCAGTGGAAGCAGTTCAGATGTGCCATCATCGTTGGAGCTTCGCTCTTTAGGACGTTGATTGACATCCGTTTTTCTGCTGTTCTACGATTGGAAGCCTTTAAGTTAAGTGGCCTGTTTGTATGTAAACTGTGCCCTTATACTTCTGCTGAGTCTTCTGTGTATCATCTCCTTCTATATGTTATATGTCTATATGTTATTTGTATATTTATATGTTTATATTTCAGCTGGTTCTCGGTTGGGTGGTGTCTCCGTTAGATTATGCCACGTCATAGAGGTCGTCTATTGTGAGCGTTTTCTGTAGGGTTTGCAAATTTCCGATACTGGAATTTGCTAAGCGACTTCTGTTGCTATTTATGTTAGCTGTGATGACATGTTTTAATATTGTTTTCGTTATTATTTCACATTCTTTAGTTTTGTTGTGATTTGTTTGTATTTGTTAGCCTACTCTTGTCTATAATTTAGTTTCATACAACATTTTTGTTTATACACTGTGGTGTCATGTATTTTGTTTAATTCTATCGCAGATATCGTCACATTTTTTGTGATATTTCATTAATTTCTGCTTTATTTTTAGTTGATTTCTGCGAAAGTTTTTGTATTGTTGCTGATCTTTGTTATTGTTTACATTGTTATTGTTTACATTGTTTGTATTGTTTACATTTTCAATGTTTACATTCTGCATGTGTTTACATAGTCATTGTTTACAGTTATAGTAATTAGTTAATGGGCTATGCTAATGCACTGTTACTACTATACTGATGATAAATGAATGATGATGAATAGTGTCGTGCACTATTGAATGAGAAGTGCACTTATGATCAAGATTTGAGTGCTGATATTTCATATACAAGTTCTTTGATTGGAGACTTGTTTCCCACAGAGACTGGGATAATATAATGTGATGTGAATATACAAGTGCTTAATTAAGACTTGTTACACTTAGGTTTGAAATAAATTAGTTAATTATTTCAGGTTTTGGACTCATATGTTAGACAACATGTCTACATTTGAGCACTTTATTGAGCAGGGTAAATTGCTTGGGAAGACTGGTGATAAGTTAGAAGAATTTGCAACTGCTCGATATGATAAAGCAATGGAAGCTGAACAAAAGAAACTGCATATGGAAGCTGAACAAAAGAAACTGCAGATGCAGGTGGATGAAAAGAGATTCCAAATGGAAATGGAAAAACAAAAAAGGGAATCAGAAGCTGAGGAAAGAAAGCTACAGCTAGAGGCTGAGAATAAAAGACTTGAAAAAGAAGCTGAGAATAAAAGACTTGAAAAAGAAGCTGAAAATAAAAGACTTGAAAAAGAAGCTGAAAATAAAAGACTTGAAAAAGAAGCTGAAAATGAAAGACTTCAAATGCAGGCTCAAGCTGAAGAAAGGAAGTTACAAAGAGAGTCTGATGAGAGGAAAGCAAAAATGGAACATGAAGAAAAACTCTTAGCTTTAGAGTTGGAGAAATTGAAATTGACGAGCATGAGTAATGGTAATGATTCAAACAAGGGTTCATCTTCTGGTAAGGCTAATAATGATACTTTTAAGATTAAGTTACCAACATTTAGTCCTTCCAGTGATGACATAATGTTCTATCTGGACAGATTTGAACAAGCATGTACAGCTCATAACATAGACAAAGCAAAATATGTTTATCAGTTATCAGGGATACTGACAGGTAAAGCTCTAAGTATATTAAATATGGTGGATGAACCTGACAAGAGCAATTATGAGGTTGTCAGGGCCGCTTTGTTAAAGAAATATCAGCTTAACGAAGACGGCTATCGTCTACAATTTAAAAACATGTTACCTGAAAATGGAGTTGAATTCTCCGAGTTTATTGCAAGAATACGCATTACTTTCTCACGATGGGTTGAACTATCTAAGACGGAAAAAACTTATGAAGGACTTATGGACTTAATACTTAGAGACAAAGTCATGTCGTCTGTCAATGAGTCTTTCCTTGCTTTCCTTCATGAACGTAAACCTAAAACAATAAAAGAAATGGAAGATTTCTGTTGCCAATACGTAACTGCGCACCCACACATAACCATGGGTAACTCTAAGGTGAAAGAAGGTTTACCAGTTGCTTCGGCAGCTCCGTATGGTCAAAACTTTGCTCGTAGATCCCAACAAAATTTTGATAGAAAGGGCAGCGGTAATTTCTGTCAAAATCATGGAAACCAATTTCATGGTGATTCTTCTTCGAAGAATTGGAGACAACCTGATAGTGGTCGTTACTATCACCCTAATAATTATAAGCATTTCAAAAGAGGATATGGTAATAGAGGTTATTCCTGCCGAAGACCTCAGAACCAAACAAATAGATGTTCGCATCAATGTGAACATGATAGTAATCGTGGAAACTGGAATTCGAACCAGTATAACAATTACAATAGAGACAATAATAACTGCAGAGATAATAATAACTCTGATAACTTCAGAGGTAATAATAGTCGGGGTAGATCTCAACACAAAAAAAAGAGATATCAGCAGGCTAATGCTGTACAACAGGAAACTGAGGGAGCCTGTAATCATGTTGTTGATAGTAAAAACTTTGACGCTGTCACTAGTTCTGCTTTTGACTTTGAGAGAGCAAACAAATGCCCCCAATGCAGTACTTTATTCGAACCGGGTACCATAACTACTTTGAGTTGTGGTCACCCACTTCCCGCTCTTCCTGCTGCTGTTGCGCATGACGGGAGGGGTTCTTTAATTCTACATAAGGGTCTTGTTAATGATACTCCGGTCTCACTACTTTTTCGATTCCGGATGCACCACTATTGGTGTTAGACAATCGCTTGTAGATCCATCTTGTGCTACAGGAAGGGTTATTAAATGTGTCACATTTGGCGGCACTCTAGAAAAATATCCTACTGCTGTAATTCGCATTGCCACTCCTTTCTTTACTGGAGATGTGCATGCTTGTCTCTTACCTAATCCTATTGCGGACCTTATTATTGGTCGTATTCACGGAGTTAGGGAGTGTACCCCACAGCAGATTGCTGCTTGGGAAGATAATAACATGCAAGCTACAAATGCAGTAGTTACAAGAGCACAAGCTCTACAAACACCCGAAACTTCACTGAATAGTGATAATGAAGTTGATAGCCAAGATAGTCACTTAGTAATTACTCGTGACTCTTTCATAAAATTGCAAGAAGAAGATCCTTCTTTAAAAAAAATTCTTCGTTCTTGCGAAGAAAGGTGATCCGAATCAGGATACAAATAGAAAATCTTGGATTGCAATGAGAAACGGCGTACTTGTACGTATGGTACAAGATTCGACTACGTCGGCACATTCGCAAATTCTTGTTCCCAAGAGCATGAGAGTCCAAATATTACAACATGCTCATGACTCGCAATGTGCTGGACATATGGGTTTTGCCCGTACGAAGTCGAGAGTCCTTGCGGCTTTCTTTTGGCCTTTTGTCAATAAGGACATTCGTATTTACTGCCGATCATGCAAGGTATGTCAGGAGGTCAAATCTAGAGGACCACGACATGCTGCGCCTATCCAGGCTGCTGACATTCCTATTCGGCCGTTTCAGAAAATGGCCATAGATATTATTGGCCCTTTTAAGGTCAAGTCGGCCAGAGGACATCAGTTTATCCTTACATGTGTCGATATGTGCACACGTTGGCCAGAGGCTATTCCTCTTAAGAGCATATCTACTACAGATATCGCAGATGCTCTTTGGTTGATATTTTCTCGCTTGGGGTTCCCCAGAGAAATATTGTCAGACCATGGCACTCAACTCATATCTGACACTATGTCACAGGTAATGTCTACCTTACATATTGAACGATCTCTCAGTAGTATCTACCATCCTATGTCTAATGGGTTAGTTGAGCGTCTGAATAGAACGCTCAAGACTTTGCTTGGTAAGATAACTGAAGATCATCCTCAAGATTGGGACAGGGTTTTACCCGCGGCTCTCTTTGCCTATAGAGAAGTCCCTAATGAACACACAGGATTTTCTCCCTTCGAACTTGTCTTTGGCGCGCGTCCACGCGGCCCTATGTCTTTATTACACGATCTCATCACTGCCGATGATATTAGCGATGAAACTCAATCCTCATATGAGTATGTCATTGCTCTTAGACAAAAGATCATTGAGGCATGTAAGCTAGCAACTGCTTCATCAGAAATTGCTAAAGAGAAGGCAAGGCAGTTTGCTAACAAGAATAGATGTCTACGACAACTTTGTCCAGGTGACAAAGCATTCGTCCTACTCCCCAGTAGGGAAAATAGACTTATTATTGCATGGAAAGGTCCGTATGCAATAGTCTCTCGGATTTCCGATGTTGACTATGTGGTCGATATTGATGGAAAGCATAAAACTTTCCACATAAACATGCTTTCGGAATTTCACGAACGTCCGGACTATTTGCTGCCTATTTTCCAGGCAACGGATGATGCTCCTGCACCTCACGGTCATTATTCATCCCTGTCTGTCATTCAGGATGAGGAAGCTACCTTCTCTGATGTCAACCTTCCCCTTCCAGTGGTTCCATTACATTCCACGGAATCTTGGAAAAACGTTTCTGTTTCTCCTAATCTTTCTGGTGACGAACATCGACGAGACTTGTCGATGTTACAAACATTTCAGGATGTTCTCACTGACATTCCTGGACACACAGATGTCATAGAACATGACATAATTCTTACCGACAATAATCCAATTAGGGTTAGGCCGTATCCTATTCCTATACACTTTCAGTCGCAAGTGGAAAAGGAATTGGATGAAATGATTCAATTAAATATAATTGAACCATCGACTTCACCATATTCTTCTTCCATGGTTATTGTCCGGAAGAAGGATAAGAACATACGAATTTGCGTTGATTATCGCAAATTGAATCAGGTCACAAAGTTCGACGCTGAACCGATGCCTTTGTTAGAAGATCTACTGATTAGACTTTCTAATTCTAGATTCTTCACTAAACTTGACTTGTCTAAAGGTTATTGGCAAGTGCCTTTAGCAGAGCATGCCAAACCTCTTACTGCTTTTTCTACACCTAGGGGTCTATTTCAATGGAATGTTATGCCTTTTGGTCTCATGAACGCCCCTGCCACTTTCGTTCGCATGATGCGTCGAATTCTGTCACATCGTTCGGATGTCATCGCATACTTAGATGACATCTGTCTCTTCAGTGATACCTGGGAAGATCACTATTTAGGGTTATATGACTTACTGTCCACTCTACGTGAGAATAATTTGACAGCAAAACCTTCTAAAGCTTTTGTTGGTTTTGGTGAAATCTCTTTCCTGGGTCATCGTGTTGGTCATGGTCTCTTGAAGACAGAAGACCACAATACTTCCAAAATACTGAACATCTCTGTTCCTAAAACGAAGAAACAAGTTAGGAGTCTCTTAGGTTTAATTCAATTTTATGGGAGATTTATTCCAAATTTATCTTCGATCATGGCACCTCTCTCAACATTGTTGAAGAAAGGTTCGCCTAATCTGGTCCGTTGGTCTGAAGAATGCCAATCTTCACTAGACCAAATCAAGAATATATTTTCTTCTCCTCCCATCTTAAGATTACCTACTCTTGATAGGACTTTTGTTCTTCGGAGTGATGCTTCATCCACTGGGATTGGAGCAGCACTGATGCAAGAATATGCAAATACTCTGCATCCTGTTATGTACATTTCTAGAAAACTAAATGCGGCAGAGAGGAACTACTCGGTTTTAGACCGTGAGTTGTTAGCGATGGTTTGGTCAATTCTAAAGCTACAAAGATTCCTCCTGGGCGCACATTTCATTCTAGAGACTGATCAGAAAGCTCTTACAGCTATTCAGACTAAGAATTTGAAGAGTTCGAGATCCACTCGATATGCTATAGCTCTTCAACCTTTTCACTTCACGGTACGAGCTATCCGTGGTGCGGATAATGTGATGGCTGACATTTTGTCTAGATGCCCACATGACTCCAACTAATACTTCTGTCCTATATTTCTATATATTACAGAGTCATAACACACCTATATTTCTACAATAGATTAGCACATCTGTACTTACTCTATATGTACACACTATCGTGCTTTGTTGTCATCTTCTTCTGTTCGTTTTTTAAGATGATAGAGGAGGACTGAGTAGTTAATATAAGGGCCGTTAGTTTACTAAACAGCCACAATTATTAATAATGTATTGTACCTTATGAAGCATATTAGTTATTAATTAGCATTATATTGCTTGTACTTTCTCAGAATGTCATTGTTGAGCTGAGGACTTACCTTACGAGTTCTAGATTGTGTACTTACCCTCGGAATACCAGAGCATATGTCCTGGATCGTCATGTAGTTTAACTTTGCTATGTACTTATGTCATTACATGTCAAAGAATGTACTATTTAAATTTTCCTATCAGATTTGTACATCCATTTTTAAAGACAATATTAGAGTATGCTGTTTAATGATGATTATAGTAACTTGCATACGTATATTGTGTTTACATGCTAACGTGATGTGTGTTGGTGACACCTCCCCGATGTGAATATTTTTTGAGACATATTTATTTTTCTGTTGAGGTATATCCTCACCAGACACTCTATAATTAGCCTATTGTTTGGCAATTTAATTAATTATCAGCGCATAATTCGTGCGTTTTGAGCCGCTTATCGCTTGCTCTTTGATATTGAAAAAAAAATATGTTCCACATTTTTTTTTTTATCGGGAGGAGGTGGTGATATGTTGCGTGATAAATTCTCGCAACATCGTTTTATTTCAATATCTGTTTTATAACGCAAGGGCAACAACTGCTTGAAATCTATAGTCACTTTTCTCGGTAAGCATTTGTCTTCTCGCGTTAGTATCGAATGCAGTTAACTTTTGAGCTGTGGTCATTTTTGCGCTGGACTGCGCATGACTTGTCTTGTTGTTTGGTCGATCGGTTTCCGCCCACCACTAGTGGGAGTGAGCGATTTGGAATGGCGAAAGAGATGCCTCGTTGAAGAGGGGATCTCCGCTTTTTTTTGTTCTGTCAGGGATGTGTAGTCCTCTTATGGATATTTCGTTTAGTCGAGATAATACCTCTAGTGTTTTCCCACATGTCGGGAGGCGTGATATTTCTGTGTATTTCATGAAAGCAAGGTAAATTGACTTTTTCATTAACTCTATCGATTTTGGGTCGTGAGCGATTTCGATTCATAGCCTGTCTCCGAAAGTCGTCGTCACGAGATGTTCTTTCCCAGCTCACATGTCGCTGCATTGTACTGCATCGGTTGATGCAGGTTCCAAGGACCATTACTTGCTACTTTGTTAAATGAACTAGGTTTAGAAAACCTTTATTATCTAGAGGATATTCTTGAGGACATTATTTATACTTCGGCAGACGTGTCTGTCTTGCTGAAGTCAAACTAAGGAGAGTGAACTGATCTCATACATCTGGTTATCTCCTGGCTGTTATAGAAAAGGATGGAGTTGTTCACCTGACTACATTTACTTTATACGTCGTGAGTTTACTGACGTCCTATGTGGATTGCCCTGTTATTGTTGCATGAACATTGTTTTGACTGAACACATCTACACACTACACAAAACCAGACATGCGGATGCCATCCATCATCATATGGCATCACGCATCAGCCTGCCGACAGCTAGCTACAGGAAACTAACAACAACAGTTAAAGAGAGAGAAATATATATTTTAAATTTCTTGGTACAGTTTTCATAATTTAGGCTGAACTTTAAAACATGTGCTCTTCCCCTGACATTTGCTGTGTGTTTCATACAGATCCATTCAAGAAACTTGGGTCAGACGACTTTTTCCCAAAGTTTAACGTGTCCACTGAATTGTTTGATGTCCTATTTAGAGTTGCCTCGGTACCTTTCGTCACTACTTTTACATTGCTAAGAGAAACAGGTAACCTGTTATATGTCTGCGGGTTCACACGTTTGCGAGAAGCAGTTCCCGTATGGGTCATAGAGAGAAAGAGATAGAGAGAGAATGAGAGAGAGAGAGAGAGAAAGAGAGAGAAAGAGACATATAAAGAGAGAAAGGAGACAAAAGAGGGAAAGAAAGAGAGAAAGATAAGAAAGGAGAGAGAAAGTGAAAAAAAGAGAGAGAGGGCTGTCCGTGTATCTGTACGTGCGTGTGTGAATTTTCATTTTCGCTATCTTCCTTTTTACTTACTATGGAGCAAGCAGTCACCACTGCAGCAGGTCCTTGCAGGAAACCTGCCTAGAGTATAAAATTATCTTACTGCTGTGCTCTGTGCAGACATCTGTTTTACGTGATGAGTTTCCCAGCATCATTAACAGCCTCATTTTAATCTCATTATACCACACGCCTGAGGGCGCAGTAATGATATTTATTTTTCTTTGTTTCATCCAGAATTACACAGGGCATTGTCTTTATTTTACACTTGCATTAAAATATATAAGTGTGTGTGCATTTTGTCTTAGTTAACGGTAATTGTTTCTCATGCAGTAACTTCTTCAACTGTGTCCACGTATTGTGTATTTTCTTCTAAACAGATAAAGACCGTATAGACAAGATCAGCAAACCATGTGAGTGGCTTTCATTGCATCATGGTATTTCTTTTTGAGCTCATGTATAATTGTATTAAGGTTAATCCAAGAATGCCACATCCTCAGCATTTCGTGGAAAGATAAATCGACAAATTTTGAGGTGTTGTCACCTGCTGGCCTTCAGAGCATGTATATATTGCTTAGGCCGACCGCAGCTGAGATTCAAAGATGTGTGCAAGAGAGACATGAGGGAACTGGGCATGAATCCAGCAACTTGGGAGGAGGAATTTGCCGATGGCGATGCTACCTGCGGTGCCACCTCAGAATGGGCGAAAAGAAGCTCACTCAACAAGCAGATGAGAGAAGAAAACGTCGAAAGAAACACCAGAAAAATAAAAAGCTGAGGGCTGTCACCTCAGGGGCGCATTCCCATAGTCAGTCATGACTGAAGGGGTTATTATTATTATTGTTATAATCCAACAAATAAGTGTGGAGGGTTGGTCTAAAGGCTAAGGCAAAAAATGTTGCTAAGAGGTACCAGTAACCATGTGAAATAGAGGTATGAACTACCATGCAGGTGATTTGTTGCCGTTTTGGAAACGAAAATGATTTTTCCTGTGCTTTTCTGATTGTCATGATAAAAGCGAAAATCACAGGAAACCTAACGACGTCTCAAGATGACAGGAAGGTTGGTATCGTTGGCTCTAAACTGATGCGTGGAATTAAAACTCATCCACTTTGTCCGTCCACGAAATACGAGGATGTAGTGTAGACGCCGTAGATGGAAGCTATTGAGAGCCTTCTTTCTTGCTTAGCATTGTATTGTCTACGTCTCGCTGCCGTATAGAGTATTGTATATGCCGTATTGTTAACGCAGGCGTTATATACCGCAGGTTTGATCTCCATTGTGAGTTTGGAGGTTCCCCAAACACGAGTTCTGAGGCGCGCAAAGATGGCTGCAGCTTTGCGAATGCTGCTGTCAATTTCTATGTCCAGAGAGAGATTGTCGTTGATGGTAGACCCCAGGGATGTGAAGTGGTGCACCACTGCCAATTCATAGTAATCGATAATGAAAACTGGTGCAACATCCACATCCTGACCAAGCACATGTATTTTCTTTGGGCTTTCTTAGGCCAAATTCCTTGCATGCTTGGATGAAGCGATTCACCTAGCTCTGAAGTTCTTGTTGACTTAGAGTTGTAGTGAAATTGACAGAGATACAACGGTAAAATACCTCCAAAGATAACATGTAAGGATAAAAACATAATGCGTAGGCTGCTGATAGTACATGATCGCCCAGACCGCGGGTCATCACCCTCCATAAAAATTGACTTGCTAGACAGGAGGGGAACGGCGGATAAAAAAGGAAAAAATATGACTGGAAAGATTGCGTGAGACTAGAAAGGCTAAGGAGACGCAATTGGGGGGGATGGAGGAAAGTAAAAATTTACGTCCCCAAATTGACACGAGGTACGGAAATGGACGCTTTTGCGATACCAAGCCCTTGATTTGAATTCAGCGGCTAAACGCAGATGTTGAAATATTACAAAATTTAAAAAGTAACTTTTTCATAATATTAATGTTAGGAATATAAAAATTAGCTGGCCGGATGGCCCATTCTGAGCAGTGAACTAATATGTTCTTAATTTTACAGACGGATAGATAATATTGAAGATAATGACAAAAGACAGTGTTGTTCACATCAACGACAGACTGTATGGAATAAAAAATGTCGCTATTTGCACAAAAAAACACGACCTTGAGAAGCAGGTGTTCAAATCAACTTAGGAGGGAAGCGAAGGGACAGTGGTGGGAGCTGTGTCTAAATATAACTTTTAACGACAAAATTTTGGAGGGGAGAGAAAGGTTGGTTCAAAAATCAAGTACATTTTTGTAAAAACGCAAGTAGAGACGGACAGACTAACAGATAAAAATCCATACTTGACTGAAGCATGACTGAAATGACTTTAGTGTAGGAAATTTGAAATTCAAATAAACCTAGGCAGTGATTGGCCACAGACAATCATTTTATCGGCGCTCAGACGCGAAAGTGGGGCCATTCCTCAATAGTTGTTCGATGATAGACACAGTATTTTAAAGTGTGGTGATTTCCAAATGAAAGAAAGAGAAATAAGTTCAGGGACGCCATACTATAGCCAGCAGCTCAGCTGAGTTTTGCTAGCATTTCTGTGTTCTTTATTCATAATCTGAGCTGTGAGTTTCAGCTGTCAACAAGGCGGTGTCTATCCAGTTGGTGATTTTACTCGAGTGTATCTGTGCAGTACGTTGTGACAGAGACCACTATTATTGCCCGCCAGCACGGAGAGGTGGGACCACCAGATTTCAGCACCAGAGCTACTTCTTCAAGATGAGTGAGCCTCTGGTCTGCTGGAAGTTCACCAACGCCTTTTAGTTGCTAATACCCCATAAAATTCCTGCAATTTACTGGACACTGTGTAGTCAATATAGACAGGTGTGATGAGGCCACCCCAACAGCACAAGCATTAACTATCCTCCCAAGTAGATGAATAAAAGAACATTTTAATAAAACTAACTAGTCTAGTACTTATATATGTACACTCTTGCATTTATTATGTAACATTCCATGCATTTCTTTCATAAATTTTAAATCCTTCTTTTAAAACAAGTTCTGGTCAACATAAAACTTGATCCAGAACAAATAAATGTAATATAATTCTATCAAAAATTTTACACACGTGAGTTAGTTCAGTGTATTTTAACATTTGTTAATATTATTAGTCTGCTTAAATATCTGTGGGTGTATCTATAATTATCTCACCACATTACATATCATTACCCTAGACATTTTACCTAGATACATTCATTAAGAAAAAAATTAAGTGTGAGGTCGTAGTGGTAGCAAGAAAGGCCTTCTGACAATTAACAACTACATTTTATCTCAGGAGCCTTCACAGCTGGCCTCATACATTACATTTAGTAACATCACCATCATACAATACCATCAAACCCACTACATACATTGGGGTCTTGTCCAGGGATAATTAGCCCAACAGTAATATTAGGATCTCCTGGTTGGAGAAATAAAATTAGGGAAAAAAAATTGTGAAATTCCCTTTAAAATTAAAAGTGTCCCTGCAGATAAAAGTTGGTGAATCTTCACAGCCAGTGATAACTAATTAGTTAACTGGTTAGTTAGAATTAGTTAGACTATAGTCATAAGAAGTACTTAGTGTATTTACTGGTTAGAGATTTAGCTTGTATATTATTATATTGTCTAAAAAGTATGGCGGAGCTAGCAAAATTCCGATCAGCTGCTGTGCTGACCGCAAAGGAGATGGGAATGGATGGTCAGATTTTAATTCAATATGTAACGGCTGAATGTGATAAATATATTGAAAGGGAAGATAGAAAGTTAGCTGAAGAAAAGAGGTTACAGATTGAGGCTGAGATTAAGAGGCTGCAGATTGAGGCAGAAGAAAAACGACAGCAAAGGGAGGCAGAAGAAAAACGACAGCAAAGGGAGGCAGAAGAAAAACGACAGGAAAGGGAGGCAGAAGATAGAAGGTTGCAGAGGGAGCACGAATTACGACTAAGGGAGCTGGAATTACAAGGCCCGGCTCCTGAAAATGGTGCCAGCCCTTTTGCCTCAGATGCTACGCCCAGTCTGGGAGCCTCAAACTCAGCTATGGGGTTTCATTTAGACCATTTTGTTGAAAAAGACGATGACATAGAGGGGTACCTAGGACGTTTTGAGTTATTAGCTACTACATATGGGTTAGAGAGAGAGAGGTGGAGTTTAAAGCTATCACAGGGATTGAGAGGTACTTCTTATGAAGTATTTGCCAAAATGAACAGGGAAGACCAAGACAATTATGACATGTTAAAGCAGGCTTTGTTATTAAGGTACGAGAAGAATGGTGAATTTTATCGTAAGAAATTTAGAAATGCCAAACTGTTGTCTGGGGAGACATACCACCAATTCTCTGCTAGACTAGAAACCTATTTGGAGAAATGGACGGCTCTGGGGAAGACCCAAGATCTTAAAGAAATGATCATGATTGAGCAATTGAGAGAGTCCATGGCTCCAGACATGAGAAAATTTCTCATGGAACAAGGTGCAGAGAAGTTGGGGGAAATTTTAAATGTTGCTGAGAGGTATCAGGCAGCTCAGGCAGAGGTAAGTGGTGCTAAAAAGAAGCACATAGACAATTTTAAAGCTCCACAGCAATTTAATAAATTTGATAATAGAGAGCAGGGAAATAAAGGTAGGACAAACTTTGAGCGGCCAAGAAATGACTATCGCGACAGAAACTCACAGTTCAATGACCAAAAGTTCAATGAAAGAAAACCGTTGAACCAAGGAAAAAGATGGTGTAAATGGTGCAAGAAGGATAACCATAACACCGAATTTTGTAGAAGGAAACCTTCAAACATTGCTGCAATGAAGTCGGGGACGCGAAGATTAAAGGTTAATCCTAATGGACAACAGGAACCTTATCACCCCCCAGTTTGTGAGGATGTTATTTGTAATGGGGTCACCATAAGGTGCCTTTATGATACAGGTTTGGATTATGATTCAGTTGTGAAGTCTAGCCTAGTGGACCCAAGTCAGTATACCACAGAAACAGTGGAAATACAAGGGGCGACTAAGGACATACCACTCATGACACTTCCCATCGCAAGGATAACGGTGAAAACTCGCTATGTGGAGGGAGAAATCAGAGCAGCAGTGATAGATGAACCAATCTACCCTCTGATATTGGGGTGTAGATACGTCTTCTTGGGGAATCCCGAGAAACCTGTGATCATGGCGACAGTGCAGACCAGGTCACAGAAGAAGGAGGAAGAAGGTGAACCTATAAATGCTCATCCAGAGGAGATGAGGAAGGCGCAGGCTGAGGATAGGACACTCAAGCCCTGTTTTAAAAAATTGCCCAAATGCCACACACCTCCGAGCAAGGGAGAGTACTTTGTGAAGAACAGATTATTATATAGGAAGACAGGAACTAGATCCCCTGATCACGGACAGTTAGTTCTTCCCAAGATATATAGGGCAAACTTAATAAGGAGCTTACATGTTGGAAAAGATGGTGACCATGAGAAAGTCGGTACCATCTGCCAAAAGATTGCTCGAAAATACTATTGGCCCGACGTAAATGTCGATGTTGAAAACTTTGTAGAAGCATGTGGCGTATTTCATGAGGGAACACCCACAAAGGGAAAATATGTGCAGGACCTAGAAACGCCACGGGGCAACTTTAGGCCTGAAAGGAAAACTAATTATACTCGGGTAGACAAAGTGGAATGGGAGCCCCCTTTTCACACCCAGTCTTCACTTGAATGGATTAACATGGCCACTATGCGAAGAGTACAAAGAAGAAATTTTACCCAGGATAAGATGACAATCCCTCGGTCAGACTTATATAAACTGGAAGAACAGACAAGAGAGCGAAGATCTCTCATAAACAATCTTAAGTGGGGAGACAAACCCCAGAGAAAAAATTGGTAGTGGTCGATTTGTGAGTGATGATTCTAGGAAGAAAAGTCCTCATTATAGAGCTTCTAATGGACGGGACCCGATGGGTTCCATGAAAAATAAGTATGATAAATTAAAGATCCAGATGTAACTTTATTAAGGACCTGGACAGATGAGAAGGCGGAAGAGACTGTTACCTCATCGTATCAATACGTGAACGAACTGACCACTCGTTTGAAAGCTGGATGGAAACTGGCAAATGATAATTTGAAGCAAGCCAGGAAGAAACATGCAGCATATTTTAATAGGAAGGCAAAGGACAGGGAACTGGCAGTCGGAGAGAAGGTGCTGCTTCTACTACCCGGAAGCCAGAATAAATTACAAATTGGTTGGCAAGGTCCATATACGGTTCTAGAGAAGGTGTCTAGAACAAACTATAAAATTGACAAAAAGGGGAAGGAGAAAGTTTATCATGTAAACCTGTTAAAGAAGTATCTGGACAGACCACTCCAGGAAAGCACCCCCTTATTGACCTTGGCTATTGCAACCCAGATGCAAAAGGAACCACTCACCTCACATGAATACCCATTACATCCTTGTGAAACCGCAGCACAGGTAAAAGTCAGTAAGCACCTGACTAAAAACCAGAGGGAGAGAGTTCAACAGGTTCTGGAGGAACATACAGATGTATTAACAGATAAACCAGGCCATACAAATTTACTACAGTATGACATGAAACTGGTAGACTCAAAACCAATCTGTATGAGAGCCTATTCTATTCCGTTCGCGAAGGAGAAGGCATTGAAGGAAGAAATAGAGTATTTGTTGAAGGAGGGGATTATTTCGCACAGTGAATCATCTTTTAGTTCTAGTGTCGTTTTGTTGAGAAAACCGTCTGGGGAACACAGACTGTGCATAGATTACAGGAAACTGAATGCTGTCACAGAAGGACAAGTGGATCCATTACCAGACACAAAACAGTTATTTGCCAGATGAACAAGGCAAAATACTTTTCAAAAGTGGATCTTAGTAAAGGCTATTACCAGATCCCAGTGAAGCCTGAAGTGAGACCTTATTTGGCTTTTAGCACTTCGGATGGACATTATGAATTCAATATGCTACCATTCGGACTGAAAAATGCTCCGAGTGTGTTTTCAAGGATGATGCGCAAATTGTTGGATCCCCTGAATAACCCATGTATCACGAATTTCATGGATGATATTCTCGTCGCCACAGAGACATTTGAAGAACACATTGAAGCTCTGGAGATGTTGTTTGATAGACTTCGGGAGGCGAACTTAACTGCTAGGCCAACAAAATGTTGTATTGGATGCAAAGAGTTGGAATTCTTGGGACACACTGTATATCAGGGTAATATGACCCCTGATCCTAAGAACTTGGAAAAACTGCAGAGAGCACCTAGGCCGCAAACAAAAAAGGACGTGCGATCATTTGTGTCGTTATGCGGATTTTATCAGAAATACATCAAGAATTTTAACGCTATTTGTGCTCCTCTGACTGATCTGACTCGCAAGGGACTTCCAGATAAAATTATTTGGACTGCACAATGTGAACTAGCGTTCCAAGAGTTAAAGGAAAAACTCACTAGCAAGCCTATTCTCAAACTGCCTGATTTGACACAGGACTTTGTCTTAAGAACCGATGCAAGTAATGTAGGACTAGAGGGGCTTTGTTGCAAAGATCATCTTCACCTGATGGGGAACTGAAACCAGTCGCTTATGCAAGCCGTAAATTGAATAAGGCGGAACAAGGATACTCCACAAGCGAAAAAGAATGTTTAGCGTTAATCTGGGCAATAAAGAAGTTTCAAATCTATCTGTATGGTAGGACATTTGTGGTGGAGACGGACCATCAGCCTCTCGTATTCTTATCTCAGGCTAAGCATGAAAACGCAAGATTGCTGAGGTGGTCTTTATTGCTTCAACCTTATCAGTTCAGTATCCAATATATCCCAGGCAAATTGAATGTCGGTGCAGATTTCCTCAGTCGGCACCCCTGTGATCAAAATTAGAGTAGTGGCAGACGTGAGGAGTAATTTTACCTATGTGTATCGCTGGTTTTGGAACTTGCCATAGGCATGTTTTCAAGTGGGGAGATGTGTAGTGAAATTGACAGAGATACAACGGTAAAATACCTCCAAAGATAACATGTAAGGATAAAAACATAATGCGTAGGCTGCTGATAGTACATGATCGCCCAGACCGCGGGTCATCACCCTCCATAAAAATTGACTTGCTAGACAGGAGGGGAACGGCGGATAAAAAGGAAAAAATATGACTGGAAAGATTGCGTGAGACTAGAAAGGCTAAGGAGACGCAATTGGGGGGGATGGAGGAAAGTAAAAATTTACGTCCCCAAATTGACACGAGGTACGGAAATGGACGCTTTTGCGATACCAAGCCCTTGATTTGAATTCAGCGGCTAAACGCAGATGTTGAAATATTACAAAATTTAAAAAGTAACTTTTTCATAATATTAATGTTAGGAATATAAAAATTAGCTGGCCGGATGGCCCATTCTGAGCAGTGAACTAATATGTTCTTAATTTTACAGACGGATAGATAATATTGAAGATAATGACAAAAGACAGTGTTGTTCACATCAACGACAGACTGTATGGAATAAAAAATGTCGCTATTTGCACACAAAAACACGACCTTGAGAAGCAGGTGTTCAAATCAACTTAGGAGGGAAGCGAAGGGACAGTGGTGGGAGCTGTGTCTAAATATAACTTTTAACGACAAAATTTTGGAGGGGAGAGAAAGGTTGGTTCAAAAATCAAGTACATTTTTGTAAAAACGCAAGTAGAGACGGACAGACTAACAGATAAAAATCCATACTTGACTGAAGCATGACTGAAATGACTTTAGTGTAGGAAATTTGAAATTCAAATAAACCTAGGCAGTGATTGGCCACAGACAATCATTTTATCGGCGCTCAGACGCGAAAGTGGGGCCATTCCTCAATAGTTGTTCGATGATAGACACAGTATTTTAAAGTGTGGTGATTTCCAAATGAAAGAAAGAGAAATAAGTTCAGGGACGCCATACTATAGCCAGCAGCTCAGCTGAGTTTTGCTAGCATTTCTGTGTTCTTTATTCATAATCTGAGCTGTGAGTTTCAGCTGTCAACAAGGCGGTGTCTATCCAGTTGGTGATTTTACTCGAGTGTATCTGTGCAGTACGTTGTGACAGAGACCACTATTATTGCCCGCCAGCACGGAGAGGTGGGACCACCAGATTTCAGCACCAGAGCTACTTCTTCAAGATGAGTGAGCCTCTGGTCTGCTGGAAGTTCACCAACGCCTTTTAGTTGCTAATACCCCATAAAATTCCTGCAATTTACTGGACACTGTGTAGTCAATATAGACAGGTGTGATGAGGCCACCCCAACAGCACAAGCATTAACTATCCTCCCAAGTAGATGAATAAAAGAACATTTTAATAAAACTAACTAGTCTAGTACTTATATATGTACACTCTTGCATTTATTATGTAACATTCCATGCATTTCTTTCATAAATTTTAAATCCTTCTTTTAAAACAAGTTCTGGTCAACATAAAACTTGATCCAGAACAAATAAATGTAATATAATTCTATCAAAAATTTTACACACGTGAGTTAGTTCAGTGTATTTTAACATTTGTTAATATTATTAGTCTGCTTAAATATCTGTGGGTGTATCTATAATTATCTCACCACATTACATATCATTACCCTAGACATTTTACCTAGATACATTCATTAAGAAAAAAATTAAGTGTGAGGTCGTAGTGGTAGCAAGAAAGGCCTTCTGACAATTAACAACTACATTTTATCTCAGGAGCCTTCACAGCTGGCCTCATACATTACATTTAGTAACATCACCATCATACAATACCATCAAACCCACTACAAGAGTAACGATTGCAGCGTCGTCAGCAAATTAAATATCTCTTATAGTGACCCTTCTCGATTTTTGTTTTTGCCTTCATTCTTGCGAGGGTAAACAGTTGGCCATCTGACCTAGTGATAAGGCATATTTCTTCAGTTGCATATCTGAATGCATGTTTCAGGAGCAAGGCGAAGAAGATCCCGAAAAGACTCGGAGCCAGGACGCAGCCTTGACTGCGTCTGTCAAATGGCTGCGATGTGTTTCCTATCCTATATATATATATACAAATTAGCATATTTATTATCCGTAAAATATATTAACATTTAGTTGTGTGATACAAATTACTACATTAACAGTGTGGTATAATACTACAACATATCGTATTGGAGATTAGATTAAACTACAGTATGAAAAATGTCTCCATTATATTAATATGGGTGGTTTTTACATCGAACCGTCCATATCTTGCAAAACCCTTTGATTGCATTGGTAATAATGTATTTACATAATTCTATAACTTCTAATTTCCTCCGTCCCAAATTCAATCCACTTACACATTTGGCATGTTTAAGTCCTAAACTAACAATTATCAGAACGATAACAATTCTACAAAAACCTAATTCATTAATCTCCGCACTCAGCGGATAGCACGTATAAAATGTATGCTGGTAACATGTATCTAAAAGAATATCAAATGGTGTTGCTACTTCTACGAAGAAACGGTTTTACTTTGTTGATTGAATCAGGTTTCACGGTGCATAATTGAAATGACTTTCCTCTGCTACCGAAGAGAGATGGTTTAACTATTATTTCTTTACTAGCTGTAAGTACCCGGCGTTGCCCGGATTCTCTACTCACGTTTTATGAAACTTACATACATAAGTTACACACATGGAAGTTACATAAGTTAAAATTAATATATTTGACTACACCGTGTCATATTTACCTATCGTTATTTTCTACATTTATTCCAGTGCTTTTTGAAAAAAACAATATTCTTGGTGTTGCCGCCTGGGGCAAAAATGAATAAATATCTTGGTATGCCCACCCTGCAGCAAGCAACATATAGCTGTCCGTGTGAAAAGCCAGGATTTTCTAAGTTAATGCCTGCTACCTATGACCTTGTTTATTTTCATTGCAAATGAAAGACGTACAGGATATTGCAGTCCCATGAAATCAAAAGGCATGTCAGTTGAAATCAGAGGAATGCGTGGAATGAGTGCTTCTTTTCCCCTGGCACAATCTGTTACTATTGCTGCTTCTGTCACGTTTGGCATAAGGTTCTTAACACAGAATCTGGTTCCATTACACAATTTAGGCGAATCAAGATTTCGCAGCAATATTATCGGTGCACCGATTTTAAAAATTAAGTTATGCTGTGACGTTCCAGTTGGTTCCAATGAGTTCAAGAACTCAGTCGGATAAAATACAGCCTGCTTGCCATCTTTGACATTGTCAATTGATTTTTATGTTGTTGCTATGTCCGGCAGCTGATTCTGTATTTGGAGATTGATATTACTAACGCTCTCATTTTTAGGCGCCAGAATCGCTCGCTTACAAAGCCATTTTTGATTTCTAAAGTTGTTGTGAATGTTCGGAAAAACGCTGCTTTGTAATTCTTGAACTGACATGACTACCTTGCAAAAATCCGATGGAAGCGATATCAGATTAGTTGTTTGATTGGTAGGAAACTTGCCATCACCAAAGCACAACAGTTGGTGAGCAAAGTTGTATGCGGTTGTATGTTCAAGTAACTGAACACACATATTGGTGGTCAGTTCCATTTTCTGAATGTGTCTCTAAAGGTTTAAGGCAAGCATTTAGTTCGTCCGCCGGTGTTGATCGTGGAATAACTGTAATGTTTGACGAAAATCGCCAGAAAAGACTATCATAGTCCATTGGAAGAGTGTTTCCCCTAATATCTTGCAGAGTCAGATCAAGAGCTTAAAGAGCTATCTTATGTAATATAGTGCAAACATTAATGACACATAAGGTAGGGAAACCCGAGGCCGATAAACAGTAAATTAATATTAGACAAACATAAAGGTATGTTTTCAGGCGCTCGTAAGAAATAAAGAAGTAGAACACCAGACAACAGAAAAACAACAGACGCGAGTGGCTTACCCAGGGTTCGAGCCCCGTACCTTCCGTACGACAACACCGCCTAGCCATACAAGCGAATCACACTATCCTCCCGGCCAGCTAGGCATCCCAAAAAATGATGCTTTACTGACCGGTCATTAGTGCGAAACACATGACAACACCGGAAGTTTACAATGGGCACCTCAGCCTATTAATGACGACACTTACTGTACTGACTGAGATCAGCTGTGAAGGTATCTGTATCTAATAGGTGTAGTGTGTTACAGATAACCTTACTTTGCTACCACATTTAGACCTCAGCCAGACTTATTCTGGGCTATTGTGATGACTACGTTGAATGTCTAGGGTTATGATAATGAAGAAGTGTAAGTCACAACAACAACAGACAGATAAATACTTTAATTAAAATCCACAACACCTTACAACACTGTGACAAGCACATACATATAACACTCTATAAGACTATTTTAAATGAGTAAAGTGTTAACTTTTAAAAATATGTATTAATTCCTTTCAATATTAGATATCCTGATTCAACTACAGAGTGAATCAGGAATCACAATCAAATGTAATCACAAGTTGTATGTACACAATTTATACATAGGATCTTTGTACTGACATATATTATTATTACAATATGAGTGTAAGTTGTGATGTAGTACTAGGAGGTAATACTGGCTTTTTAAGCTAGGTTGTTGTTTGTCATCATGAGTTCATGTGTTTGATACTTGTGGAAATAATATTGGAAAGGTACACAGTTTCTTTTATTTGAAACAAATAACTGTCCCTCTTGATTTAATGTAAAGTCAATTTTAGAGGGGGGTATACAAGATTGAGCTGCTCTGGCCAACGAAATCTTAACTTCTGTGTGGGCGGCAGGAAAACTGTCTCCTCTGCTCGCTTGCTTCACAGTTTTCTTGAGAAACAACACTGGTCGATATCTTGAACAAGGAGTATGCTACCAGCCTCTGGATTCAGCAAAACTCAGACCAGGTGCTGCTCTATTACTTAAGTACCACAATCCCACAATTCATGGAAATATTAAACAAGTACGTTGACTGGCGATGAGTTATGGCACAATTCCGATCTGCCTCTGTCCCAGGCTTTTATTAGAAATATATGAGCTGGTTCTCAAAGCACTTGCTTCTTAGTAAGTTTATTTTCAAAAAGTGGCCCTGAACTGACGCTCCTAATTGACTATATCAAATGGTCTAGCCAATGAGACCATGTTTACAAAAGCCTTTGAAAAAAATGTACCCTTCCTCCCGTTTCCATTAACAACCAAAAATAGTATTTGCAGTCGACTAATCATGTTCCACCTTACATATTATTCTAACCAATCAAATCGGATTTAACGTGGTGGCCTCATTTCCCCTAAAGCAGTGTCCAAACACGCCATTATGAGCAAATATGATCCTGTGTTGTCAGACAACACCACTATAGTATTTTGGCTATAATTTGTTAATTACTAGACTATTGGCTTAACACCTAACATATTCTTTGTCAGCAAGTCCTAAGGCACCCAAATATATAAGTTTAATGGAGCCAAGTGGCTTCGTTACAAATATGTATGAATCTAGGATAGTCGTGTATTGGTTTTTTTATTTACGTCTTAGAACCGCCACCTGTTCTGCCTTTTCGACTGTTCTGTCAGTATAAAGTCAGGATTTCAGACGTAAAACAGTATTGTGTCATGTTTTCTAATAAGCATTAAACATGTTTTCAAAACCTAACCGTGTATTGGTAGTGTTTTTTGTCACTGTTTATTTGAAAAAAATCAAGCCTGCCTGCCTTTCGCGTGGGGTGGCATTAATTTTCAATCGCGAGACGGCGCGGTAGCATTGCATGCGTTCCTCCGTACATCTCTCTCTCTCTCTCTCTCTCTCTCTCTCTCTCTCTCTCTAAGCCCGTCTGTCTTTTAGTTTACGTAGTGCATAAAATGACATTAATGTAATATTAATCTAGGTCATTACGCAGTGTGTCTATCAAGGTCGTATAAGAACCATAGTACCAGTTTTATTTTTAGAAACGCGTGAATTAGATGCAGTAGGCTTTACCAGCAAACGTGAAAGCGTTACAATTATGCAGACGAAGCATAAAAAGGGGTTTTCTTGTTTAGCTAGTATGACGTTCTATAACACAGGCGTACGCTATTGTGACCGCACTGTTCTTTTACCATTCTTCTTTCCTTTAATGAATTACTTCGTTAGGCTTTACATTTACTTTCTAATTTAGATTATGTGGATTAGAATGTTTCACGACACTCGTCCCACTCAATAACTTTGCATTTCTTTAGCACTTGCGTTATTTCTTTTTAACCAAAGCGGTAGAAACCAAATTATGTTACCTGGCAACATGTGACAGAGTTACTTCGCATTTTCTAAATTTTAGTACTAAGCGAGGACAAAGGTTTATAAAAAAAATTCTGAAGCACCGACATACCACTAGTGACAGCAGTTGAATGCATAAATCTGCTTTTTCAAACAAAATAAACATACATTCACATGAATTGAATACATAGTTGACAAAAAGCCAACAGCTAATTTTGTTTTTAGCCACAGCAGAAGAAAACAAATTATGTTACCTGGCAACATGTGACAAAATTACTTCAATTTAAGCGTCCTTCAACGATCATAACTATTTAATAATTGTGTTTTTTGCAACAACTAAAGTTTTACTATAAAATAACCTAAAAATAATTACAACTGAAAAAAGCAACTATCGAGTTAGTTTGGTTGTTACATATGTTGATACAGTTGTTTTACTATTTAAATTCGTTTGACCACGCATTTTAAAAATGATGTAAAAAAATTACTTTAAACATTCTAGAATTTCACTCAGATTAAACACGCACAGTGGACAATTTAAATTCGTTTCCCCACGCATTTTAAAAATGCTGTGAAAAACATACTTTAAACAACGTTAGATGTTCATTCAGATTAAATACGCACTGTGGATGTTTAATTTCAGAGAACATTCATTGGTTTTAATATATGTATCGATACAGCACTGATCCAATTTGAAACCGCCTGGCAAAATGAGTGCAATTAAAATTACGAAGTTAAAAAAAGGAAGTGCTCCGTAAAACTTATTTTTTTAATATTTCCTATTAAATTAAAAGTGTGTAGCTAAACATTTTTAATTATCTCGTAAAATATGCAAATGTATGGTTATTAATTACAAACATAAAATAATAGTTTTAACCTTTGGTTTACATTCATTTATATTTTTGGATATCAATTTATTTGATTATGCCCCTGAGAATTAAATGGCTTCTTTACATTTTATAGAAAAAATAATTGAAATCTAAGTCATAATCACTATTAAATTATGAAATAATTGCACGGCGTTACCCGACGGTAACTTAAGAGTCTGTCTGCCAAAATTTATTAAGAAATAATAAGGCATGCGGATTTGTATTAAGAACATACTTGCCTTTTATTTATATAGATTTACTAGTATGTCACGCTTTGTAGATTTCCCTCTCTCATTAACAATGTCTACTACCCTGTTGTGCCTTTGCCTATATAAGACTTGAAATTTAATACTTCCATTTAATATGAGGAAAAATGTTTCGTTTGGGTGGTTAAATACTTTGTAATTTTTGTTGTATGACTCTGGGCAGTATAGAAGCAAAATACTTTCAAATTGAAGTAATTTTACACTCGATCTAATAGCAAATGACAGTATGTTATTATTTAATTTAACATTATATAGAAATCTAGATGACAATGAGTGGTCCACACAATTAATTTCACGAATTAGTCTTCTTTGTGATTATTTACTCTTCAGTTCATGCATAATTTGCTTTAGCGTATGTGACTCCAATACAGAATAAAAAGAGTTTACTAATTTGTAATTTAAGCTAACCGCTTCATCAATGCTTTAATACGCAGTGTAGTGACCATTGTCATATATTTTTACACTTATTCCTTTGTACACACATTCATCGTTTAGATCTACCAATAATGATCTTGGCCAATTCATACATAAATACATACATACTTACATCTACGTACGTACATACAAACATACATAAATGCATACATATATAATCTAGCATAGTGTGATAACAAGATATCAACATACACGTAAATACAGACGTAACTGAGGGTATATGGCGTTTATTTGTGTTAATATTTCATGACTGTGCTTGAATAAAGGTCATACTATATTCGATTCCACAGATTATGTCATAGTTCGAACGCTTTGGGCCCCTCTGGATATTTGTTATGAGTTCAGAACACCCGGCATGAAAGTCCACCGGATCAAGATAGATTTGACTTCAATTCACGGACTCAGGCGGATTCAGCTGATTAATCAAATCCACGAGATTCCCGTAGGTTCAAGAAATACAAACCGACAAACATAGACACGCGTATATGTGTATATATATGTGTATATGTATATATATATATATATATATATATATATATATATATATATATATATATATATATATATATATATATATATATATATATATCTTCTTCCATCCTTAGCCATCAACCGGCAAAGCAGGATGTGGCCAGTACGCCTAGTGGCGTCTTAGGGAAACAACAAATTGATCAATCTATCGCTGTTTCCACCACGCCTAGTGGCGTATATATATATATATATATATATATATATATCTATATATATATATATATATATATATATATATATATATATATATATATATATATATATATATATATATATATAATAACAGGTCGTTTTTTCACTGATTCATAAAATGAATGGTTATTGTTCTGTTCATCAGTTTGGCAGAGGAGTAACTGACTGATTTAACAGTGCTTCTTAACCAGGGCTGCATGAACACGCTGGGGTTACGCGGCCCGACTCCTGGGGGTGCGAAACATGGCAAAATTTTACAAGGTCGATGACCATCAGCGCAAAATAATACACGTAACTCAAATGTATTTAAGTATATAAACCAATAAAACAGTATTGAATCATTCTACAAATTGACGGTTCAAGTGAAACAAGGGACGTTTTGGGTTTTACCCTTCCTCAGAAACAGTTACAAACAGGTGACAAGGACAAGAATTACATATAGATACTACAAAAACATATGATGATGAGAAACATACAGAAAATGAGCGATACAAGCAGATGGAAAAAATAAACAACCACAGTGATGAGCGAAAAATGAACAATAATAATACAAGAAAATCGTAATACCTGAAAGAAATACCGAAACAAGAAAGTAAATAATCAACGAAACGAAAAAAAGAATGAACAAAACTATCGAACACGCAAAAGGTCACTTAGCTAGAGCGGAAAAAGCTTGGAATAAAACACTGAGAGCCACTTTATCAACGAAATCCCGTATCAAAGGAAATGACGTATAAGATCGCGACAATAAGATACGAAACGAACCAAAACAAAAACATAAGAAGACAGATCAGAAAAAACAACGAATAAAGAAGAATGAAAAAGAGAGAAAAACCACCAGAATTTATGCAAAATGATGTTGGATATTAAGACCTTTTGGAGTTAAACAGCCCATTTGAAAAATAAGACGATTCTCCAACGATAAGCGAGTCCGATCATCACCGACACATGTATTTGCACAAAATAGAGCATAGACAAAGTGAATTAAAAACCGAACCTGAATAAAATGAAATTTTTTATTCATTTGTTTCAAATTAAATTAAGCAAAATTAGCGATGTTTTTAACACATTTAGCAACATTTAATGACATCATTCTCTATAACAATGATTAATTAAGCACTTTAAAAAATTCTTATTTTGTTAACTAGATACCTACTTTACAGCCAAAACGGAATCTAATGGAATCTGATTAAAATGCTTGGTGATTGTCACAAGTTGTGTATAGAGTCTGTTTGAGACAACACAAAAGTCTGAGTGAAGTCTGAAACGAGACAAAACAATGTCTGAGTAAGATCTGAGAAGATAGATAAGACTTAGTGTGTAGAATGTGAATGGAGTGACTTATAGCTATCAGGAGTAAAAGATCAGATGAAGACTTTCCCATCCTGCCACTCAGTGACAATCTTTCAAATCTATGGTCACCCCCGCCTTTCTCTTCTATTGTACAGTTATACACGGAGTAAGGACAAGTACACGTTACCTGACTTCACATCCGACAAGCAGCAATTACAGTTAGAAAAAAGGATAATTCTGATCCGCTACTGTTTATATATTTATTAAATATAAATATTTAAAAAAATACACCCACAACAACACTCTCCACTAATTAGCTCTGACTGAGGTCGACAAAGCACAATACAATCGTCTGCTGTTATCAACGAGCTTGGCTCTCTCATACAATTAGTTAAGAACAATCACTAATATCTGGCCAGGTATCAACTGTCCATTCCACGGGAGTACATGAAATAAAGAAAACCCACACATGCTGAATATCCCGCTGACTACTTCTTGTTAGCACCACAACTGTCCTACCAAACGTAACGAGCGCTATCCCGCTGTTTACTCCAAGCTCTCCCACTTCACAACAATTATCTGATCCACCACCCAAAGTCCTTGTTTGTCGGCACACTTGTGTTAATATTCCTCTTGGTATTACAGCTGTTGGCGGATCGCAGACGGAGATATGGTAACCCTTTTCTTTCTCTATGTTGCGGACAATCCGTGGAAAACGTTATAAATCCACCACGAAAAGAACTTTTAGGACAAATGTTGAGTCCCTTTGATATACAAGTGTACTTTAAATCCAGGATCTAAAGGGGTGGCGATAAATGCACTCAAGAGTTGGTAGGCGTCGTGTCCTATTAAAATCACCATCCACGAAAGCCAGTCAATCCTGTGACTGAGCGCGGTAAATGCAAATAGTTGACATCTGAAACTCGTTGTGAGCATAATCGCCTAACCGATAGACTCGCATCTTGCGTAGTCAGTCATTACCCACGGCTGACGGAGGGTGGGAGGGGGGGGGGGGGGTAAGGTAATCATTCTTGTCCTCTTTACCTGGCACGGAACTGACCTCACAACGTATCTGTTAGTTCTGTCTAACACACAGGCGTATAAACAAAATCGCAGGACCCGTCTAAGATTATCTCACTGGGCTGCGACACACTTAACACCATCAGATTTACATGTACTCATGTGACAACATATAAGGCTACTCTTGGTAAACCTCTAAATGAGTTACAAGTATCCATATAGTAGATAAGTAATCAAATTAATTACAATTCCATGTTGTGGAAAAACGTATAAGGATCCGCCGCGGAGGCCAGAAAATAAGAAAATCGCTTATGGTTACACTCCTTCGAGGGGGAAAATTATTCTTTTATCACTGACATAACTCATCTTAAGGCCCATTCACAACTGGGCTTAGCAACAAAAAGCGAAATTAGCATAAGAACACAATTTCCTTTAAAAAAACTAAATATAGCTTCTTACTGCTTGTTGGGTCATGGCCGAGCCTTAAAAATGCTAGAACCCACTACAAATAAACTACTTCCGTCTAAGTCCAAAACCCAAGGAAAAAAAACAACTACCAAATTAGTTAAGAATTCTTACCGAGCTTGTGAAGAATTTCCCACACTATAAGTAGCTGGAAAACTACACAAAGATCTCTACCACCTCATGACAGAAGTTCCAGGGACTAAAAGCATATAGAGATAGAGGGGGACTTATTATATACAAGAAATCGGCCACAGGTGTTCGGACACCTGGACGGAGCCTAAAGAAAATGCGAAACAATTCCATGAGGCTTTCATGCCAGTGCCACAAACTACTAGAGTGTTTCCGTAACACAGTGACCACTCTGTATTTGCAAGCTTACCAGACTTTCCCTTGACTCAAAGACACGGGGAAGTTTCCCGCCGCCCAACATCAAAATAAGAATACAAAAAGCAAGAGGAGCGTTCATTGCATTGGGAAACATATGGAGAACAAGAAAAGTAAAGTCCAACACGAAAATAAGAATCTTCAACTCAAATGTCAAGTCAGTCCTATTGTATGGCTCTGAGACATGGAGAACAACAAAAACAAGAACCAAAAAGTTACAGACTTTCATAAACGGGTGCGTGCATAGAATAGAAGAACTGAAATGGTATGACAAAATCACAAATGTGGAATTGATGACAAGAACCAGACAAGTGCCAGTGGAACAAGAGATGAGAAGAAGACGCTGGAGATGGATAGGACACACATTGAGGAAACCTGTTGATAGCATTACAAGGCAGTCCTTGTTCTGGAATCCACAGGGAAAGAGAGGCAGAGGTAGACCAAAAAACACATGGAAAAGAGAACTGGAAACAGAGGTGAAAATAATGAGGAAAACATGGAAAGAACATGAGTGGATGGCACGTGACAGGAAGACTTAGCACGTGTCTGTTGAAGGCCTATGCTCCTTGGGGAGCTCAAGGGTATTGATTGAACAACGAAGTATCTTTTACCAGCATTAAAATACCTGTCATCTCTGTTGGTAACTTTCGCGGGAGCAAAGGAGAGTTAACTTGTCAGATAAAAGTGACATGCTAACAGCGACCGAAAACTAGAAATGAAAAATGGGCATGCCTACAATCAAGAAGTTAGGAGGACTGGTAGCTCCACCCTAGTTCCAAACTTCAAACCCAGCGTCACAGTCGTGCGCCTTTCGAACTTCCCAAGCCCTCTTGGGGACTCAAACTTGGGTCCAAAATTGTGGTCCCTACCTAACAACTATTAACATAAATTCCTGCTTATCTCTGCTCTTTTTCCACACTGCCTGGAACGTGTCCTCAGTTCTCGACCTTTGCGGACAGCGCTACTTTTATCTGCGTGTGTGCTCTCTCTGCCACTGATTTCCTTGCCCTCAAAATGATCCAAATCTGGCGGCCGGTATCTGTGTTTAATCAAAGTAGTAGCGCGTAAACAGTCATCGCTGGCCCTCTCAAGACCAGGCGGTGAGGGTCTGATTTTAATCACGTCAGGATTGTGTGGGTCTGCTTCAATAAGCAGAAGCGTCTCTTCTAAAAATGAGACTAGGGGTGGCCTCTCGGAGTTATCGTTACAAAGTTTGGTTTGGGCCCCAATCTGCCAGCGATGTTATCCAATAGTATCGAATCAGAGTGAGGAGGTTGTCCCTTGTCAAAATTCGGGGCCCCGAGTTATTCGGCCCCGAAAAAAAGAAAGACACGGAATGATAAGATAAGAATTACAAGGGGCCGTGAATAGATTTTCGGCGCCTTTCTCGTCTAGTGCCACGCTGGGGATTAATTGCGAATCCAGTCTCGGACCAGGACCATCCCAAGGTTGGTCTAAACCTTCTCTGAAGTTACCATCACCAGATTTTGCTGGGGTAATAGGAGCGTCCACAATCCTCGGTAGTAAATTGCTGCTTTCGAGCAATTTTGTGTCCTCATGTACACTGAGATGTCGACGGGAGAGATCTACTTTCTCTCCGGTTGAACTCAAGGTCTCACTGGGTAGCGCCTGACCTCAGCGGCTTCTACCTCAGATAAAAAGTAGGATTATCTGCTTGCTCTCTCTCTTTTCCCACCCCTTCACGAGGCTTGTATCAATGACAAGAGAGCTAGGGGTCATCGTTTCCAGCTCCTTTCATATGCGTAAGGTTGAGCGACCTTACAAGGTCTTCTGTCCTGAGAAGAGAGGGGCTCAATGAGTGAAATACTCACTTCTGAACCCGGTTTTACCACTATTATCAACACTACCCTCACTTGAGGAAGTCAATGCCATCGGTTTCCTAGTTCCAGATAACAGCGGAGGTGCTTCCAGTGTCATATGCGTCACAGTCCTCGTGCAGACTTTGAAAGATTTCCCCATCCGGTTGTGGCCCAGAGCATACGAGATACCACTCTCCATAGCTGTTTCCAAAGTTCCAGTGAACCTATTGAAAACAAAATCTTTTAGGTGTCGCCACTGCCTTGGCATTCGGCTGAACAGGGCTATCAGAGGGATACGCCTCTGCATAATGAATGTCGCTGACCTTCCATGTCTCCAACCCAGCATTCTGCAGAGAGTCCTTTGGAGAGTCCACCCCAACTCCCTGCAAGCTATTTTCCTGAAAGGTCTCAGCACCGTGAATTAGAGCTCTCCCTTTCACTCATTGGGCCTGTTTCGGGGGCCTGGCGTCAGAAAAGATAGGCACTTGAGGTGTGCCCAAAACCATATTATAGGCTTGCCGGTTCATAACGGCGGCCTGGATTGTGCAACAGACAAGTTTGGTCTTCACCTCAAAATGCACTATGGTTGTCTCCCCTCAAAACACTGTAAATGTCGAATTTTTCAGTCGCCATCTGCCATGGCTTCACCAAATGTTTAGCCACGACACTAGGGAAAATACGACCTGTGTCACAAAAGGACTCACAACGAGTCCCATTCGCTTCAGCTGGCCCGCTGTCAAGAGAACAACGCCTCCGACACGATAGGTTCAGAAAGTATTCGCTTTTTCACGCGCATTGGCCTTAAAAAGGTAATATGCTGAGCGGAAGGTTATTAGGGCATCTGGATGACCAATGGGACGTAACTCTACTAAATAGGCACCACTTATCATTATCCCCCTAGTGTCTAGAGGGGTAATGTGGGGTCATTACTTGAGATTTGTTATAATGGGGAGGACAGGGTTATTATGGGTCGAGGGATGAGGTTTGTTACGAGACGGACCTGACTTCTATTTAGGAGAAGAAGATATGTTTTCTAGTGATGGCATATCAGAGGTCTTACGTCTGTGGCCCTGGGTTTCAGGTAGATCATTCTGAAATCTTTCAGCAAGAATAATGGTTATTTCCAGCTGTTGAGCGCCTTGCTCTGCCAGGAACCTTCGCATATCAGGTACCATGGTTGCTTTCAACAGTTTCATCATACAAAGTTCTAGCAACCCCTCGTATGTTCTCGGAAGACCGACCAATTCTCACCATTGGTGAGGTAATTCTCCAACCTGGCGGCAAACTGCGAATAAGACTCGCCTCTTTCCGGACGAATTTCCCGATACAACTGCTGAAATTTTCAAGGAGTCCATTGGAACGGGGTTACAATGCATTCCTGAGTTTTTCAAAGTTATTACGGTCTTCAGGCAAGAGTTTGCTGTAAACCTCATAAGCCGGTCTTTTTAATAACAGTGACAACTTCATTGACCACTTTCTAACGTCCAAACCATACGCTGTCGCCATCCTCTGGAATGTCTCAAGCAAGGCATCCATTTTCTCGTTCCCGCTAGAGAACGATTCAAAAGGGAAGTCCATGGTGTCCAGATGAGTGGCCGAACTTCCTGAGTGGTCTACAGCCCCGGACCTAAGAGAGTCGCCTGTAGCCGAACTACTTTCGGAAGTCCTGCTCTGTAGTTTCAGAAGTCGCAGGGCCAGTTCGTGTTGCCTAACCCTCTCTTGGTCCTCACGTTGCTTAATCCTCTCTTGTTCCTCCCTCTCTGCTGCCCTCCTTCTTTCATCCACCCCTACCCTGCGCAACTCTAACTCCACCTCAATCCGTATCATGTCTAACTCAGCCTGCCTGTCTTTTTCCTTTTCCTTCTCTGCAGCTAGTTTGTCCTTTTCTTTTTCTGCAGCAAGTCTGTCTTTCCTCTCTTTCGCGTCTTGCTTCATCTTCTTTAATTTTTCCTACACATACGTGTTGGTCCTTTCCTCGTCCCAACACATTTCTCTTAAACAGGTTTTGACTTATTTTAACCCAGTCGGCCATCCTACCTGTTTTAATCTCGGTAAGCGTTCTAGTACAAATAAGTTGCTAACTGCTTACTGCCACCGAAAGCTCAAGGAAAATCACCCCAACTTACGAACCCACGGACATCTACTCTCAGTAATCGAACCTACTAGGTGCCTATAACGCCCCTAACAAACTTAGGATAACAGAAAAATATAGGCCCTACTAACCACTTTGTCGCATATAGTAAGTGTAGCGAAAGGTTTTTCTGGTGTGATGATAGCGGTAGAGAAGAAGTAGAATTTCTCTTCAGAAAGTATGAAGTCCCAGTGCCTGACATGCCTAGTTCTTTTCCCATCTGCATGATCGCAGTCCTAAACTTCACCATTTCAGCCATGATGCTTACTTACCAGAGGATATGTAATTTTACCTTCACTAATCAACTAACTTAATTAAAATTAATTAATTACTTTGAACAAAACCAACCCTTTAAACCTTGTGAGCGTCTCCTATTTACTTGGTATGCAATGGTATTATTATTATTACGAAAAAATGTCTAAGTTTTAGATTTTTTTCCAAAAAATTTATTGTTACAAACTATTTGTGGCTCAAGATAGAAGAATACATAGATAATGGCTCAGGATAAAAAATAATATCCCGCGAAAGAGCCCCCAGTGTAGCGAAAGGTTTTTCTGGTGTGATGATAGTGGTAGAGGAGAAGTAAAATCTCTCTTCAGAAAGTATGAAGTCCCAGTGCCAGAGAAGTGCACTGGTATCACAATTGAGTTACGGCTGTGAATACTCTGAGCTGGACAATAGATTTAGGCTTCAGAAGTATACTGTGCCACTTTCGCTATAGTAACCCTATGTGATAATATAATTAAATTAGAAAAAGTAACTCAAAATTTAACAGCTAAAAATTTACCAAGTCAAAGCAAGACTCCCCGCGTTGTACCAGCGCTGTGTGTGTGTGTGTGTGTGTGTGTGTCGTGTGTGTGTGTGTCGTGTGTGTGTGTCGTGTGTGTGTGTGTCGTGTGTGTGTCGTGTGTATGTGTGTGTGTGTGCGTGCGTGCGTGCGTGCGCGTGCGTGTGCGTGTGTGTGTGTGTGTCGTGTTACAAATTTTTTCACAAACAAAGCAAGTGGTACCAATTCTCGCTACAGTAAGCGATTACTGAAAAATGGAATCAAACCTAGTCTAAGTGACCAATTTCCACTTTACAATCAGTTTCTGTCTAGTACTCAATTATGTAGCTTCTATCTGTTACAGATTAACTATTGCCTCAAATTGCCTGCCTCTCTCTTCTATTGTACAGTTATACACGGAATAATGACAAGTACACGTTACCTGACTTCACATCCGACTTGCAGCAAGTACAGTTATAGAAAAGATAGTTTTTTTAAGCTACTTTTTATATATTTATTAAATAAAATGGCAATATAAAAAAGCAACACCCACAACAACACTCCACGCTAATTAGCTCTGATTGAGGTCGAAAAAGCACATTACAAACTTATGCTGTTATCAACGAGCTTGGCTCTCTCATGCAATTAGGTAAAGGTAAAGGATCCCGTTACACGCCTGTTACTATAGCTGTTACTATATGTGGTTTCACCCTGATGATTACTCCTTTTAATAGTTTAATGGCTATTTATGGTCATGCGTGACTACCGTCACGCCTACTGTTCTCCTACCGTGTTAAATGTTGTAGTGAGTGTGCGTGGTGCATTCACACGCCACAGATACACACATCAGAGGCATGGAATGGCGTAACGGCAGGTGTACTGTTAATAACGTTTATTTACGCCACAACACGTTCATGAAATACACAGAATACACATAACTCACAACAAGAAAGTACTATAGTCACATCTCCACTTCTCATAATCATGAGCGCTATATAACATTACTACTGTTCTCTCAGCAACGGTCGGCATCCCCGTGCTTATATAATGAATTCCTCAAATATGCCTCATCAAAGACGCTCTCAACATTGGCGCTCTAATGTAAATAATAAATGGCCTCTCCAGCGATGCTTCCAACATCAGCATTATAATAACTAGACAATGGATCCTTTTTCCCAGCAACGGTTTATCCTCGCCGTGCTGGCAATAATAAATTCCTCAAATATGCCTCATCAAAGACGCTCTCAACCTTGGCGCTTTAATGTATGTGTGGATCCTCTCAATGATAACGATGGCCTCTCAAATATGCTTCATCAAAGACGCTCTCAACCTTGGCGCTTTAATGTATGTGTGGATCCTCTCAATGACAATGATGGCCTCTCAAATATGCTTCATCAAAGACGCTCTCAACCTTGGCGATTTAATGTAACTGTGGATCCTTTCAATGATAACGATGGCCTCCTCAAATATCATATAGATCCGGTTAGCCAACGGACATCATCCTCGCCGTGCTAACTACATCAATGGTGAATACTTTCGGCAATTTCTCGCAAGACTGCACTCCCTGGCAATCTGCAGTAATCTCGCCTTCACTCATCTTGACATTTATATATTCAAACAAATGTCCTGGATCCTTACCTCATCAAAAATACTCACAAACACAATTCTCCAATAAATTCAGAAATTATAGGCCTACACAAATAATATGGCCTTTATAACTTTTGCACTGCGCAGGCATTCTCAAAACACACACTGTAGAACCGACCTCTCCCGTCGGTACCCAAAAACAGACTGCAATTAGTTCACACACTAGACCCGCCAAAAAAGACACGAGACTCGGTTGTTTAAAAAACACAACTCAGTCTCGATAATTGCATGGGCTAGTCACACGAGCTTACTCACAGCTCAAGACAGTTCACAGAAAAAAACATCTCCGCGATTTGAACTGACCAGTGTTCGCCACTTGGAAACTTCTCGATCACACGAGGGAATTCCCCTAATACTATTTTAACTTAACATCAGCTTAACCAAGCAACATAACCCGTAATCGAATCTATTTGCTTAACATTTACAAGATCACTTCCCCTTGATAATATTTACTCTGTAACAACGCCCATTAAGGCATATTGGGAATATGGTGTTAGGCCCATATTTTCTTGACCATCGTCACACTAGGGGTGATGTGGTCAGCATCACGCCGGCCGCCTTAACCTTCCCAGAGTTGCTCCGGTACCCAATTAGGGCTGGGTCGACCCAGGAGCCGTTTGCGGCCTAAAAAATGCAATTAATAACAACAACTAATATCTGGCCAGGTATCAACTGTCCATTCCACCTGAGTACCTGAAAAAAAGGAAACCCCAAAATTGCAGAATATCCCGCTGACTACTTCTGGTCAGCACCACAACTGTCCTACCAAACGTAACGAGCGCTATCTCGCTGTTTACTCCAAGATCTGCCCACTCACAACAATTATCTGAGTCCATCTACCAAAATCCTTCTTTGTCGGCACACTTGTGTTAATATTCAGCTTGCTATTACAGCTGTTGGCGGATCGCAGACGGAGATATTGTAACCCTTTCCTTTCCATACGTTGCTGTCAATCTGTGGAAAACGCTATAATTTCACCACGAAAAGAACTTTCAGGACAAATGTTGAGTCCCTTTGATATACAAGTATACTTTAAATCCAGGATCTAAAGAGGTGGCGATGAATGCACTAAAGAGGTGGTAGGCGTCGTACCCTATTAAAATCCACCATCGACGAAAGCCAGTAAATCCGGTGACTTAGCGTGCTAAATGCGAATGGGTCAGATCTGACACTCGTTGCGGGGATAATAGCACTTGAAATGGTGTGTAGCTTTCCTGAAGAAGACGCTGATTGAGCATGAACGCTCCCGGTATTATGTGTTCTAATATAACGCCCAAGCAATGGGGAATCACCGAATATACCGTAGCATAAAGCTGGAGAAGGGTAGTTTGTGAAAAGGTAAGGGTATGAAAACTATCCGACCCTGCGGGAAGGCAATTTAGGTCGATGGCCCAGTGCTCCCTTAACTCAGTCGGAGTTAGCAGGTTCTCGCTGAAATGAATCATATTTTAAAAAATCCACGATCACCTAGCCGACACAAATGTTACAACATCAAAAGAATAAAAAAGAAATTCATAACCAGGTACATATTAACTTAATACCACCATTCCCACCGAAATAGACTCTTACTGCTGGTCGGCGCTGACCTGTCCCGCAGGTTATCTTTCTCTCTCTCTCCCCGTTCCTTCTCACTGACCGCTAAATAGACGAGCGAGCAAGTAAGTGCCAGGAGCACGCCTACCCGATAGACTCGCAACTTGCGTAATCAGTGGTTACCCACGGCTGGCGGAGGAGGGGGGGGGGGTTGGTAGGTAATGATTCCTGTCCACTTTACGTGGCGCGGAACTGACCTCACAACACATGTGTCCGTTCTGTCTAACGCAGAGGTGTCTAAACAAAATCGCAAGGCCCGTCTAAGTTTATCTCACAGGGCTGCAACACACGTAATACCATCATATTTACATGTACTCATATGACAACATATACGGCTACTCTTGGTAAACCTCTAAATGAGTTACAAATATCCATATAGTAGATAAGTAATCAAATTAATTACAATGCCATTTTGTGGAAAAAATTATAAGGATCCGCCGCAAAGGCCAGAAAATAAGAAAATGGCTTATGGTTACACTCTGTGTTAAAGGAATTCCCACCACATAACAATCAGTTAAATAATTACATTTCGAGGGGGAGGGGGGGGGGGGATTATTCTTTTGTCTCTGACCTAACTCATCTTAAGGTCCATTCACAACTGGGCTTCGCAACAACAAACGTAAGAAGTATACAAATACAATTTCCTTTAATAAAAACTAACTACACGTTCTTAGTGCTTGTTGGGTAATGGCCGAGCTTTAAAATGCTAGAACCCCTACAAATGAACTACCTCCGCCTAAGCCCAAAACTTAAGGAAAAAACGACACAACCAAGTTACGAGATTGTGAAGAATTTCAAAAACACTAAAAGTAGCTGGCAAACTGCACAATGATCTCTACCACCTCAAAACAGAAGTTTCAGAGACTAAAAGCATTTAGAGACAGAAGAGAGCTCATTATATACAAGAAATCTGCCACAGATGGTCGAACACTCAGACTGAGCCCGAAGAAACAGCGTAACAATTCCAGGACACTTTCCTGCCAGTGCTGCAAACTACAAGAGTATTTGCGTAACAGAATGACCTCTCTGGAGCTACGACCTTACCAGACTTTCTCTGGACTCAAAGACACGGGGAAGTTTCCGCCGCCCAAAAACACAAGCGTCTCAGACGCGTCACAAAGTCACTCTTACCATGATTAAAAGACATTTCATCTCCGCTGGCCACTTTCGCGGGAGCAAAAAGGAGTTAACTTGTCACATTAAAGTGACATGCTAGCAGCGACCGAAAACTAGAAAAAAGGTGAAAAATGGGCGTGCTTACAATCAAGAAGAAGTTAGGGGACTGGTAGCTCCACCATAGTGTCAAATTCGCACCCAGAGTCACAGTGATCTAGATTTTGCTGATGGCTTCGCTCATCCGTCCCGTAATTGTAATCAGATGCAAGATTTAATTAAAATACTCGATAAGCGATCACAGTAGTTTGGTCTGAAAAGAAACAGAGAAAAGACAAAATAATGAGAATAAATGCAAGAAATGATAACAAGGTTGAACTTGAAACTACATGATGTAGAATAGCATACATATCTTGGCCGCAAATATAGACAATGTTGTAAGGACAGACAATGATGTTTAAAAAAAAACGCAAAAAATATTAGGAGCTTGCATTGCATTGTGAAACAAATGGAGATCAAGAGAAATCAAGCTCAATGACAAAAAAAGAATCTGCCATTCAGATGTCAAGGCAGTCCTATTGTATGGCTCTGAAATATGGAGAACAGAAAGAACAACAACCCAAAAGCTGCAGACTTTCATCATTGGCTGCTTGCGTAGAATAGAAGAATTAAAATGATATATGACAAAGTCACCAATATGGAGTTGGCCTATCAGGTCGCTGCCCTAGGAAAAATTTAAAAATTAGAAACCTACCCATCACAAAAATATTTATAGAATGTACGATTCTTATATACGCACATTGGGATTCTCGCCGGGGCTACGGAGTTCATGCGCTGTGCTGAGATACTCCTTGTGTGATCTTAAGGAGGAGATTGGAGCACTGATGGAGTAGTCCGTGTGCGATGAAGATAGTCCTTAAAAGCCGAACCAAACTACCAATGTGGAACTGATAACAAAAACCAGACAAGTGCCATTGGAACTAGAGATGAGAAGGAGACGCTGGCGATGGATATTCTTCTTCTTCTTCTTTGTTCGTCCTGAAAAGGACGTTGGTTGCATTGTGTCCGTTTACAGCAAAGGTGCGATATTTGGGCCTTTCGACCGACACATCAGACTTCAGCATATCATTTTTGGGACAGGGTTAGCCTTCTCTCTTCGATCCCTCCTCAATCAGCCAGACTGCAGTGATGCAGCCTGTTTCCAGGACCACCACTTGGAGGTGGAGTAGGGTCTTGGTCAGCTCTAGTTCGCTGACCCTGACGCAGGCAGTCTAGCTGTGGGTCGCTAACTGCATTCCTCACTGTTGACGCATCTTAGGGTCCCGGCAATGGATATGATGGATATGACACACATTTAAGGAACATGTTGATAGCATTACACGACAGTTCTTGTTCTGTAACCCATGGGAAAGAGAGGCAGAGGTAGCCCAGAAGCGCATGGAAAAGAGAACTGGAGATAGAAGTGATAATGATGAGGAAGACGTATAAAGAGCTTGAGCTGATGGCACGTGACCGAAAGACTTGACAAGTGTTTGTTGAAGGCCTATGCTCCTTGGGAAGCTGAAGGGTAGGGATTGATTGCAGTTACAAACGGTTTACATTATTTTTTTTATTTTCAGTGTTACAAATGTGTTAGGGTGGGCGAGATGATGATGATGCTGTTGTGATATGTGATCACTTTCTTGCGCACTCGCAACCGACCCGATCAACAATAAAACTCTGATTCTAAGGCAGGGGCTGTATTTATTCATACAACCCTGTCAGTGACCAAGAGCAAAATGAAGCAAACATTAATCAAATAAACCAACAAACAAAACACCCAGCCAGTGCTCAATTGCTAATCCTGAAACGCAAACAAAGCACCGACTAGTTAAAATCATAATAGTTAAATAATGAGAAACGATACTCTCACCTGCCAAACAGTCCTTCCACACCACCTGACACACTCAACTACCACACACAAACACACACACACAAACACTCATGCATGTCGTCCAATGAGACTAGTATGGTGTTGTGCTTGAGGCTGGCAATCTCACAATGTAACACAGATTGCTACCGAAACCATTACTGCAAGAGCATCTGAATGCTTTGTGAGGGCTTCATGTGGATGCCAGCCACACTGGTGGCCATATGCTCCATAAAGAGCGAGAAGGGTCATAATTTAATCCCAAGTGGGCCTACGTGCTCTCACAAACCATTCTACACATAACAATAATTAAATAGTAATAAAATGAGCATAGAATAATATTCAATGATATGTACAACGAATATTCTCATTAATGAGCATAAACCACCACCTCGCAACTGATCCATCTCAATATTCGTCCCTGCTATCTGAACCATGTCGTATATGCCGACTGATAAGATTGGGAACTCATCATATGAAACACATTGTTACAGAAACAAACCACTGCCATAGCATATAAATGCTTCGTGAAGGCTTCTGTTGGATTAAGGGCACTGGTGTCGCCATACTCCACAAGGAGCAAACCGAGGAACGTTTATGTCTCAAACGTGCTTCACGTACCAAAAGCAGGGGTATCATGTTTACAAGGCATATTAATGACTATAACTAAATACATCACCTAAAGGAAATTTAACACGACAACTATGTACTGTACACAACCAGGAGTAACTAAAGTCGACTGAGACAATAAAACAATTATCGTGAAATAAACTTTAACCTAAACTATCTCTTCCATTACTGAAGAAAATTACATTAACCTGCCTTCATCCACGTGTCAATTCGCACAATATAAAATGGCGTAACATTACTAGGCCTATAACACATGATAACTAAGCGTGTTATTGTCGACTCACAGGCGCCACCTTTATACACATTGCATGATGCTTTTCATAAACACGTGGCTGCCATCTTGCCAATAGTTAATATTAGTAGTAGACTGCTTTTCTGCCCGGTCACACAAATGAAATTGGTTCCTTTTATATTCTCTTTTCTTGCCCGGTCTAATGAATGAAATAATTGCTACTAAACTCTCACAGCTGTGATTTGGACTTAACACTAGTAAAATCTATCCACACATTATTTTCACTCATTTATAACTTTAAAACTAAATCTAATGTCCTGGAAGAAATCTCCTTTGGAAACACATCTATCTATTTTGTTAAACACTAGAACTGTGCCACGCTGAATACTAATAATGAAACTACAGAACACTAAAGCTAATTTCTACAAAATACGCTAATTATAGCTCACGTGCTCTGGTTTCTTTGTCCATCTCCTACCCACACAGGGCGCCTCGTTTCGTTTGTTCTCTCTAGCCTGTTCTTGCAAAAAAGGGTCTTTCACCGGCTCACCCTCTCTTTATATAGTCCGCTAAGCTTAATCACTCACGGGCTAGTCCGCGCGCGCAATCGTGAAAACGCCGGCTGGCGCAGGAAATGAAGGCATTGTTATGGCCCTCTTGAAGAAGCGAAAACGCAAATATGAACTTCATGGAGATTTTGGGGAGTTTATTATTGCCCCATCACATACTCTGGCCGTGTGATAGGGTGGGCGAGAGATGATGATGCTGTTGTGATATGTGATCAATTTCTTGCACACTCGCAACCGACCCGAACAACAATAAAACTCTGATTCTAAGGCAAAGGCTGTATTTATTCATACAACCCAGTCAGCGACCAAGCGCATAAAGCAAACATTAAACAAATAAAACAAAGCAAACAAAACACCCAGCCAGTGCTCAGTTGCTAATCAAATTTAAGGCATGTTCTTGCTTGAACTAGACTTCAGTATTTCTCAATAGCTTGTTCTCTCTCCGCGACAGGCGATCAGAATGATAAAGAATTTAAACTGACGCGGTAGCCTGGACGCTTCTCTTCTCTGATTGGCTGCTATCCGTAAGCGATATGACTAATGTTCTATTTTTAGATCCTGACTGAGTAACACTAAAATGGCTGCCAAATCGCTCTATGTTGTAGTAAAAAGGCAGAGAATGACAGACAAAATGGCGATGACAAGTTGGTGCTGTCACATAAACATTGGGGGAGGGGGTGGGGAAAGAAGGTAAGAGATGTGTGACCTTGCATAGGAGGGGTGACGAAATGTGACACGCGAGGGGAAAACTTGGGTGGGCGTGTTAACATAGCAACAATTACCATGATATACTATTATGTCTGTCTTCACTTTTCTGACATATTTCGCGAGCTAGGAGATAATCACGTGCGAGGCTACTTAAGATGTTGTAATGGTGTCCAGGAACCTCTGAACGGTTAAGTAGCACTTGAGTAAATGATTTGCAAATGAACACTCATAGACAGAAACGTAACTACGATAAGGCATAAGAAGCATGTGCCCTAGATACTACGTCGTTGTATTTGTCCAGGCCGCTATCAACCCTAGTTCATAAGCCTCTGTTCATAGACAAACACCTGTTTATATCCACAGGGTCAGCTTCCACTTCAGATACATGACATAGGTGTTGAGGACATGTGGAATATCATTCTAAAGGACGATTCTTTCATTTATAACGGTAGGAGTTTTGCTAAAACCCGATTTGTTACCTCTATATAGTGTATACACGTAACACAACGATAGGGCCAAGGGGTCATCCACATATGACATCACGCAATTGTTGCCACTTTTAAAAGCCCACCCCTTGTTACATGTTCGTTACACAAACCCAGACTCCCCTGTACTCCTTGTTATATGATGGCACAAACCTCTTAGCCTTACATTACCTTCTGTTTCCAAATGGTTTTGTCAAATTGAAATAAAATAATGTCATGAAAATTTAGTTAACTGGTGCAGACAGAATAACAATCTTTTAAATTGCAATGTTTTTAATTAATCATGCTTTTAAACAAAATTCCTTGGATGGTTTACTATTGTTAAATTTATTACGATATCTCTCCTTTTGGATTAATGTAATCGCAAATAATAAAAGATAAATTAGATGTAAAATAAACACATCTGTAACTTCATTCCTTAATTATGTTAAAGTTCAATAAATTAATGTTAAACTTCTGGCACATCCAAAAAAAATGTGATATCTTCCCTTTCATGTGCAGAGTCCCAGCACTAGACAGGGTCTAACCTTTGCCCATACCACTAAATGCATTTGCATTCCCTCCCCGCCCCCAAACACGCACAACTTTAAATGTTTACACCAGCCTGAGTACCGTCTTTCATCTTAAAATTGTTTGTGTCTTTGATCTCATCGGTCCGTTGTCGGACTGATGATAAAGTGTTATAGTTTTGATGTTTAAATCTAATTTTAAACAACAGTTTCATTTATTTAGTCTTTATTTTGTTTTTAAGGTGCATATTACTTTATTCTTTAATGCATGGAGGCAAATCTGAAGTTATATGATCACCAGCTTTGCACAATGGTATAGTATGTATTTTTGGATGTGAATCTCTGTCTGTGATACCAATTAAACCCTCATTGATTCTTGAAATCATCTACACACTTCCAAGGATTCCCCCTGTGGTGAAACGTGTTGACAACCCAGCATTGCACATTAAGCTTGGAGGAGTCACTTGAGGTCCAGACGTAATTATTTGGCTTTTACCTTGCTGACTGCATGCAGGAGGTTCTCACTATGGACCCCATGATGTGCATGGGAAGCTGAGATGTGGCACTGCGTACGACGTAACGATTCCTTGGGGGAGCTCAGAGCCAGAGCATAGTATTTTAGCTCTGAAGTAGTTGGAGGGCCATCTTGGATGGCTTCTTCCTCCTAGCGTTGGACCAGATGTGACGATCGTTTACATGCAAACCAAGTTGGAGAAACTGGAGCTCATGACTTCAACTAAACACGTTTCAGAATGGCAGAAAAGCCACAGGACAAGCCTAGATCTACACTGTACATAAAAGCAAGGACTCTTCAGCTTGGCACTGGCTACAAAAGAGCAAAAAGCAAGCAGCCCTAGTTAAACAACAACAAATTTATATTTTAAACAGCAATATATAATTCAAAAACAATGTTAATCAGTTACATGTAGAGGTTATAACAATTATCCGATAGTTTAAATGAGATTGTAATGTTAATATACGTCGTACGCGAGGGTCTTGTTTCTTACTGCAGATCAACGTAGAGTGTCGGGATGGGACTAAATCTATTTTGAACCGACATCATTTATGAAAAAAAAAGAGTTAACCTCAATCATATTTTTTGAGCGACTCGTATTTTTTTTTTTTTTTGCTTTCTGCACACTTCCCCATCTTAGTACACTTCCTCACACAATGTTAACCCCTAACCCATCACTCGTGACGTCACAAGTGGACGACTCCATAATTTTACAATTACATAGCTACAATAAAGTACTTACTTAGTCGTTCCTCCTCTACCGTGAGGTGTAGAGGTTTGCCAGAGAGAACGCCATACTATCCTATAGACTGTCTTCCTCCTGGCCTGGTTCTATTCTCGGTCCTTCAGAGATTGTCTAATGTTGTCCTCCCAGCGGACCCTGGGTCGTCCTGGAGGTCTGGATCCCTGGTTTTTGGCCACCCGTACTTACTGTGGCAGCCGATCTTCTCCCATTCTGCAGACATGGCCAAACCATCAATAGAGTACAGAAACAGGTTTTTGTTGTTCAAGAGAATTGTCGCGAGAGGTTTATGTTAGTAGGTGAAATATTAGATGAGGGGAACAAAAAGGTGTATCAGATTATACCAAGAATAGCTGCCAGATAAAAGTATTGGCCTTAAAAACAATACCCCATTCCCAGAAATGAGTAATGGTGTATAGAGGTCATAGGTATTAGTCAGGCTGTAAAGATTGCTGGTCGAGATGGTAATGAGCAGTACCAGAAATCTAGATTGCCTCCTCTCGATGACCAACCTATGGGCTGTTAATGTATCTAGGGGTAATTAATAAAATTAGTCACTTCTACAAACGGAAACAAGTTACTCAAGGCTCTTGGTACAATTAGGTCAATTTAATTTATATGCAGTAATTGCTTCTTTTTCTTTTTTAAAAATAGAAGAATATAGTGAAAAATAATGAAGATGGTGATCCAGACTTATACAATAATTACAGTATCAAGCTTTAATACAAAAAGTCCATGTCTATTTTTTTCTTGTAAAGATCACTTTTTTCCAAGTGTTACTTGTATTTAAAATGTCAATTTATCTTTCTTGCTCTTACACTTGAACTTGTAATTAAGAAAAGTCTTGATAAAAGTCTTTTGATTTTAGACCAGGTCTTCAGCACTATTGCTTAACCAATAACTCAGTCTCATCATTAATAGTCTCTAGTACGTGTGATGTGCAATATTGTGCTTCAGTCTCGTATCAGACTTAACTGAAGTGACTTCACCGCCTGCTCCTCTGCTAAAACTGTATCTGGTACAGCCCAAGTCTTTGGTTTCCTCAACTACAACTTGATGATAATATTGAGGGCTTGACTGATGCTTAGACGTGCCTCTGAATCTCAACAACCCTCAGTTTAGCTGGAAAGGTAGTGTTATTTGATACCATAGTACCTGAAATACATAATATCCTAGGCTAGTATCTGGTCATAATCTCTATCTTTATCAAAAAGGTGAGATTTGTGAGCCTTTCAGAAAGTAAATGGTAATACAGAATAGATAGATAAAGTCAGTGAAACATTACATGAAAATTTCTCATAAAAACTATATTATCATTCTTTACACTCAATTTTCTCTAACTGTCCATGAGTGGTTTCACTAAAAGAACATAGGCCTTGTGATAATGGTTAAGTATATATTCAAATTATACAGTGAATCACTCCCTCCTATTCTTTCAGTGTTCCTACAGTGTTGATACATACAGTAATCATAAAAAGCTTACTTAATCTTCTGAAAACTGTTCCACCAATTCAAACTTTAGTATAATTTATTTCAAATTAATTCGCACAGAGATGCCCAGCCTACAATGGCGGTTTCCGTCCGAGAGTTGAAATCTTTCCATCTGCCCACAAATAATAGTATATCCATATTTATATTTAGATCACTCTTACCGCCAATTCCAGAATGCACACAGAGTTTTAAAAAACCATTTACAGGCCCCACACACCGTGGATGGCAAAGACGTTGGGGTGGTGACTTCTGTGGTTGATTCAATTTTGGCGGCGAGAGTGATTTCCTTTCCACTGGTCTCTTCTATTTATTCTTTACAAAACAACTACCGGCAAATCGTGAACAGTGATCTGTTTGGCTGTTACGTTTCATTCATCGTTCCTTCCAACACTTCAAAAATCTGTCGTTCCTAGATAAACTGTGTGCTTGTTTCAAAACATCCAATAGGCCTTACTCCGTTAATATCCAACTGATTTTATTCATTAAAACCTAGTTTCAGCCGATATGGATCTATCGTTAGAACTAACTTTCTCTGACTTCTGACCCTTGAATCTCTTGCCAAGGCAGTCGAAACATTAAAACACTGCCAAGGACTCATGTTTTACTGCCTTCAAACTACTTTTCCTCTGACAATCCGGCTCACACAACGACGACACAGGTATCAGAATAAAGCTCCACTTCTGTACTGTATAACTGGATTAGCTTAAACATATGACATTCTCTTGCTGGTCTCTACTGTTAATGGAAACATATCCAGGATTCTACGATTCTCTCTTACCATATTGTTTACTATCTTACATCATAAGATCACGCCTTAGGCAACTATTTCCCCATTGGCAGGACTTTTAGCGCACAATCTAACCGTAGTTTCAAATATCGATTGCCTAAGATAATGGTCTGGTAACTTGTGACAAGAATGTACTGGAACAAGTCAAGAGTTTCTCATATCTTGATCACATAATAACAGAAGATGACAGATGTGAAACAGAAATCAAGAAGAGAATATGAATGGCCAAAACTACATCCAACAACATGAGACATATACTGACATCTAAACAATTAACTGACACATTCAAACTGAGAATCATCAAATGTTATATATTCTTCCTTACTATATGGGGAGGAAACATGTACAATAAGCAAGCAATTGAAAGAAAGAATAGTGGATTTTGAGATGCGGAAATGTAAAAGAATGGGGCGCACGTCATGGAATAGAAGAAAACAAGTAAAAGGTCCTAGAAAACCAAGGCATGACAAGAGAATTAATGAAGGACATTAAAATTAGGTAACTAAAATATTTTGGCCATATAAAAAAGAGATAACACCTTACGGAAGCATGCAAAGTTGAAGACCAACGTGCACAGAGAAGACAGCGCTATAAGTGGGAAGATAACACCCCGAAATCGACAGGAAAGAGTCTATCAGAGTGCACCATCAAGACAAGAGACAGAAGACGTTGGAGATCCATTGCAACCGACCTTCGTTGCGGAGATGGTAGCTGGTGACGATGAGAATGTACCTATAGTAGATAAACATTATTACAAGAAATTAAGGAACACACAGCTAGCAAAGGAAATAATATGTAATATATAAGGTATTCCCTTTGTTATGTTTTTAAATTATCGCATTTAGCTCATTAATCTGTACGTTTTTTTCTCTAGATCAAACATATATTGCATCTATAACTTCTGCTATAGAGATATTAGCCACTTCCAGTAAAGCTCGTAGAAAAAGGGCAATTAACAAGCAGCCGAATATCTTGATGAGCATCGCAGAGTCAGGAAACATAAATATTTTGGATAACACCACATTGTTTAATTGGAACAACATATCAAAGATTGGCGGGGTTTCTGGATTTCCAATGACATTGGATAATACCACAGTGACCAAGTCCATTGTTACGGGAGAGCTGACAGCTATAAAGAAAGTGTCAACCAACCAACAGAAATACTTTGCACAAACAGTAAGTAAATATAAATAATTAAAAGACATAAGGAGGACACCATACAATTTTATTTCTGTCTAACGACTGCCTGTTGATTACTGTCGCATAGATATTTATGATCAATAAGTTTTCTATATTCCTTTCTTTTCTACCCGTGTCCTTTACTTTATTATCGCTCTTTTATCCTTTTTCCTGTTTTTCGCCTTCGTTCGTTTGCGACTAAATATATTTCCCCATTCTGACTTTGCCGTTTCGTTTTCTCCTACTAGTAACACATTTTATTACGTAATGTGTCAGTCCCTGGACGAGACGAAATAGTTTGAGAATTCATTCCGTCAGACATAGAGAGCAGACATTTGTCTACATGTTCATATGTCACGAGAGTTTTCTTCGGCTAAGTTCTCGGCGTGAGGTGTGAACGGCGCCGTCATGCATAGCTCAGAAATGATAATGTCGTAGTGGGTGTGAAGACGCGTTTTGGCAGTTATGGCCAGCGTTTAAAGTTAATGCGAAGTGTTAAGAGAGGGAGAGAGAGAGAGAGAGAGAGAGAGACCGGCGCTATTGCGGGTTTTCGTAATAGCGTGGGATCCTTTGTCCATTTTCATATATCTACACGAGTAGCTTAGACTATTCATTCAGTTCTCCAAATTTTGCAGTAGACAGGCTGCTCGTGCTAAGGAAATTAGCTTGCATAGCGAAGTCTTAGTTTGTTCTCGACAATTTGCCGAGCTTCTAGACTACCAATAAATATAAGCGTATAAATTCTAAGTTGTGCGATCGCCTGTAGTTCTGTCTGGAGGTAAATATTACATATATCTAGTAGTGTTGAGTGATTCAGTGATAACCGCTTGTTTCATTTTACTAGTGAGATTCCTGTGCAGAAGTAATTAATTTATAAGTCTGTTATATTCTCTAGTCGACATGTTACAGTGGAAAGCAGAATAAACTATAATTTCTAGCTTAAACTCATGCAGCTGTAAATGAATTTTATTAAACTGCTAATAATCAGTCGAGAATATTTTAAACTAACTTATAACTGCACTGATTCATCATTGAGTATTGACGAAATACGTATGTATTTCTAATTCATGATGAGTTATTTTATTAAAGTAACTTATTTCACGGGAGATTTAAACGATAAGACAAGCTCTACGCTTGCAGTTTATAATGTAAGTTATAACCGAGGAATAGTATGTATAAGTATTTTATATGTTGTTTTCTCTTTATTCAGTGAAACTGGGGTAGCCCAACTTAACACGGTTTTAGTACAGATAAATATCTGTGAAGAACAAAAACATTTTTTTCTTAAAGACTTGGGTGTATAAAGTAAAACCTGTCTGGCATTGCGCTGGCTTCCAGAACGACAGAGTACCCATGCCCCGAACTTTAAGATTAAATGAAGTAACGGGCCCATCGAGCCAGATTTAATTCTTCCTGAGAAAAACTCAAGTACATTTCAGCCCGTGTGGCAAGTAAAATATTACAATCAATAACCTTTCCGTCATTGTTGACAAATTGTGGTGTGACCAGGAATTTTACCTTTGATCGAAGTTAAAAACCTGACATTTTTCCTAAGTAGGGGAAACCTCGTGATTCTGACCCTGTGAGCCCGCTTAAAACTAATTCTTACCTCGTGATTCAAGTGACACTAACCTTAGTCTGAAAAATATTCGCATGAAGAGGACGCTCCCCGGAACCATTGGATGAACCCAAAAATCTGCAGAGCTGGGATCCGCTTCATTAAAAGAAAGACTTTAAAGTCTGTGGGTGTCCTAAAGTTGCGCCAGACGGCGAACAACAGCATGATTGTAGGTAAGATGTATGTCAGGGCCCTGATAAATGAACAGAGAGAAAGCAGGAACGAGTGACTATTTTATGGTATACTAAATGTCACCCACTTTGTATTTCTTTATGCAAGGGTTTTTGTTGCTAACAATATTTTCCTTAGGATAGATTAGAGTATCAAAGTTTGTTCATACCTTTAAAGGGAAATCATTAGACCACAGCAGATGTATCCGTGACTCTTTGGGGCTATCACTTTTCTTCTAACAGGACTGTGGGCTATCCATCGAGGGAAAGGATCATTCCAATGGGTCTATCATTCTTGTAGCAATTCATTGACTTTATGACTATTTGTATGTGCTTGATGTAGTTTTTATGTGTTGTGATGGAATTTTCTTCTGATAATTAAAAATTCAATTAAACTTAATTAGTGTGTTGGTCAGCTCGTTCCAAATTATCTATATTTTCATTTGTCATAGTTTCACGTCTGTGCGTCTATTGTAGTCCATTAGGTGTGTGTGTGTGAGGTATATATAAATTAATATATATTATACTAGACGGTCTGACAAATCTTAATCTGTTGTAGATGATAGGCTGATTGAGAGAAATCATCTCGAGGGTCAGAGACCGACTCTAATATATTTCCTCCATCTCACTCGATCTATTTCTACTTATATCTTACTGAGATATCACCTGTTTCTATTGCTATTTAGAAGGTACCAAATTTAAGTCTTAATTCACCTATCGCAAATCTACGACAATTACTGTCGTAAATTTATTTTGAGAGAAAGAGTCTTAGAAATAGTAGTCCGGTTTAGAGTGTAGAATGATGGTGAAAAAAGCTCAGTGATAGAAATGTAGAGATTAAATAGTTGCTTCACAGAGTGCTGGAGGAGAGTAAAGACAGACTTATTTACGACAAATCGTTTCTCTCAATCTACTCTTCAGGCTCATACTGGTCAAACAATTATTTGCCAGTTTCCAGACACGCACATGCTCTCACACCGATTTGGTGCTTTAGACACACAGACGACGTGGATACAACTATCTTAAACAAATAGGGGAAATTTTATGGGCTTTGGGTAGTCCAACACAATAACGATTAAGTTTATGTTGTTTATTAAAGTTAAAAAAGACAATCACTAAAATAATCAATTGTTTACAGCAAGAATTTTAAAAATTACAGAAAAATGCAAATAACAAGGTAGGGAGGGGTGAAGAAGATTGGTATCGACTAAGCCCGTCCCGCTTATTAGACAAAGGTAAACCCAGTCCAAAGATAAATAGTTATCAGGAACGTAGGTAAGTTAACCTAACAGTGAAGTTAATTACTCTGAAAAGAGGTGTTTCAAAATTAGGTATAGGTGGTAGAAAGAATCATGTTCTTCCCAATTGTTCTTCCCTTTACTAAGCAAATGAAAAGGAGGGGGTTTTAAACAGAGTTAACAAATTATCAACTATCCCACTTAAAGGAACAATGCAGGGTATACAGAAAATTATATTACCAGGTAAGCAAGTTAATAAAATGGTTACAAAAAAGATTAAATTTCCTGTCATTCATACACGCGCGTGAGGATCCACACTCATATATTCACACACTTACCGATTACAGCATCAGACACTCCAATAGAATTATATATACAGCAATTACACTCTTGACACATGAAAAGGTCTGGTACTTCCGTGTCCCGCCCCAGATGTTGCGAGGTTTGCTGATAGCAACTATTCTCACTTATCGCCGGACTTGAAGCCTAAGAGTTATTGTGTTTTATTATATAAAAAGGAGTCTATGGGATGGCACTGACACAGTTCGACACAGGGGTGAAAATGAAGTGGTCTCTTTAATCTTCCGCTAGTGGTAAAATTCCTTCAATGCGTGATGATAGTAACTGACCGGTAAGTTTATTAATCCAGTGAGGAAAAACTTAAGCCGTCACAGTTCAGGAAAATATGTACTCTCTCACAGTAGGGCAGTAAATAAAGTATCGCTACTGGCACTGTTCAACTTCCAGTTTATCTTACAGATTTGTAATTTTAATATGATGATTGTTCTTTAAATAGTCTTGGGTAGGCTTTCTTTCATGTAATTATGATAGATAGGTCGCCTTGAACCGCCACAAGATTAAATTTAAAAATGTTTCATCAATATATCTGGAAGTTTTTTAAGATGATTTCTTTATTGCTGGGATCGCAAAGGTTACGATCACTCTGTAAGGAAGAAAAAGACATGTAATATACCGAAAAATCAAATAACATTCTAAAGCGCGATGAATTTCCCGTTAAGACTATTCATATATATATAAGCAAACTCTCAGATTGGGATGCTGGAACGTCCGGACTATGTTGACTGGACTATCCGAAAACCTACAGGATGTAAACGATGTAAGGAAGACAGCCATAATTAATGATGAGCTTAAACGACTTCAGTTGGATATAGCTGCACTTCAGGAAACGCGCCTGGCGGGCTCTGGAACGGTGAGCGAGAAGGACTACACATTTTATTGGCAAGGGAAAGATCTTAATAAAGCTAGAGAACACGGAGTAGGTTTTGCGGTCAAAAAATCGCTAACTAAAATGGTTGAACCAGGCGAGAATGGATCAGAACGCCTGTTAACGCTCCGCCTGCAAACTAGCACAGGTCCCATCACCCTTGTCAGTGTGTATGCTCCTACTCTGTACTCTGCCTCAGAAGCTAAAGATGAGTTCTACGAGAATCTAACAGCAATTATCAAAAGCATACCTAGGCAAGAACAGCTTGTTCTCCTTGGTGACTTTAACGCTAGAGTGGGTGCCGATAATGTTTCATGGCCTTCATGTCTGGGCAGGTTTGGTATTGGCAAGATGAATGAAAATGGACAACGGCTCTTAGAGTTGTGCGTCCACCATGACCTCTGCGTGACCAACACCTACTTTCAGACAAAACCCCAGCATAAGGTGTCATGGAGACACCCACGATCCAAGCACTGGCACCAACTTGACCTGATTCTCGTCAGAAGGCCACTCCTCAGGTCTGTGCTCTCCACGCGCTCGTACCATAGTGCAGACTGTGATACAGATCACTCCTTGGTTTGCTGCAAAATCAGAGCACAACCAAGAAAACTCTATCGTGTCAGACATGAAGGGAAACCACGCATTGATACCAGCAAGATGTCAGACCCTTTCATGATCGCTCAATTCACTGCGACCTTCGAGAAAGTGCTCAGTAGCCCTCAGCAAGGTGATACTATTACAGAGAACTGGGAGCATCTACGGAACACCATTCAAAGTACTGCACTTGCCACCTTTGGTAAGAAAACAGCCAAGTCAAATGACTGGTTTGATGCTTCATCAGATGTGATGGCACCTGTCATTGAAGCTAAGCGCAGTGCTATGAATGAATACAAACGTTCACCGAGTGCCAGAACCCTACAGATCCTGAGGGCTACGAGAAGCAAAGTTCAACAAACTGCTCGACGCTGTGCAAATGACTACTGGCTCCAGCTCAGTGAGAGCATCCAGATCGCAGCGCAAACAGGCAACATTAGACAAATGTATGACGGTATAAAGAAAGCACTTGGCCCCCATAAAAGTAAGACGGCACCGCTAAAAACCATCAGCGGAGAGAAGCTAACCGATAAGGGTAAGCAGATGGAGAGGTGGGTCGAGCACTACTCTGAGCTTTACGCTAGAGACAATACCGTTACGCCTGCAGCCCTTGATGGTGTCAACAGTCTGCCAACTATGGAGGAGCTGGATGCCGAACCAACATTAGAGGAACTCAGCAAGGCCATTGATAGCTTGGCCTCTGGCAAAGCACCAGGCAGTGATGGGATTCCTTCTGATTTAATCAAATGCTGTAAGAGCACGCTATTACATCCCCTGCATAGGATGCTGTGCCAGTGCTGGGAAGAGACAACTATTCCTCAAGACATGCGAGATGCCAAGATTGTAACACTGTATAAAAATAAAGGAGACAGAAGTGATTGCAATAACTACAGAGGCATCTCTCTTCTTAGTATTGTTGGTAAGGTGTTTGCCAAAGTCATCTTAATGCGACTACACAAGTTAGCTGAGCGCATATATCCAGAGTCACAGTGTGGATTCCGAGCTGGCAGATCAACAACAGACATGATCTTCTCTCTCCGCCAGCTTCAGGAAAAATCAAGAGAGCAGAAAAGACCATTATATATCGCCTTTATAGACCTCACAAAAGCATTCGACCTGGTTAGTAGGGATGGACTCTTTAAAATCCTCCTGAAAATAGGCTGCCCTTCTAAAATGCTGGAAATGATAAAGTCATTCCATGACGGCATGAAGGGAACAGTCCAATATGCTGGAAGCACGTCACAGCCCTTTGATATACGAAGTGGCGTTAAACAAGGCTGTGTTCTGGCTCCGACCCTCTTCGGAATCTTCTTTGCCTTACTCTTGAAACATGCATTCAGAGATGCAACTGAAGGAATATGCCTTCACACTAGGTCAGATGGCCGTCTGTTTAATCTTTCAAGGCTGAAGGCAAAAACAAAAATCAGAAGGGTCACTATAAGAGACTTGTTGTTCGCTGATGATGCTGCAGTCGTCACTCAAAGCCAACAGGAGCTTCAGAGCTTGATGAATCGCTTCACTAAAGCATGCAAGGACTTTGGCCTCACAATAAGTCTAAAGAAAACGAATGTGCTGAGTCAGTATGTGGGTGCTGCACCAGTTATCACTATCGATAACTATGAATTGGCAGTGGTGCACCACTTCACATACCTAGGGTCTACCATCAATGACAAACTCTCACTGGATACAGAAATCGACAGCCGCATTGGCAAAGCTGCAACTACCTTTGCCCGCCTCACATCGCGTGTTTGGGGAAACTCTAAACTCACAATGAAGACCAAAGCTGCGGTATATAATGCCTGCGTCACCAGCACACTCCTATATGGCAGCGAGACCTGGACGACCTATGCTAAGCAAGAAAGAAGGCTCAATACCTTCCATTTGCGGTGTCTACGCCACATCCTCGGCATCTCGTGGAAAGATAAAGTGACAAATGTCGAGGTGTTGTCACGTGCTGGCCTTCAAAGTATGTATACGCTTCTTAGACAACGCAGACTTCGCTGGCTTGGCCATGTTCGCCGCATGGAAGATGGTCGCATCCCAAAAGATATCTTCTACGGACAATTAGCAGATGGCAAGAGAACAGTTGGGCGACCACAGCTGAGGTTCAAAGATGTGTGCAAGAGAGATATGAGGGCACTGGACATGGATCCAGCAACATGGGAGGATGAAGCTGCCGATCGCACTAAGTGGCGATGCTATTTACGGCGCCACCTCAGATTGGGCGAAGAGAGGCTCACACAAGAAGCAGAGGTGAGGAGAAAACGTCGAAAGGAGCACCAGGAAAATAAGCAGCTGAGGGCTGTCACCTCAGGGGCGCATTCCCATAGTCAGTTATGACTGAAGGGGTTATTATTATTATTATTATTATTATTATTATTATTATTATAATATATATATATATATATATATATATATATATATATATATATATATATATATATATATATATATATATATATATATATATATATATATATATATATTAGCGTATATAATTATGTATTTAATAAACACTGCGCGAGTTCTAATGGTTAAAACACACATCTATAAATATAGGACTTAACTAAATTTATTAATTATACATTCCTTCGCGACTTTAAAAGTTAATTACAGCATTTAAGCATCTATTATCTTTTTTGGAAATAATATAGCAGATATATCATTACATGTACAACTGGAATATTGAGATGGTTTAATTTAATAGAGTTAAATTAACACAAAATCCAGTGAAATGGAATGAATGAACTAGACCACTGATCACTTTACACAATATATATATTACCGTTTTGCACAGAAATAGAATTCACTGCAAATATATATATAAATCCAGGGGATAATCTAGCAGGATTTCAAATATAGCTAGTGCTTCTGTAGAGGTCTGGCCAACGAGTGATAAAGTGTATTTCTACGTGGTCTGTATATATCTAACTTAATTGCAAGATGAGTGGGACATGAGAAAATTGACACCTTTTTAGATCTCAGGACACTTTTGGGGATCTGACCGCCAGACTAAAGAGAGATGCCGCCCCTGGTCTTCGTATCTCCGCTCGCTGCTGCGATCGGTTCTGTGTTTAACACCGAGATGCGAAATACCTGCAGGAACTTGCGTCGCTCGTTTGAGGGACCACTACTGTCTTTGATCGTGGCGCTAGTCTTTCCTGAAATCCCCCAGTCTGTGTCTTTGATCGTGGTCGCTACTATCTGTTTGATTCTGGCGCCGCCCCCTCTGGGCAAGTTAATGAAAATACTGCATATGATTGCTCAAGAGATGTCCATGGGCGTGATTTAATCTCTCCTTAAATCAATGCGATGACCAGAATGAACGATAGGTAAACTGTCCACACATTAATCAGCAAACGTGTTTGCCCTCTGTGTGGAACGGTTGCATAGCTAATGAGTCCAGGTGAGAAAAAAAATCCCGTTTGACGAAAGGTTACAATATTCGGGGGCACTGATGTTATCCAAGGGGTCGCTACGAAGGTCGTACTATATCATCCAACACTTAGGGTCATTCATGGTCGGCTGAGTTCGTCTGTCACAATCGTCCCCTCTTTTGAGACATGAAAACCTTTTTTCATTTTTGATTTATGACGATGAAGCTGCCTTGAACGGTAGCTTTAGGATGATTGGTATCTTCAACTTCCTCTTTTTCCTCCGTAGTCCAGTTTCTATTCAGGAAATCAGCCCCGACATTCTGTCTTCCCGGAATGTATTCCACTTTGAAAGAATAAACGCTTAAAAGAAGGGCCCAACGCATGACCCTTGCGTTAAATTCTTTATTGGCACCAAGAAATGCTAACGGAGCGTGGTCTGTTTGCACTGTGAAAGATGTACCATAGAGAAACTCATGATGGCGTCTGATACCATCAATCAGAGCGAGGCATTCTCTTTCGACTACGCTGTAGTTCCGTTCAGCTTTATTTAATTTCCGACTGCCATAAGCAACTGGAAATAGCATGTTCAGGTCACTGTCCTCGGCTTGAAGCAGTGTTGACCCGATGCCCTGACCTGACGCGTCGACCCGTAATACAAAAGGTTTCTTGAGGTCAGGCATCCTCAAAATGGGGTATGCAGACAACTGTCCTTTCAAAGTGCTGTATGCGTGTTCGCACTTTTGATCCCACATGACCTTATCCGGACGCCCTTTCTTTGTAAGGTCAGTCAGAGGTGCCGTCAGTCCGTTGAAGTTCTGGATGTACTTCTGATAGTATGCACATAGTGATATGAAGGAACGTACGTCTTTCTTCGTTCGGAGTCTTTTTGCTGCCACTATTTTCTCCACGTTCTTCTTAATAGGCCAACTGCATCCGTGAGAAATAGTATGCCCCAGGAAGTCTAACTGTTAAACCCGATGAGACATTTGCTAGATCTGGCTGTGAGACCAGTTTCCTGTAGTCTCCTGAGGAGCATAGCAACCGTAGCAATATGTTCTTCGTAGGTTTCCGATGCAATTAATATGTCATCCATAAAATTATGGATATGGGGATTTTGCAAAGGTTCTAGAAGCTTCCTCATCATCCTGGTGAACACTCCTGGTGTGTTATGCAAACCGAACGGCATCACATTAAATGTGTAATGTCCTTCACTAGTGCTGAAAGCTAACAAAGGTTTAATTTCCTCCTTGACTGGTATTTGATAATAACCTTTACTGAGGTCAATCTTGGAGAAAATCTTTGCTTTGCTGAGCTTGGTGAACAACTCAGAAACATCAAATTCAATGAGATTTGTTCGACCAGGTACATCCGTTAAGACTGCACTGTACTGTTTTAGTATAGCCCTGGTTTCTGTTTGTTGTTCTGGTGAGAGATTGTCGCCGAACTTGACATCTTTAAAGGATTCTGTGGGTTGCAATGGATACTCCATGCAACCATCATCATCTTCCTCGTCTTCCGTTGCTATGACGACAGCCAGGAGATGCTCGGAGGATGGCACTGGTCTCTCCAAATATTTCTTAAGGAGATTTACGTGGAAGACCTTCTCCTTTCCTTTTATCGAGATCTTGTAATTAGTACGTGAGATCTTTTTAAGGACGGTAAAGGGTCCTTGCCATCCGATGCGAAGTTTATTGCTTCCGGTTGGAAGTAGCAACAAAACTTTCTCCCCTGGTTTTAGTTCTCTCTCTTTTGCAGCTTTGTTGTATCTTTGAGCATGTTTAGCGCGGGCTTTCTTAAGGTTGGTAGTAGCTAGATCCCATCCTAGCTTTAGCCTTTCCTTGAGCTCAGATACATACTTGCTTGCAGAGACGACTGTCTCGTCAGCCTTTTGGTCTGTCAGGGACCGAAGTAAGGCTTCTAGTGGCCTTTTTATAGGTCTGCCAAATAAAAGTGTAGCTGTCGCGAATCCCGTAGACGCTTGAGGTACATCTCGGTAGGCGAATAAGGCAGCCGACATATATAGGTCCCAGTCTTCCGGTTTCTCCTGACCCAGCTTACGTAACATGGTGGTGAGGGTGCCGTTAAAACGTTCCACGAGCCCATTTCCGGCCGGATGGTAGGAACTTGTGTGGATATGTTTGGCCCTCAAGATCTTAAAGATCTCCTCCATTAACAGGCTACGGAATTGGGATCCATTGTCCGTCAAAACTTGTTGAGGGAATCCCAACCGTGTAAAAATTTGCACGAGGGCTTCTGCGACATCCTTGGAATCAGTGCATGTTAGCGGTATAGCTTCGGCCCACATTGTGCAAGTGTCGACTAAAGTCAGGATGAACCTGTTCTTTCTTTTGGTCCTCTCCAGGGGTCCAATGATGTCGACAGCAACCCGTTTAAATGGAGTACCCACTATTGGCATTTGCCCCATAGGTACTGGGGTGTCAAGTGCTTTGGTGCTACCCGTTGGCACTGTGCGCAGGATTTCGCATACCTGATAATGTCAGAGTTCATTCCTGGCCACCAATAGTGGTTTTTTATTCGCTGAATAGTGGCGTTTTGTCCCATATGTCTGCTAAAGGGAAGAGAGTGCCCCATTTCTAAGATTTGGCTTCTGTACTGCATCGGTACTAGGAGCTGGTTATTCCCCGTGTCTGGGTTGCCCGTTCTACGATACAATACGCCATCCTTAGAAAAGATGTCTCCGTTGTGTCTTGGGTCCTTATCCAGGGGCAGTTTTCTAAAGCAGAGCTCCAGAGTAGGGTCCTTTTGTTGCGCCTCCTTCAGTTCATTCGGCAAAAAATTTGGCGCAGGCTCACTCTCCTTCTTGGCTTGCTTTCTTGTGGCTACCGCTGCCACAATCGGCTCCTTAGGTCTCCCAATGAACACATATCTACATCCCAGGATAACTGGGTAGATTGGATCATCCATTATGGCCGCTTTAATAACACCTCTGACAAAATCAAAGTGTATCTCTACCAGTGCGATAGGAAGCGTCCTGGCTGCATCACTCCTGAAAACTCCACTAAGTTTGACGGTTTCTTCTGTCTCCTGACCTGGTTTGACTAGGTGCCTAGCGACAATACAGCTAAAGCTTAGTCCAGTGTCAAAGAGACAAGTAGTTGAGGTACCATTCAAATTTACAGTTCCTCGCGTTGAGGGTCTATCCCCTCCAGGTTGAGAATCACTGACATTGACTCTACCTTTCGAGGCTGTATGCAAACATCCGATGCGGTTGGGCTTGGTCTGTTTGCCCTGATCAGACGTTCCTGGTGTAGGGGTCTTCCCTTTTCCTTGACATTGGTGGCCGCGCTGCCACGTAGGCTTGGTGGGTTGATCAGAATTATTATTTTGGGGAAATCGGGTTTTGTAGAATTTCGGTTTTTCATGCAGAGGTCTTTGGGTATTATTATCTCGTTGGCTATACTGCCGAGAAGAATTAGAGGAGAAGGATGACTGCTCTAGATTTTGTTTTCGAGATGGCTCATCTGTGGGTTTACGTTTAGTGTTGGGAAGTTCGGCCATTGCATTGGTATAGCGTTCTGCCTTACTGAGGATGTCCTAAAGCCTGACTGCGCCATGTTCAGCCAAAAATCTACGGGTTTCGTTTGACAAAGTTGACTTTATCTGTTCCACAAGAACAAGTTCAAGTAGTCCCTCATATGTAAAAGGTAGGTCAGATAATTCAATGCGCTTTGTCAAATAGCCCGTGAGACGTGAAGAGAAATGCTGAAAAGTTTCCGTGCTCTCTTTCCGGCTGTTTCTGAACATTTGCAGAAATTTTCGGGCGGTCATATCAAACCGTTCTAGCAAGGCCTTCTTCAGCATGTTGTAATCATGTTGGTTGGTTCCCAGCTTTGTGTACACGTCATAAGCAGTACTTTTCAGTGACGTTGAGAGTTTAAGTGCCCAACGGTAACTCTCTAACCCATACAGATTTGTGAGCCTCTCGAATTTTTCTAGGTAGCTGTCAATTTTTTCATTTAGGCTAGGAAAAGGGTCTAAAGCAAAAGACATCGCCGTTAATTGGACAGATTGAGTGCTGGAGAGATCCATTGACTGAGACTGGGGCGAAGACGGCTCTCCGTTATTCGAAGTAGAGGCGCCCCAACTCTCTAAAGCCTTAAGCGCCAATTCATGCTGTCTTTCCTTGTCTCTCTCTTCACGTTGTCTCTCCTTCTCTCTTTCCCTGCGGGCTTCCAACTCTGCCTCAATTTTGTTGTGCTCCAATCGACGATATTCCGCTTCTTTCCTATCTGCCCTCTCCTGTGCTTCTCTCCTCTTTGCTCTCTCTTTCTCTTCCTTCCTTTCTTCTTCTGCTCTTTGTTGCTCCGCGTCATATATTTTCAGTTCCTGGTTGACAAACCGGTTCGCAGCTTCTGCGTCTAGTCCTGCCTCTTTCGCTTCCAGCCTCAGGATGGATCTCATCTTTATCCTCTCTGCCATTGTCAAAGAATAAGATGAAGTATGACTAGAGAATAGTACGAAAGAACACGAAAGGAACAAAACTCAAAGCCGCTACGAGAAAAAAAGACACAAAGTAAAAATTTACTTGTGTTACCTCCTATTTGAAATGTGCAAAATTATTGCTGCTATTATTGTCACTTAAGACTCTTAACGCAAGCGACTATGCCACTAAAATGGTAAGTTACACTAGAAAAGAATCTACTTTTACTAACAGTAGAGAAAAATTTATATTAAAACAATTTAAAAGGAAAAAAAAAATTTTCCCTAAAACTTTTAATTCTCCGTCCCAAAACTCGACCCTGAAGTCAATTTATGAGAAGAGACGATGTTAACTAGACTTAAAAAGTCAAAACAAGGCGTCTTTAGCTAAGCTCAACTCTTTTTAACTTCAAAAACCTTTAGTGACTGTAAAACCAATCACGCAATCCCAGCAAATCTTATAAAGAAAAATTTTAATTTTCTCTGCCAGAGGATAATTAACTAACCGAATTTATGATTATCCATACTTTCTACTGCTGTGGTAAGAAAACAACCTGTAAATATGCTGTGTGGACGACCCAAATACTAAAAGGCGTTGTCTAGGGGTGTAATTAATTATTTATTTATTTCCCTAAATCACAAAGACAGATCACTCACACTCTATCTAGTTAGACCCAGACTTAGATCAGACTCAAAATATCTTTATCCCGACTATGCGATTGCCTCAAATGTAGCTCAAGATCCCAGGACCAGCCCACAAATATTGTCGTAAATTTATTCTGAGAGAAAGAGTCTTAGAAATAGTGGTCCGGTTTAGAGTGTAGAATGATGGTGAACAGCTCAGTGATAGAAATGTAGAGAGTAAATAGTTGCTTCACAGAGTGCTGGAGGAGAGTAAAGACAGACTTATTTACGACAAATCGTTTCTCTCAATCTACTCTTCAGGCTCTCGTGGTCAAACAATTATTTGCCAGTTTCCAGACACACACCTGCTCTCACACCGATTTGGTGCTTCAAACACACAGACGACGTGGATACAACTATCTTAAACAAATAGGGGAAATTTTGGGCTTTGGGTATTCCAACACAGTAACCATTAAGTTTATGTTTTGTCATTAAAGTTAAAAAAACAATCACTACAATAATCATGTGTTTACAGCAAAAAATTATCATAAGTACAGAAAAATGCAAATAACAAGGTAGGAAGGGGGTGAAGAAGATTGGTATCGACTCAGCCCGTCCCGCTTATTAGACAAAGATAAACCCAGTCCAAAGATAGATAGTTATCAGGAACATAGGTACGTTAACCTAACAGGGAAGTTAATTACTCTGAAAGAGGTGTTTCAAACTTATGTATGGGTGGTAGAAAGAATCATGTTCTTCCCAATTGTTCTTCCCTTTACTAAGCAAATGAAAAGGAGGGGGTTTTAAACAGAGTTAACAAATTATCAACTATCCCACTTAAAGGAACAATGCAGGGTATACAGAAAATTATATTACCAGGTAAGCAAGTTAATAAAATGGTTACAAAAAAGATTAAATTTCCTGTCATTCATACACGCGCGTGAGGATCCACACTCATATATTCACACACTTACCGATTACAGCATCAGACACTCCAATAGAATTATATATACAGCAATTACACTCTTGACACATGAAAAGGTCTGGTACTTCCGGGTCCCGCCCCAGATGTTGCGAGGTTTGCTGATAGCAACTATTCTCACTTATCGCCGGACTTGAAGCCTAAGAGTTATTGTGTTTTATTATATAAAAAGGAGTCTATGGGATGGCACTGACACAGTTCGACACAGGGGTGAAAATGAAGTGGTCTCTTTAATCTTCCGCTAGTGGTAAAATTCCTTCAATGCGTGATGATAGTAACTGACCGGTAAATTTATTAATCCAGTGAGGAAAAACTTAAGCCGTCACAGTTCAGGAAAATATGTACTCTCTCACAGTAGGGCAGTAAATAAAGTATCGCTACTGGCACTGTTCAACTTCCAGTTTATCTTACAGATTTATAATTTTAATTATGATGATTGTTCTTTAAATAGTCTTGGGTAGGCTTTCTTTCATGTAATTATGATAGCTAGGTCGCCTTGAACCGCCACAAGATTAAATTTAAAAATGTTTCATCAATATGTCTGGAAGTGTTTTAAGATGATTTCTTTATTGCTGGGATCGCAAAGGTTACGATCACTCTGTATGAAAGAAAAAGACATGTAATATACCGAAAAATCAAATAACATTCTAAAGCGCGATGAATTTCCCGTTAAGACTATTCATAAATAAATATATATATATATATATATATATATATATATATATATATATATATATATATATATATATATATATATATATATATATATATATATATATATATATATATATATATATATATATATATATATATATATATATATATATATATATATATATATATATATATATATATATATATATATATATATATATATATATATATTCGCGTATATAATTATGTATTTAATAAACACTGCGCGAGTTCTAATGGTTAAAACACTCATCTATAAATATAGGACTTAACTAAATTTATTAATTATAAATTCCTTCGCGACTTTAAAAGTTAATTACAGCATTTAAGCATCTACAGTAGAACTCCATTTATCCGAACCCCAATTATCCGAACATCCAATTATCCGAACACTTTGTCGAGAAAAAAAACCAGGCGTCACCAGTCACGTTAGACTACATTTCTGAATCTTTTGATGCGGCAAGCTTCAAATGTGTGCGAACAATTTGTAGAGGATGGGATGGGCTTAAGGTCGGTCGCTTACATACAGGAAGTCAATTAGATCATTATATCATAAAGTCAGTTAATATCTGGTTTACCAATCCAGTGTACGTGTGCGTTCTAGGCAGAACACTGGCTAAACAGACACTTCAACTTCAAATAATTGTCTCTGCTACTAAAGCAGAAAAATTTTGGTGTACAAGTATTTCTCTGTGCGATATGGCATCTTCCAGTAAGCCTAAAACATATAAAAGGAACCGCAATGTTTTGTCAATTGAAACGAAAACAGAAATTATCAAGAGACTAGGAAAAGGTGAAACTGCGTATTCACTTGCGAGGATTTTCAATGTTGGGAAAGCTACCGTCTCTGACATCAAAAGTAACAAGGATAAAATTATGAGTTTTGCATCGAAAATGGAAAGTGAAAATGGGTCGAAGAAACGTAAAACCATGAGAAATGCGAAAGATTTGAAATTGGAAGAGGCTTTGTATACTGTTCAAAAAAAGAAACGCAACATTATTGCAGTGGTAATGGACACCAAATTTCAAACTTGTACCAAAATTTTATTTTACGGAATTAATGTTTCAATCTTGGCATGAAGAAACTTTCAGACCTTAACAATGAAATGATGTTCATTAAATTTGGTTTGGACTTTTATTCTTTGCAACTGAGGCCTCCGTTTCAGTAAGGTGTATGGCCTCCTCTGGCCTCTATCAGAGAACGACATCTCCTTGACATGGATCCGATTAGCCGTTGGATCTGTTGTTGTGGGATGGCTGCCCACTCTTCCCGCAGTGCAAGAGACAATTGTCGGAGATTGGCTGGAGCCACGTCTCGCTGGCGGAGTCGTCTGTCGAGTTCATCCCATAAGTGTTCTATGGGGTTCATGTCTGATGACATGGCTGGCCACGGAATGGTCTGGACGTTGTTGTCAGCGAGGAACTGGGTGGGGAGTTGTGCCACATGAGGTCGAGCGTTATCCTGCTGAAAAATCGACCCTCGTGCAGCCAGAAGTGGAAGGACGTGAGGACGAAAAATTTCAGCGACGTATCGTTGGGCATTCAGGCGTCCTTCAATTTGCACCAGGTCACTTCTTCCCATGAAGTTGATCGCCCCCCACATCAGTACACCTCCACCACCATGTGGAGGAGCCTCATCAACGCTGTTCTGGGCGTAGCGCTCATGGACTCTGCGGTAAACTCTTCTCCGTCTATGGTGTCGCTGGAGCACAAAAAAATGATTCATCACTAAACCAAACCCGTCTCCACTCATTCCCAACGGTCCATTGACGATGCTAGTTCGCCCACTGCAGTCGGTTCTGGCGATGCCGGTCCGTAAGAACAGGACCTCTGTAGGGTCTTCTAGCCCAAAGACCAGAGTCGTGCAGCCGGTTCCTGACCGTTTGATCTGAAATTCGACGAGCTGCTGACATTGACTGGACTGTGGAGGACGCAGATGCAAGTCGATTCCTGAGGTGACGCAGCCGTATGAGGAGTTGTGACTCTGGGTCTTCCACTGCGCGGCCGGTCTGCCACTGAGCCAGTTTCTGGAAATCGCCTCCAAAGGCGACTAATGGTGCTTCTAACCACATTAAATTGTCTGGCCACTACACTTTGTGACTGTCCAGTCTGTAAACGTCCAATGATGATGAGTCGTTGTTCTGTAGTGAGATGAGCCATACTTGCACATTGAATTTTCAACTGAATTTATTCGAGGAGCGTCAATCTTTTATAGGCATTCAATAATATGGACAGAGAGTTTTGTGTTCAGTAAGTTTCACGGGATTCTCATGAACCTGTCACGAGTTATTGTCAAAAATGTTGTTTTGACCTTGACCTCTTTCATGACCTCACGAATCATGAGGTGAGTACAATTCAGGTAACCACGAGAAGTTAATGACCAGGTGGACACAGTCGATAGGTTGACTGATGTCCAATCAGCGAATATCTTTTATAAAAGTAACACCAAAAACGTTGCGTTTCTTTTTTTGAACAGTATATATATGGGTTGTGCAAAGAAGAAGCAAAGGGGAACCTATCTCTGGCTCTCTATTGTGTGAAAAGGCACTTCAGTTCAACAATCAACTTGACGGTCCTCCTGACTTTAAGGCTAGCCAGGAATGGTTAAGAAACTTTAAATCTCGTCATGGCATATGAGAATTGGAGACTCAAGGGGAATCTTTATCTAGCGATGCAACTGCCGCTGAAAATTTTAAAGAAACACTCTTGGCTTTTTTGGAAGAAGAAGGTTATTCACTCGATGATGCGTATAATGCCGATGAGACTGGCTTATACTGGAAATCAATGCCTCAAAAATCACTTGCATCTCAGCGCGAAGCAGCTGCCCCTGGGTTAAAAAAGTGCAAAGAGAGAGTAACAATTTTGGTAGCCGCGAATGCCAGTGGAAGTCATCGTTTACCGGTGCTAACGATCGGCAAAGTCAAAAAACCACGTTGATTAAAGAATGTGACATGTCTCCCATTGTGCTACAAAGCACAGAAGAGTGCTTGGATGAATAGTGAAATATTTCTTGATTGGTATACACATTAGTTCATACCAAATGTGAAGAGGTTGAGAGAACAAGAAAAGAAAACTGGAAAAGTAATTCTTCTACTGGACAATGCACCATCTCATCCAGAGACGGATACATTGAATGCAGTTGATGCAAATTTTAAAGTAATTTTTCTGCCTCCCAATGTAACAGCACTGATTCAACCAATGGATCAGGGTGTTATAGCAAAGCTTAAAAAGATGTACAAGAAGGAAGTCCTGCGTCGTTTATTGTTGGCTGAAGATGAAGAAAGTGTGGTGGCATTTTCTCAAAGACTGCTGCTATATGTTAGCTGATGCTTGGACCACCCTGTCACAAGATAATCTCAACAAGGCTTGAAATAGATTGCTTGGGAAAAAGGAGGAAATGAAACTACTGCAGTGGACACAAATGATGATTGCATAAATGAAGTTGTGGAACTGTTTCAAGCAATGCCCGGATTTTCGGACTGTGACAAAGATGATGCACACACGTGGCTAGAAGATGATAATGATTCTGGTTTTCAGTTTTTGAATGACGAAGAAATTTTGTCTTTTGTGCAAGAAGAAAACCAAATACATGTAGTGACCGATGATGAAGACTCCTCAGAAGTACATGATGTTCTTGTAGATTATGAAGAAAACCCAAAACGTCGACCAAGTCCTGAAGAGGCATTTATAGCACTAGAAACCGCGATGGCTTGGTACGAGCAAGAAGATAACAGCTGTTCTACACAGCTTCTGCTGTTGAAGAGAATGCGGGACTTAGCAGCCAAAAGGAGACTATCCAGTTTGGTGCAAAAGCGGATTCCTCATTATTTTAAATAGTGGGCTACATCTGTGCAAGTACATGTATACGTAAGTTGCGCCTGGTTTTGAATCGTTTTTAATGTTATTTTGAAAACATTTCTCTTTCTTAAAAAACATAATTAATACAAGTAGTACATGCACTGCTGTGTAATAAAAAGATTTTGGTGATACGGTGATCTAATACAGTGTGGGTATTATTATTACAGTACAAGTAAATATGTTTTATAGTGTATTTTCCTTGTGATGGTTAATTATTTTTAGAAATACGAGCGTATGTGTACATGTACTCGATACATTATGTAATCCAATTATCCGAACATTTGATTATCCGAACGATGCTCGGTCCCAAGAGGTTCGGATAAATGGAGTTCTACTGTATTATCTTTTTTGGAAATAAAATAGCAGATATATCATTACATTTACAACTGGAACTATTGAGATGGTTTAATTTAATAGATTTAAATTAACACAAAATCCAGTGAAATAGAATGAATGAACTAGACCACTGATCATTTTACACAATATATATATTACCGTTTTGCACAGAAATAGAATTCACTGCAAATATATATATAAATCCAGGGGATAATCTAGCATGATTTCAAATATAGCTAGTGCTTCTGTAGAGGTCTGGCCAACGAGTGATAAAGTGTATTTCTACGTGGTCTGTATATATCTAACTTAATTGCAAGATGAGTGGGACATGAGAAAATTGACACCTTTTTAGATCTCAGGACACTTTTGGGGATCTGACCGCCAGACTAAAGAGAGATGCCGCCCCTGGTCTTCGTATCTCCGCTCGCTGCTGCGATCGGTTCTGTGTTTAACACCGAGATGCGAAATACCTGCAGGAACTTGCGTCGCTCGTTTCAGGGACCACTACTGTCTTTGATCGTGGCGCTAGTCTTTCCTGAAATCCCCCAGTCTGTGTCTTTGATCGAGGTCGCTACTATCTGTTTGATTCTGGCGCCGCCCCCTCTGGGCAAGTTAATGAAAATACTGCATATGATTGCTCAAGAGATGTCCATGGGCGTGATTTAATCTCTCCTTAAATCAGTGCGATGACCAGAATGAACGATAGGTAAACTGTCCACATATTAATCAGCAAACGTGTTTGCCCTCTGTGTGGAACGGTTGCATAGCTAATGAGTCCAGGTGAAAAAAAATCCCGTTTGACGAAAGGTTACAATATTCGGGGGCACTGATGTTATCCGAGGGGTCGCTACGAAGGTCGTACTATATCATCCAACACTTCAGGGTCATTCAGGGTCGGCTGAGTTCGTCTGTCACAGACGTAAATACAGACATTCCACGAAAAGAAGAAATTATCACAGCTATCAAAGGGCTAAAAAATGGAAAAGTGCCTGGTCACGACAATCTAAATGCTGAGCTATTCAAGACAGACCCTGAAATAGCAGCAGAACTATTAGAACCCCTATTTGCACAAGTCTGGGAAACTGAGACAACACCAACAGAGTGGAGTAAAGGAATAATTGTCAAATTGCCCAAGAAGGGCGACCTTGCAGACTGCAACAACTGGAGAGGAATTACCCTCCTCTCAGTTCCCAGCAAAATACTAGGCAGGGTAATCATCCAGAGAATTTCAAAAGCAGTTGACCATAAACTGAGGAAAGAACAAGCGGTCTTCAGAAAGAACAGAAGATGTGCAGATCATATATTTGCCCTCAGGAACATTATAGAGAAGTGCTCAGAATGGCAGAGACAGCTGTACATTAACTTTGTTGATTTTGAAAAGGCTTTCGACAGCATACACAGGGACAGCCTATGGAAAATTCTGAGGGCTTATGGAATTCCCACCCGCATTGTTTCCATTATAAAAAGCCTCTATTCTAACTTTACGTGCAGTGTTGGATCGAGTAATGTAACTTTCGAAGTGAAAACAGGACTACGACAGGGATGCCCCTTATCAACAACATTATTTTTGACAGTCATGGATTGGGTGATGCGCCAATTAGAATTAGATGGCCAACGTTTTTTACGCTGGAAGATTTGGAATATGCAGATGACATTGCACTACTCGCGCATTCACATCAACACATTCAAGAAAAAACCGATAGACTGAATAAGTATGGCCAGCAGGTTGGCCTGAACATCAATTTGAAGAAGACGGAGGTCATGACACTAAATGTGGGCAATCCTGAGCCAATAACAGTAAGGAACCAGAAGTTAGAACAGACAGACACATTTACTTACCTAGGAAGCATAGTAACACCTGACGGCGGAACAAGCAAGGACATTAACAACAGAATGAATAAAGCGAGAACAGCCTTTGCTGTTCTCAACAACATGTGGAAGTCTTCCCAGTACAGCACAAACACCAAACTAAGACTGTATGAGAGCTGTGTACTTTCTGTGCTTCTCTATGGTGCGGAATGTTGGAGAGTAACAGAGAAGGAAATGTCGAAACTGTCCTCCTTCAACACAATCTGCCTAAGGAAAATTCTCCAAATCTTTTGGCCAAACACCATCAGCAACCAAGAACTACTTGTTCGGAGTAACCAGGAGGACATGCACACCATCATAGCTGGCAGACGCTGGAGTTGGGTTGGCCACGTCCTCAGAAGGGACCCTGATACCATCACAAGAACAGCTATGCTATGGACCCCCGAGGGAAAGCGAAAGAGAGGCCGACCAAAAACAACTTGGCGGAGAACTATGGAAGCTGAGATGCAAAGAATGAACCACAGTTGGGGCACTGTACGAAGGATGGCCGCTGACCGAGCAAAGGGGAATCAATTTGTTGCTGCCCTACAAGACGCCACCAGGCGTGGTGGCCGCTGACTGCTTTGGCGGTTGGTGGTTATGGATCAAAGAAGAAGAAGAATATCATTTTATTTCAGATGTTATTTACGATATGATTGTATCAGATATAATAATAAAAAAAAGGGAATGACGCTAACCAGAGATAACCTCTACCGGCATTGTCAGGAAGCATAACCATTAATTGGTTAGCCAAATATATCATGGCTAGTTCTTGCCTGGAAGCTTACGACATACCAGCAAGTACATAAGTGACTTGGCATCCATGAGTGGAAGGCAAAGGTTATATCGTACCCATGTATCATAACATGTGATTTATTCAAGTATTTTGTTAACTCTGCACAGTATACATTATCTTATCATGCTATCTCTGTAACATACTACCATGATTCATTCATTTATATACAAACACTGAAGACATGGTCGCATCATGAACAGCAGTGTGTGGTGAGATTGTTGGAACACCATGGCCACCTATTACCTTTTGTTCCAGGTTTTTATGATCAATTTTTACGATCATTCCTGATCGAGAAACTATAGACTTGAGGACCGTTGATCCTGCTAACTGAAACCTAGAGGTCAACCAATCTTCAACACTTTAGTCCCCCGTAGTTATAGGGCGGGTTGAAGGACAGTCTGTTTATTCAAGTGTGTCTCAGGAAACTCGAGCAGACGTGGCTAATAACAGATGAGTTTTATGTGTATCCATCCAACACACACTGTGAGCAGTTTCTAAAACGACTGTCTATGATGATAACTAGATAGCCAGAGATATCCAAGAGATACTGTGACAAGCTTTTGTGTAATTTCAGTGGAAGATAACTCCAAGACTTTTTCTATTATTTATTTTAATTTGTAACTATAAATAATCATTCATTTTACCATTTTCCAACACCCATTTATCATTACAAGAATATATAGCTGTACATAATAAATATTGAAATTGTACTCATTTGACTTGGTAAATTTTTAACTGTTAAATTTTGAGTTACTTTTTCTAATGTAATTATATTTTCCCATAGCGAAAATAGCAACTTATACATCTGAAGCCTAAATCTATTGTCCAGCTCAGAGTATTCACAGCTGTAACTCACTTGTGATACCAGTGTACTTCTCGGGCACTGGAACTTCATCCTTTCTGGAGAGAGATTCTACTTCTTCTCTACCACTATTATCATACTAGAGAAACCTTTCGCTACAATCATAAAGTACGCTGCACCGAGACGGAGACACCACATCTTTTTGTTCGAGTGTACCTTTAATTCTTCTCTGACCTGGCACGTCCTTGTTGGTTCTTTCAGCAGTTTGAACGCGTGTCTGCCTTTACTACTGTCCGTCCATGTTATCTTCCATTCCTCGTTTTTTGTTAGCTTCACTTACCTTTTAATCTCCGATTTTCCAAGCCCTGCTCCTTACAGAGAAGGAAATGTCGAAATTGTCCTCTTTTCACACAACATGCTTAAGAAAAATTCACCGAATCTTTTGGCCGAATACCATCACCAAACAAGATCTGCTTACTCGGAGCAAGCAAGAGGACATGCACACCATCATAGCTGGCAGACGCTGGAGCTCGGTTGGCCATGTCCTTAGAAGAGACCCCGATGCCATCACAAAAACAAAAATGCTTTGGACCACTGAAGGAAAACGAAAGAGAGGCCGACCAAAAACAACCTGGCGGAGGACTGTGGAGGCTGAGATGCAAAGAATGAACCAGAGTTGGGGCACTGTACAAAGGATAACCGCCGACCGAGCAAAGTGGAATCAATTTGTTGTTGCCCTGCAAGACGACACTAGGCGTGATGGCCACTGACTGCTTTGACGGTCGGTGGCTAAGGATCAAAGAAGAAGAAGAAGATCTTCGATTATTTCTAAACTTTTTAGAATTGCTACCATCTCTGCTGTAAAAATCGAAGCCCCTCCAGTTACACTGTAACTCTTTTTAATTCCCCACAGTGGTATAACTACTCCTGCACCTAGTTGCCCACTATCATCCTTGGACCCATCTGTGTAAACCGACAGGCTTTGTTTTGTAAGTTGATTTATGAACTCTCTACTTATCGTTTTGGCTTCCTCACCTTCTATGTTTTGTTTAATCTTTTCAGTGAGTGTGTAGTCTATGATTAGTGCTTTTAGTTCCCAGGGTGGTATTGTTCGTCTATGCTTATTACTATTATTAATTGTGTTTGACAGTTCTTTGAGCTGTATTAGATCTTCCAGAGTTCTCCACGCTGTTGGATATCTATCAGTATTCAAGGGGACGTCCCATACACTTGGTTGGTTTCTGAAAAATGCTCTATGTGCTGGGTGGGTCACTTCTTGTGCTACTTTGCTCCAATAATGTAGTCTTAGTTCTTTCCGTCTTAGATCAATGGGCGGTATGCCAAGAGCTACTTCTAGTGCTTCTACTGATGTTGGTTTAAATGCGTCTGTAATGTTTTTCATTACGTTGCTCATCCTGTCAGGCTTCTTTGGACATGGCGATCCTTTTCTTTATCTCTGTGTCACATCTGCCATCTGATGTCAATGTGTAGCCTGAATATTTAAAGAGATTGATTTGTTTGATTTTTTCACTTTTGCTGTTCAAAGAGCATACTGGTATTTGTATTTTCTTAGAAACTACCATGCATACAGTTTTCCTGACATTCAAAGATAATCCTTTCAACTCGCTCTCTCCCACTACTTTGTCTAGAATGATTCGTAGATTTTCCTCTGACTCTGCTATTAAAACTGTGTCATCTGCATATCTCAGATTGTTGATATTTCGTCCTCCGACTTTAATTCCCTCGAGGTGCTCAATGTTTCGAAGTATCGTCTCGCTGTTTATGTTTAAAAGATCAGGTGATAACACACATCCCTGTCTAACTCATCTTTTAATTGCTCTGAATTCACTTAGTTCTCCTTCAAATCTGTTCGCGGATTCCTGCTCCCAATATATGTTCCTCAATATCCTAAGATCTTTCCCGTCTATATTTAGTTCATGTAAAATATCAAAAAGGTCTTGGTGTTTCACTTTGTCAAAAGCTTTTGAGTAGTCTATAATACATAGATAAAGGTCTCTTTGTATCTCAATACATCTCTGCATGAGCATTGATAGTGTGAAAATTGCAATTCTGGTACGCTTATCACCAAGAAAACGAATTTATTAGGGAAAACAAATCAATAGATTTTTTTTTAAATTATACTCTTTTTATTTTAATTTATTTACAAAATACTTTTGGATAACTTATTATTCTTGAAATATGTATTTTATCTTTTTTTTTTTTTCTTGCTGTAATTTCTGATAAAATAATAATTAAGGACGATTAAGAAATATATAAATTTATCTGAAAATCTATTTTGAATGTTTTTTTATTTTCCCAACCCTTAAAAAAAAATGCTTTCATTTTTCGCAAAAGACGTTTTATGGGTAATATTGCTCCAAAAAAAGAAGATCCAAATTACCTGTTCGCTTCTCCGTGGCTTCAACAATTTTAAATTCTTTCTTTGAGTTGGTTTTTTTTTTAAGTGACATGCGTTTTGTGATTACTGTGATTTAGTTATTCCGTTCCAGGCTCTTAGTTAATATCATGCGGCCATTTCCACTGACAATTAATCACCATTTTCGATTGTGTCTTCCCGTTCTTTATCTTCGTTTGTGTCTTCCCGTTCTTTATCTTCGTTTGTGTCTTCCCGTTCTTTATCTTCGTTTGTGTCTTCCCGTTCTTTATCTTCGTTTGTGTCTTCCCGTTCTTTATCTTCGTTTGTGTCTTCCCGTTCTTTATCTTCGTTTGTGTCTTCCCGTTCTTTATCTTCGTTTGTGTCTTCCCGTTCTTTATCTTCGTTTGTTATCGCAGTCGATCGCAAAATGCCGCCGCCGAAGAATTCATTCGAGAGCCGCGCTGGTGTAATGGCTTCGGCGTTGTACTGGCGACAAGGTGTTCATGGTTCAAACCCGGGCGTCAGCGTTTGAAGAAATGTTTACGGCCGGAAATTTGACTGAATAGCCTGAACGGCTCCTGTGATAAACCCTCTGTGGATGGGAAGGAGCGAAGCTCATGACCGGGTTGGAAGGAAAATCCTCAGGTTCCCCAGCCTCGCAATGACATGTCATTGGGCCGAAGGGCTGAAATCCCAAGTGCCGCTGGTTAAAAAAAAATAAAAGAATTCGTTCACTAATTCTTCTGCGGAAGAATCTACCACATTGTTTGAACAGATTAGAAAATGTTCTTGTCTTTTAATGTTTCGTGGATTTTGGAGGTACATGTGTAGGGTAAAAATTTTTTCTCTCGTCCTTCTGTGATTCTTTTAAGAACAGCTTCATACGTTTCTTCGGTTAAAAAGCTATTTTCCTACTTTTCACTTGATTTATTGACGCGCCAAAATCCAAACGCAGAAACGCGAGAATAGCTGTGCAATTCTGAAATCTATTTAAGTATACAATTTTTATTAACAAAAAAAAATGTTTTCAAAATTTCCTGGATCCCGTTTATATTTTACCGAGGTTCGACTTCTCCAATTCTCACACTAACTGGGGTCGCTCTCTTTTCCTCTCCAGCAGTATTGTTATTTTAGAGTCATTGTTAGCACTTCTCCGTAATAATTCGTCTTGTCTGTTTTCGTGACCATCCCTGCTGAGAGAGTAGATAGGTGATGTAATATTGACCGACAGTCATGCTGGTAAAATTCTCGCGTACCAAACCTTGGGCGCGACGGATTAACACGACGTACGCCCAGCAAGTCTATTTAGCGCTGATATGGCTATTGTGATTCACTAATTACTGTCGTGAAGAGTCACAGTCCAGATGATTAAACGAGGGTCGGTGTTTGCACAAAGACGGGGAAATAAATTATCCATCTGCGGACATATTACAGACATGCACCTGAAAGACGGGATGTAGCAATAGCTTCCGGACAGAAGTGTTACGAAGACATTATTTGCGATAATATACGGAGTTGGAGTGCAATCATTACCTCGAATCGACGAATATAACAAATCCATATTGGGAAAGTGACCTTTTAAATAACACGAAGAATTTTCCTATGAGGAAATTTTTGAATACACCTATCAAACCTTGCATGGTTGTAACTATTGGCCGCCATTCGAGATGTAAACATAACAACATTTCTTATTGGAGCCTGGTCTAATAGTAAACAACAATGTGCGTGGGACGAAAGTTGGAATGTAACCTGAAACTTTAGTAGATTGAAAGCACTGTGAAATTCAACTCATCAAGAGAGCTGCCAGAGTAAATAATAAGAGCAGAATTCCATTTATCGGACCGGACATCGTTTGAGCATCTAGAGGACTTATTTTCTAGGAAAACCGGTTCTTGTGTCTTTATTCACCGGCAGATTAAAATTGCTGAAATTTTCAAGCTAAATGGAGCACCGTACTTTTTCGTAAATTATTTTTCTTACATTTTTTTTTGGCCTATTGCCTGCGCGGGGTTAGTCTATTTCGCAGGTAGGGGTCGCGGGTTAGTCTATTATGCATTTTCGCAGGTAGGGGTGGCAGCATATGGCTCATGAATGTATTAAGCATAGAAAGAAATTTAAAGAGCGGTACAGGTGGACTTTTGCATGCGTATTTGAAGGTCTATGCTCCTTTGCGATCTGTAGGGCAGTGATGATTAAGATATACGACCTATGTCTCTTTTTGAATACTTTCAACGATTTAACGTGTAGTTCTCGAAATTGTCTTGTTAAGATGATTGGGGGGGAGTGGGGTGTAAGGGGGGGGGGGGGTGAGACAACAAGACTATTCATCATCATCAGACATATCAATATCTTAGATCGGCTCGAATGGATCTCAGGCGTCTTCTGCCTTCACTCTTGATATTGTGATGGACTCTTTCTTGTCCATCTCTTGATGTTACATTTCGACTAATAGCGCTGTCTTCCTCTTGCACGTTTGCCTTTAAATCTGCCTTCTATTATGGTCTTTAGTAAGGTGCTGTGTCTTTTTACAAAGCCAACATATTTGTTACTGTCTAATGTTAACCTCCGTCATTAATTATCTTTTCATTCCTAGGTTGTCTGTGACCTCTTTATTTGTTTTCCTCTCTATCCATGAGACGCACCCCACTCTTCTACATATCCCCATCTCAAATGCTTCAATTCTTTCCTCTAACTGCTTGTTGATTCTCCATGTTTCTAAACTACACAATGATGAAGAATATATGTAGCACTTGATGATTCTCGAGGGTATTACTAGGCTACAACGTCTTGTATATATTGACATGCATCCTAATATTAGCGAGTCTGAATGCACACAGGGAAACATTTGTCAAAGTTTAATAGTGAGCGCCTTTTAAAAGCTAGGCAAACTTTACTTAACATGGATAATTAAAAAATTAGTAAAATGGAGAAAGAATGAAACTAATAAAAAACAAAACTCAAAGAAAAGTAAAACGAGACAAGAGAGATAGAGTCAACAGATTTAAAAAAGCGATGTATGACAAATTTCAAAATGTTGAACGGGTGACTAGAAGCCGTGGTTCCCTAACTGTGGTCAGCGGACAACTTACGGTCCGCGGCAAATTTTCAGGTGGTTCGCAGCTGCGTTATCGATTTGGTATTAAGTGCTTTGATTCTGCTCTGATCCTCCCTACGTTTTTAGTGCTATAAAAACAAAAGACAGAAACCGTTTGCAAGCTGGGCCGGATTAAGCTAGTACGGGGTTTGTAGCATATGTCAAGAAAGGGGCCCTATATTTAAAAAAAAAATAAATAAAACAACACAAATATATTTGAACACATACATTTTTAATTTGCATAGTAATTATCATTATCAAAAGTAATAACACAGTGTCAACATTATTGTTTAAATATTAATGTTTCTACATTTAGCATGAGAAAATTTGTTGATATATAGGATGTATCAATTTCACGCAGAAGTTTATGTTCAATGCTCATTAGTGTGAGATTGTTCAATCTCTTTTGACCCATGGTGCTCCTTAGTTCATTTTTAATAAGTTTCAGTTTTAAAAATGATCGTTCTCCACTGCAGTTGGTTACCATTCGTGACAAACAGATGCGCAAGGCGATTTCTACATTTAGAAAACAAGACTCCAAAGAATTGTCAATTATCCAACGGTAAAACTGTAACTCTACAAGGTCTAGATAAGTGCCAATATGAGAAGCCAGATCAGTTTTCAACAGTTCTGTAAACTGCACAAGTTCTTCCCAAAGACTTTCTTCCAGATCTTCCGGATATGATTTAATAAGATTCGTTACCACCTCTTCAGGTGTAAACGACTGTGACTGACGAAGGAATCCAAATACATCATTCAACTTTTGATAAGCTTTCTGGCGTTTTGAAAAGTAGAGAGCAAGCTAACAATAAGGACAAGAAATGTTCGGCTTTTAAACTGCTGAGAAGGCGTTTGAGATTCATCAAGTGTACTGGAACCACTGAAATCATCATACTCTCGATTTCGTTTGTGTTTTTTTCGAGTTTGTTCTTGATAATGTTCACACTCAGTCACATCCTTGGCCTTTTGCTCTATGTCTGCAAAAGTAGACCGCAGAGCTTGAATATACCCCCGCAGGGATTCATAGAGTGCACAAGCTGTATTCAAATCTTGGTCAGAAGATTGCAAAGAAGCACTGGTCATTTGAAAACGGTGTAATACTTGATCCCACAGTATGATCATTATTCCAGTTTCTAACTTCATCATGGTTGAAAGTAGACAATGAGCCTGTTGACGACACTCTGCCTTCTGATCATTGTTATCTGAAATATCATTCAAGACTTGTTTTATTGCAGAAAAGCTGTGTAAAAGTGCTTTTGTTGCATCTGCCCAAGCGGACCACCTGGTATCTGACAGTCTTTTCACAAAGGGCAAATGGGACATATTATGATTACCACCAGCACATAATGCAATAGAAAGGAGACCCCACCGGTAGGTAGAAGCAGAAAAGAAGGTGTACAGACTTTCAACAAATCCAAAGAAAATGACTGCTTCAGTCCGCAAACAGTTAAGATAAAAATAATGAAGAGTCACACGAAGTCACACTCTTATGCTCTTTCTCTCACAATTTCGTGACACCAAATGAAAAGGCGCTGATCAAAGCGTCACAATATATAAAACCTGGACAAACTCTTCACGTGGAACCCATACCGGGAGAAGATATAAATGAAAACCCAATGCTATTTATTACGGAAGGAATAGCAGAAGTCACAACAAACAGAGACTTCCCAGTTATGATAGTCAACACATCTGGTAAAACGACAACCATTGCTAGAGGTGCTATCATAGCTCAAGTACAATCATCTTCCATACGAGACACCTACAAAACTAAACAAGGTAACACTGACCGACATAAGGCAGGCGAGAGTCATACCCATCAATCCCCGCTCCCGCATCAGACCACACAATACACCCCCGCCACCCCATTGACTCTGCTGCATGGCACGTTAGGTCTAGAGGTAAGACTGATCGAGATAGGAGGTTTCATAAACAAAACATCACTTCGCAGAACCATACCCATTAGTCCCCGCGTCAGACAACACAATACACCCCCGCCGCCCCCAAGGTTCAGTGCAAGTGCTTCGACACACCATAATACCCACATGGAGAAATACGGAGAGTTCAAAACAAGCTAAACAATTGACCGGAGGATACCTGGAAGCACCGAAAAGAGAAATAATATACACGGATGGCACAGAATATTATCAGAACACCCGCAAATATCGAACACGAAGACAACCAGAAATCGATTATCAATTTAAATACACAGATATGGTTGATCAAGAGATCATTTTAGAAGCCTATCGGAATACACAGTCTCCTAAGGAAAAACGTAGCCCCACGAGGAACACTGTAAACCTAGTTATACAAGATCAACCCAGGTTGCAAAGATGTAGAGTAAGCAACCTTCGCAAAATCCCATACACTTCAAATCGATGTAGATCAAAGAACGATCGAGCTGTTTCATTCCCTACACAGGACCATATAAATTACATTGCTACAAATCGACATCACTTCAATCCGCAGAAGAGAGACTCTTACCACCACCATCACCCCACCAGACGAATAATCCCTTTGATGTCCTGCCACACAACCGGATGAATAAATTGCCGTAGTAAAAGAGAGAGCGCACAAGTACATTGCCGTAGTGAAAGAGAGAGCGCACAAGTACATTGCCGTGGAGAAAGAGATTCGTGCTAGTAGCCAAGACGACTTTCTAACGATCTTGGCGAACTGAGAGAGAGATTTGCCGCGCGGAGACGGTGTTAGAATTTTCGCTCGAATTTAAGAAAAAAAATTCAAGAAAAAGTACGGTGCTCCATTTAGCTTCAAAATTTCAACAATTTTCATCTGCCGGTGAATAAAGACACAAGTACCGGAAAACCTATATTAACACAGAAAACAGGGATCCTTCGAATCTGAAAACGACATCAGAGTGGGAACTTATTGTAAAGTAACACTTCAGACCTCATGTAAGTGGAATCTTAAATAAGTTGCCTTAACTGTTTCTCTGAGACAGGTTATGTGATTCCAAAGACAATGTGGGGTGAGTTGTACATCTATAATTCTATACTTTACATTATTAACACGTGAAATAATATGGATATATTGACATGTAAATATTAATATGAGAAAACTGCTTGTGGATGTCCAAGTCATACGAGGCTGGCAACCTCAGCGTATAGAATGATTATTTCATGAACCAACAATGCAAGAGCTGGTGACTGCTTTTTGCGAGTTTCTAAAATAGAACCAAAAGCACAGGTAGTCCCAAGTTCCTTATGGAGCAGGGAGCTAATGATGAGAGAAATGATGTACATAATTATTATATTGTGAACCTTTTCAACCAATGTACAGGTAAATGTAAGCCTACTCAATCTAAAACTATTGCACGTTTTTCTCTCACTGGGATTAAGATTAATTATCAGAAAGGGTAAAGTTCTGAGGTAGATGGGATAGTGGAATGAAAATGGTGGGGGGGGGGGGGGGGGAAGAACATGAGTGTGTGTCGGGAAAACTCAATACTCAAAGAGGGTATTTGTTCTCTTCTTTTGTGAGACTAGTCAGTGGTACATAATTGAGATTACTATTTCTGTAACAAGTGAGAGTATAAGTGGTCAAAAGTCGACGCTAGACGTCATCATCAGACGGGTCTTAGAGACGCTGGACCAGCTTTGTGATTACTCCCTGATACTTCTTGGAACGTCTCACAACGTTCAGACTTGACCAGTGAGGATTGAACCAGTCAACTTATCTTCAAAGAACCAAACATCAGCGGGAGCAGAAACCATCAAACTATTGGCACCTAAGTAAAACTTAAAAGTAGCCAAGTGAACTGTCCATTTTTTCGAAAACCATAACATCACCCTGTGATGAGTACTTTTTTTAAAAGAAGTATTCATTTTAAACTGTTAAACATAACTGATTATTAAATTTGTTATTTGTGTAAATACAAATTTAACGTTGATTTAATAATTTTGAATGTACTGCACTCGTATGTCTCAGTCAATTTCTAAAATAAACTTAAACAGAGCTATAGAATAATAATTAAGATTTCGCCTGATTAAATTAGATGGGGGCTTGAACGAGCTAATTATAAGACAATCCACCACAAACGTTGACGGCAGATATTAAAGAATATGCCGACAACATTTGTGAAGAATTAAGCAATAATTAATTTTAGCTCGTTAAGCCCCCGCCTCTGATTTACTCAGTGGAATTCTATTATTCTGGTATAGCTCAGTTTAGTGTGTGTGTAGTAAATTGACTGAGACAAACATGCCGTACCTTTAAAAGGATTAAATCGAAGTTAAATTTGTAAAATTACAAAAATTTAATAATCACTTAAGTTTTAACAGTTTGAAAATAATTGAATAGCTTAGAAGAAAAGTTTCATCATTGATTGATAGAGGAGTCGATGGAAAAAAGTTCACTTTGGCAGCGTATATTTTGCACTTAGGTGCCAATAGTAGTTTCTGCTCCCGCAAGGTTGTCGGGTGTAGCTCGTTTCCCAGAAATGTCAAGGAGATTCTACAAAGTTGGTCCATCGTCTATTTAGCTTAAGCTACTGTTTCCTTCTTTTCCAGAGATAGTACTTTATGCTGGTACTATCCTCCCTGCCATCTAGGCACCACCAAAAAATGATGCTTCGATGACGGGTTATTGTGATTCGCTTGCATAGCTAGGCGAGGTTGTCGCACGGAAGATCCTGGGTTTTAGTCCTGGGTAAGCCACTCATGGTTGTTGTTTTTATGTTGTCTAGTGTTCTACTTCTTTATTTCTTACGAGTGCCTGAAAACATACCTTTATGTTTGTCTAACATTTATTTACTGTTTACAGGCCTCTGGTTTCCCTTCCCTATCTGGTCTGTGCATGATCTTCCTGCATGAAATCCTGCCATTTCTTCTCTGCGTTTGTCTTCCACCGCCTTCTTAATACGGTCTAACAAAACTCTGGTCAAAATTTTTCCAGCCACTGCTAATAGTGTTATATCCCTCCAGTTGCCACATACAGTCAGGTTTCCTTTCTTTGGTAGCTTAATAATGTGGTCTTCCTTCCAGCTCTTTGGGGTGGCCTCTTGTTCCCAAGTTTTCTTGAAGAGCTGGTGTGGCAACTCTTTAGTGTATGGTATATCTGCCTTCGGGGATTCTGGTGGTATTCCATCTGGTCCGGCGGCCTTCCCATTTTTCAACTGTTTTATTGCCCGAGATCTCTTGTTTAGTGGGTGGGTTCATGTTGCACTATAGTGGCTCTTCTGCTGGTCTATGATGGATTGCTGTATTGGTTGGTTTCGGTTTAGGATTTACTTAAAATATTCAGCCCCTCTGGCATTTTGTTTCACTTATTTGCTAATGCTTTGACATTCTCTGCTTTTCACTGTTGTATTGTAGTTTAGCTGTTTCTTAGATAAAGTTCTAGTAATATTATATAATATGTTTAAGTCTCCTTTTTTGGTCGCAGTCTCGTCTTCCTCTGTTAGTTTTTCAATAAATTGTCTTTTGCATTGTCTGGCACTCTTTTTCACTTTCCTGTTTATCTCCCAGAATATTTTGAGCAGATGTGTTTTCTCTTCTGCCTCTTTACAGTTGTTTACTTGCTGTTGTAAATTTTTAAAAATAGGTCAGAAGATATTTATGGTCCCATCTGAGCAGAGGTGATAGTGGTAAATATGTGAGAATAATGGTGTAAGAAATAGATTTTCACGAGGGACTAGTGTAAAAGGAAGATCTGTCTCTGGAATGAGTAGTTTCTCTAGTCCAGCCTATCTATACGACTATATTTTAATATGACAACCTTTCTCTCCCTGTACGAACTATAAGTTACACTAACCACACCCACACACACACAATTATGTGACAACAATATACACAAACGTGAAAAACTATGGTTAATTGGGTAAGGGTCTGACCAACACGCACATTAATTTCTTTTTGTTGTTTATTATCATTAAACCTTTTACAACATCAAACATATAGAGAAATCAAATAAATTAAGTTTACAGATATATGAAAATAACCGAATAAGTGCCCTCCCCTTGTTGAGAAAAGATCCCAAAAGAAGTTAATAACCCCAAAGGTCAAAGATAAACACTAGATTACAGAATAGACTGTGAAAAACAAGTTCCCACTAAATTACTACTCAGTAAAGTACTCAGGTTAGCGAAATAAAAAAAGGAAGTTAGTACAATGATTGTAACAAAGGAAAATATTTACTCTCTCTCTGTTTCTCATTCTGTCATCTGTGGCCACAAACACTCTTGCTTACCTAATAATGGTGTAGGTATCCCTTGAAAAACTACAATAGTATGAACCTATATTGTCAAGTGGGTTGCCCAGATTTGGCCCCAGTCCAGACTTTGTATCTAATAATAATTACAAGGTGGACGCAAAAGTTGGTGGTTTAATTTTTCCTGGATGAATCCTGTGTCACCGCATATAGTTATTGAAACAAGACGTTCTCGGGACGTTCACAGTTATAAAAGGAGAAAAGTAGTTTCTGTATTGTCTAGCCTCTGGTTGCTAAGACAACTGTTTCGATTTGTAAAAAAACTGATAATAATGGTAGATCCTATCTGCTCACTCTTATGGCGAGTGCCGATTTTGAAACAGCGTAGTTTTCTGATCACTCCGTTGCCACGGCTGTCAAACGTCAGGAATATATGTTCTTTCGTATGCCCAGTGGGCTGGCAAATTTGATAAATATTTCTGGGTAATGTACCGTCCAGTTACGATTAATCTTATTGTTTCTATTGGTCTCTCTCAGAATGAAAAAAGAGGACCGAACAGGTCCAAAAATCGAAGACCCAAAATAATAATAATGCTAATGGTACTATTTGACCGCTGGCCGCTGGTTTTGATCGAGTGCTAGATAAGGAAGAAAAGAACATTTAAAAAAACTGCTACTATCCTATCCACCCGTAAGTTTTCCGCTATGGCATGTCGGGGAAAAAGAGTATGTGCCCTCTCCCGTTATTGCCTGCTTGAAAATGAACAGCGCACAAAGTCAATTATTATTCAATTTATCCATACGCGCATTTTAACCAAAATCGCCTGTCACTACTAGCTATTTGTCGGCGTCTGTTGTTTAGTCCCATAACATTAACTCTAGTCACTAATTTAATTTTACACAATGAAATATAATGCGAATTCTATTCGGTCACTGATCCGTCACACTTAATAATCTCAGTCAGCTAAGCCGTATCTTCTTGTGTAAGAAAAATGGGGTATTTGAAATTACATTACTCTGAACGACTGGCAAGAAATATCTATGCGTTAGGTTATTTCACTAGTTTTAAACGCTAGGGAATTATATTGAATAAAATGGTAATCCTAACACTTGAGCACAATTTCTATTACCACAAATCAGAAAATGAAATCCTCACGGGACAATTTAACACATTTAGCGAAGAAATGCTTCTAGTCCGTCGTGCTTAGATTATCCAAGAATTTCTGAGCGGCTCTAAATAACTGAATTTGAGAGATCGCGGTATATATACAGCTTATGGTGTTATTTTCACTAGAAGATGTAATAATTTGCACCTCTGGATAGCAAGGAATTCAGGAAACTGCGTTTACCCGGATCAAAGGTTTGTTCTTTCATTCTACTTAGCGATGCTGATAGACATCAGACGACTGGCCGTGCACGAGCTTCTCTTATATTACATCCCCTTGCGCAGATCAAACATTATCTCCCCCTGGAACGTGCAAACATCAAAGGTGGTTGGGAAAATATTATCGCCCATTGTCTCTCTTCTAACAATCTGTTATTTCTACGTGCGTCTGCTTAATGACCGATAATTGGCGAATCAGCTCGCGTGAGAACTCAGGTAAAAAAATAAGTTCTCTGTGTGTGCGTGGTCTTCATCTTCGTGTCCTGAATATATGATACTTTCCCCTGTATTCGTCACATCTACCAAGAGTAATCTTGTGCGAAGGTAGACACATTTGAAGACCCACATTAGATACTCTAGGTTTTGGCCACTGTTGGACCAGTACTGCAGAGCAAACGGGAGGCAACACGTGACAACTATCCCAAAGGAAAATTTCCCTGGAATTTCTGAACTACTAACCATACTCGGTAACAACAAATAATTTCATTTGTTCTATCTGTTACATTCTCTTCAAAACACAATTGATCTGATCTGACTAAGACACTGTTTTTTTTTAAACACAGGATTTGTCAAAAGCTGTTAACAGAATTCTGACGTATATGATATATAATTCGCCGAGCCCACTAACATACAGCAACGTGAATCTCTATCTTGTCTCAATAATACGCATGCTGAGTATCCAGAATTATTCCTTGCGTGTGCTGGTAAGTCGCTTTCTTTCTTGTGTGTGATGAAATAAATTTAAAAATGGTGCTTAGCTGGCAGGGCAGTTAGACACAATTCACTTCAGACGCCAGGCGGTTGTGCGAAATCCTCTTCTGCGTTCACTCTCAGACGTCGACTAGAATATGTTCAAAGAAAGCAGTGATCAGTTTGAGGCAGTGTTTTTCCAAGAATAGTACTGGTGACGTTTATGTGCGCTTTCTCTGTGCCTTATATGTTGGGCACCTCTGAAGTCGATGTTCAACAGTCATTTTATCGGCGTTACAGTTACACTCATCAGCAAGTTAATATCTTCAACGAGTAAAATATGATATCTTAATCTGCTGTGCCTTGTGCAAAGAACTGAAGATTACTACTTTTTTCACTTCTGCTTAGCTGGTAATATGCATCATGTGTTTAGTGGCCTGGATGGTCTGTTTCCCACTTTCTCCTGTATCTGTTCATGATAAATCTCTTGGCCTATTCATAACTTATGCTTGTGTCAAGTTGAGGAAGCTTTCTCTTCTGCAATTACTAACAAAGCTACTTTGAGGTCAGCTACTTGTCTTTCAAGGCTATCTTCTGTCATTAGGATCTCTGCTGCAGTTTTTAAGGCTTCTCCATCTGCTCTAAAGTTATTTGAGACTTTTCCTGTTGCAATTGCTTTATTTTTTTCTGTGTGCCACATCTAAAGGTCAGAAAGACACTCCCCCACCACCATCTTCTGTTGCATTTGTGTATGGATCTAGATGTTGATTAGTAGTCATCTCAGACCTAACGGTCTTTTATATTTGGACATGCGCCCTAATATAACCGACAAGGTTGAACGGGACGCGCCTCGCCGAAACGAGGCTAAACTTTATTTTTTTTTTAAAGAAAAAAAAAGGTGTTGATTAGGTAATGTTTCTCTACGTATTTTGTATTTAGGACTATTCTCTCTGTTTCAGTCTGTCCGTTCTTTCTCCTAATACCTGCACCATTTTATATAGGTTCAGAGAATCGCTGTTGCTTCCAAACTGGTGACTTACGTGCAGTGTAGATGGGCTTAGCTGTTGATATTGCATTGATGAGGTCTGTTCTTCGTTTGTTGTTTCTACAAAGTTGCTTCGCTTCGAACTTCCACTTTCATAACCATTTACTCTCTGGTACATTGGGTGATCTATCCGCCGCCTGAATTTCCCGGCTTTGTTGCAGGGCTCTGCTATCTCTTCTATCCTCCATTGGCTGGAGGTATGTAATCTTTTCCTACTCTTTAATGGGTGTTGACTTCATGCCCCTGTTATTATTCTCACTGCTTGGTTGTGGATTATGTTTATTTTGTTGACGTTTGACTTAGCTGCTGTTGACCATGCTGCAATGTCATATTTTAGGACTGCTCTAACTCGCCCAGTGTATAGCTGCTTTTTATTCTTTCATCAGCTCTTCAACCCGTGCCAGCAAGTTTTTTCATGATTGCCATTTTCTACCTTGCTCTTGTCCTGTTTTTTTCAATATGGGTTCTCCAAGTCAAGCGGCGATTAAAGGTAATACCACGGGTGTTTGGGTTTTGATCCAGATGTAGATTTTTCACGTTTACCATTAATTTGAAGCTCTGTGGTTTATTTGAGAAGGGAAATACTGTGTATGTTGTTTTCCCTTCAATTATCTTCACTAGCCGCCACGCTTTAGCTGCTCCTCAGTGATGATAGGGCTTGCTGCATCCGAATGTTCGCCGTAGTAAACTTTTTTTTCGGAGATTCACAGGGCTAAATCATCTGCAAGGAAGGCATGGCGGGTTTTTCTTTGGATATTCTTTGGTATGTCATTATATACGCAAGGAACAACGTGAACGACATGACTCCACCATGCTCTAATTTATCTTTCTACTATGCTATCCTTGCAGTTGTACTCTGGCAGTTCCATTCTCAAGGTATTCCACCCAAACAACCAGCATGTGTATTTTCTCTTGGAAGGTGTCCTCATTTTTCTGAGTTATATATATGATCTTTTCCTGATGATTTCTTTAGCGACCTCATTGCCCTTTTCATTTCTTCCAACGTAACTTTGCTATCACGTGCTCTTCTGGAAATCCTAAAAATGAAAAGATAATTAATGAACGAGATCAAACGTAGATAGCTAACATATTTTGGCCGTGTAAAAAGAATGAAGACGCATATTAGAAGGAAGAGTTGAGGGCAAAAGTGCAATAGGAAAACAACATCACGAGATAAAGAGGAAAGTGTATTAGAGCGCACCATCAAGACAAGAGAGAGAAGACGTTGGGGATCCAGTGAAGCGGACCTTCGATGGAGATGGCAGCTAGTAGTGGTTCATTTTCAAATCTTAGAAGCACTTTTCTCGTGTTTTTCAATAACTTTTTTTTTACTACACGCAGAGCCGGTCCTGGAGCAGAGCGACTAGGAGGCCAGGCTATAAAAAGAATAAAACTAACATGTGCCATATATGAGTAGAAGTGATAGGCAGGGGCTGCATTTCAAACTGCTCGCCCCAGGCGATAAATGCTCCAGTTCGTTTTACTGTCCATTAAGCATAGTGATTATGTGGTGAATAAACATTCTTTCATATATATATGTTTATAAGCGAAATACAGAACAAATGTGAGCCTCCTATAACAGTGATTAGCCTAGTAAGCTAATGGTCAATTTTTCAAATCCTCCTGAAGCCGTCTAACGCGTTTTTTTGTTTTTGTTTTGTTTGTTTTTTTTTTTTCAAAAATATGTTGTCTACGGGTAACTGGCAGACGGCACACAAATAAAACATCCAAGAACCCGCCAACTGAGGTTCAAAGGCGTATTCAAGAGAGATATCAAGGCATTGGACATAAATCCTGCATCTTGGACAGCCGACGCTTGATATCTCGCGAAGTGGGAGTGCTCCCTACTGCACCACTTCAGATAAGGCGTAAAGCTCTTACTAGCAGACTTGACTTTAATCCACTGTCAATGAGCTGTGACCACAAGAAGCAGACTTGACTTTGATCCACTGTCACTGAGCTGTGACCACAAGAAGCAGACTTCACTTTGATCCACTGTCACTGAGCTGTGACCACAAGAAGCAGACTTGACTTTGATCCACTGTCACTGAGCTGTGACCACAAGAAGCAGACTTACTTTGATCCACTGTCACTGAGCTGTGACCACAAGAAGCAAACTTGACTTTGATCCACTGTCACTGAGCTGTGAACACAAGAAGCAGACTTGACTTTGATCCACTGTCACTGAGCTGTGACCACAAGAAGCAGACTTGACTTTGATCCACTGTCACTGAGCTGTGACCACAAGAAGCAGACTTGACTTTGATCCACTGTCACTGAGCGTCAGCTCTTGGTGACCACAAAAAGCAGAAAGGAAAAGAACACGCCGTAACGAGACAAACAAAAAAATAACTAACAAAACTGAGGGCTGTCATTTTAAAGTCACATCATCTTTATAGTCAGCAGGAGACTCTTACTACTACTGCTCATGTTTTTTTTTTTGTCTCTCCTGTGCTCTTATTTAATCCTTTTTTAACCTGTGAAAAAGATTAATTAAAAGAAACTAATCACTGTTCTTGTTCAGGGCAAGGCCTCTGTAGTGCTGATGAATGCGCATGCTCTTCATCGGACTACTTTCGAAGATCCTGCCAGTGACGACGATTTAATAAGGTAACATAAAACATAGTTTATAACAGTTTCTTCTTGTACGATCATTTTCCTGGCCGCTACTTACGAAGACTGGATCCTCCACCGCATCTGGTCTCATTTTACGAAGCCTGCATCAAATATTTACATTCTCTTGCTGATGTGGTTGCTTTCACTATTTTTATTTTTTCACAGGTTGAGGTTGCCAGCCTCATTGTCAAGGTCATATTAGTCGCCTTCAATGACATGCCAGAGGCAGCAGTTCTACTACTCTACAGCTGTCTCATCAGGGACTTCAGGGAAGTACCAGGGGCATCTTCTTGTATGCAAGCTAGTAAACGCCCTTACAAACCGCTTTAAGATCTTGAACCTGTGCAACATTCTTCTCTGTATTTAACGAGAAATATGTAACAGATCCAATAATTTTATGTTCACGTCATCGTTATCATAATCATAATCAGCACTGTCGTTGTCACCATAACCGGATACACAAAATAAATGTAACGTTTAGAGAACAACTGATAAACCTGAACTTGAGTATCATTGCTAAACAACAGAAATGAGGTATCTGAGGAAGGTGGTTGAAGTAACAAGAAGAGATATCTTCCGCAGCCAGAAGTCAAGGCCTAAAAACCGAACCACTGCAGACCCAGGTACAACAGTCCCAACCAAGATGGTTTGGCCATGTCTGCAGAATGGAGAAGATCGGCTACCACGACAAGCATGGGAAACTAAGAACCAGGGATCCAGACCTCCAGGACAACCCAGAGTCCGCTGGGAGGACAACATTAGACAATCTTTGAAGGACCGAGGATTAGAATGGAACCAGGCCAAGAGAAAGACAGCTGATAGGACAGCATGACGCACTCTCTTCCAAACCTCTACACCTCACGGTAGAAAAGGAACGACTAAGTAAGTAAGTAAATACGCTAAACAACAGGACAGCATTATGAATTTTCTATAGCCTTTAATCTAACTGTCTCTATCTTTAAGCGCTTTATGTGCCTCCTTGCATTAGAAAATATACTGAGATCAAGAGAAATGATGTCCAACCAACAACAACAAAAAAGGAATCTTCAACTCAAATATGAAGTCACTGAAGTCAGTCTATTCTCCAAAACATGTAGAACAAGATAAACAACATCCAAATTGTTACAGACTTTCATAAATGGGTGCTTCCGTAACATGGAAGAGTTGACATTGTGCGACAAGGTCACCAAAGTTGAAACTGATGACAAGAACCAGGCAATTGCCAGTGGCGATGGATACGATTCACCATTAGGAAATCCGTTCATACCATTACAAGAAAATCCTTGTTTTGCTATCCCTAATATAAGAGAGAAGGAGGTAGCCCCCCCCCCCCTCCCCCCTCCCCCCCAACAAAAAAAAAACAAAAAAAACGTGGAGACAACAACTGGAGATAGAAATTAAAATTATGAGAGAGGTATGCAAAGAACTTTAGCTGATGGCACGAACAGGAAGATTCGGCATGAATTTCTTGACATCCGATGCCTCTTGAGTAGCTAAAGGGTATTAATTGATCGAATAACTTAATCTCTTTGAGAAACAAGGAAAGATGCAATGGTACCAACAAATGCTAAAATTCAGCTAGTATAATATATATATAATATATAGTATAATAATAATCATAATCCCAACTAACATAATTACCGATGTATGTTGCGTCGGTCGGTCTCACTCCAAATAGTAACTCGCGCCAGAAAAAAAAATTGCGCAACGCACGGTGTGCAACTTGCGCGGCGTGGGTGTTTTATAAAACAAATACTTTGGTTTTTTTTATTTTTTGTTTAATTCTTTCACGAAATTAGTAGCGCTCGACAAAGAAAAAGTGCGTAAAAATTAGTTTGTATGAGCCCTCACCCGATGTACAAATCATGAAAACTTGAAAGTTTTTGTTACAACCACTTACTATCATGGAACACTCTTGGAAAAACAATCCATGCACTTTCACACGAAATGTTGTCACTTTTAAATTGAATCTAAAATAACATAATTCTCGCAGTGTGTACGTTGGTCACGGCTGAGGAATGCAACCGTGTTGAAAAATTGAATCTTTTCCATTATTTATACTCTCCCGAAAATAGTTACAATCAACAAAGAACAGCGTTCAAATGACGGTGTTCATGAACAGTTTGATTACACTGTGTAATGGACCGAAACCAAAAACACTCTAAGAATGTACTTATATCTGCTCATCCGGGAACGGAAACAGCACACTATAATTAAAAACCCGTCACGTTTGACGGGTTATTGCCAGTAATAATAATAATAGCCCCTTCAGTCACAACTAACTATGAGGTGACAGCTCTCAGATGCTTATTTTCCTGGTGTTCCTTTCAACGTTTTTTCATCTCTTCTGCTTGCCGTGCAAGCTTCTTTTCGCCCAATCTGAAGCGGCACCATACAGAGCATCGCCACTTGGTGCGTTCGGCAGCTTCATCCTCCCAGGTTGCTGGATTTATGTCCACACATCTTTGCACACATCTTTGAATCTCAGTTGCGGTGGAAAAACTGTTCTTTTGATATCTGCCAGTTGCCCGTAAAAGATATCTTTCGGGATGCGACCATCTTCCAAGCGGCGGACATGGCCAAGTCATCGTAGTCTGCGCTGTCTAAGCAGTGCGTACATGCTTTGAAGACCAGCACATGACAACACTTCGACACTTGTATCTTTGTCCTTCCATGAAATACAGAGGAAGTGGCGTAGACATCGTAAATGGAAGGTATTGAGACTTCTTTCTTGTTTAGTATAGGTTGTTGATGCCTCGCTGCCATCTAAAAGTGTGCTGGTGACGCAAGCATAATATACCGCAGCTTTGGTTTTCGTTGGGAGTTTGGAGTTTCCGCAAACACGTGTTGTGAGGTGGACAAATGTAGATACAGCTTTGCCAATGAGGCTGTCAATTTCTATAACCAGAAAGAGTTTGTCGTTGATGGTAGACCCCAGGTATGTGAAGTGGTGCACCACTGCCAATTCATAGTTATTGATAGTGATAACTGGTGCAAAACTCACATCCTGACTCAGCACATTTGTTTTCTTTAGACTTATGTGAGGTCAAAGTCCATCCCTGCTTTGGTGAAGCGATTCATCAAGCTCTGAAGCTCCTGTTGACTTTGAGTTATGACTGCAGCGTCATCAGCGAATAACAAGTCTCTTAAAGTGTCCCTTCTGATTTTCGTTTCTGCCTTCAGCTTTGCGAAGTTAAACTGTCGGCTATATGACCTAGTGTGAAAGCATATTCCTTCAGTTACATCTCGGAGTGCATGTTTCAAGGGCAAGGCAAAGAAGATTCTGAAGACGGTTGGAGCCAGAACGCAGCTTGTTAACGCCACTGCGTATGTCAAAGGGCTGTGCCTTGCTTCCAGCACATTGGACTGTTCCCTTCATGCCTTCCTAGAATGACTTTTTCATTTCCAGCAATTTTACTGGGCAGCCTATTTTCAGGAGGATTTTGAAGAGTCCATCCCTGCTAACCAGGTCAAATGCCTTTGTGAGGTCTATAAAGGCGATATATAAAGGCCTTTTCTGCTCTCTTGATTTTTTCTGAAGCTGGCGGAGAGAAAAGATCATGTCTGTTGTAGATCTACCAGCTCGGAATCCACACTGTGATTATGTTTCGGGGGTGCAGTATAATGTAGAACTTTATTTATAGAAATTGTCTTTCTTCTTTTTATTTAGTCCATGTCTAAGTGTGATCTAGTACTGGCTTATAGCTCACCAGAGTTGGTTATTTCTTAGACCCTGTCTGAGTGATATGGGTCGTTTGTTCCTTTTATAGGTGTTGTTCGATGGAGAGCATTAGTGGTTGAGAAATGTGAACTTTGACAATACATCTATGTTATCCAACTGAGAATAAATTTTCAACAGCCTGGTCCTTAAAATGAATTTTATTTAACAGCAAACTGGTCAAATAGTGTCAAACAATGTTCACCAATTAGGCATTTTGTACATCAACCGAATCTTAGTTATTTTTCCTCTCATGAAGAATATATTTTCTTTCCTTCTCTTCAATCTAAGATACTTCATAAAATTCTTTCCCAACATCAAGTTTTACCAAATCCTGGATAATTATAATTTCATATTTTGCTTTCTTTCTCCGTAGTTTTCTTGATAGCCATCATGTCTATACTCAGTTTCAAATCCTCTTCCCTCGTTATATCTATTATATCCTCCATTTTGTTTCTCTTCTGCTATTATGTTTTCATTTTACGAAACTACGCTGAAATACAGAATGATAGGGCGATCGTACTACTTACTTGAATGGGTAACTGAATAACCTTTTCATGTGTACAAATACACATCCATGAAGGTTTGACAGAATTGTTGAATACCTCAACTTTAGAGCTGGACAGTCATTGACACGTCCTTCTACATTGTTCACTTTTTCAAGACCGCCGGTTTAATAATTTCCTGTCGACAATTTCGTAGTGCTTTGAGCTGGCTACCTTTTCATTGGTTGAAAGCTTATTCTATTTGATAAATTATTGGTCAAACATCACGTTCTCATAGCGTGATGTAGCTGTCCTTACTTACGTCACTACATTTCCATGCCAACTGCCGCTGATTTGTCACGTGGCTTTTTTAACCAAAGTTGACACAGTAGCTTCACCTTGCTCTACCCTGCTCTTAGCTGGCTGGGGTATCTTTATATTTGTTAAAAATCGTGCTTGCTTTTTCTATAATAACTAATGATAGTTTTATTCTCATTATAACCAGCCTCCAGCATGATTAAATGCTGATGGTGGTAGGTCATATGGCCACAATTCTGGTATTATGCGCTTAGTTAACTCGCATTAAGATGACTCTGGAAAAAACTTTAACAACAATACTAAGAAGAGAAATGCCTCTGTAGTTATTGAAATCACTTCTGTCTCTTTTATTTGTGTATAGTTTTACAATTTTACATCTCGCATGTCTTGAAGGACAGCAGTCTCTTCCCAGCACTGGCACAGCATCATTTGTAGGTGATGCAACAGCGTGCTGTTACAGCATTTGATTAAATCGGGAGGAATCCCATCACGCCATGGTGCTTTGTCAGAGGCCAAACTATTAATGGCCTGTCTGAGTTCTTCCAGTGTTGGTTCAGTATCCAGCTCCTCCATAGTTGGCAGACATTTGACAGCATCAAGGATTGCAGGCGTGACGTTAGTAGTATACAATGCGCAAAACAGGTCGTATTGTGGTGGCGGGGCGTGACTTTTATATAAGGAAAATGTGGTGGCGGAGCTGACTTTTATATAGTAAAATACTCCGCTCAACTGTGGTGGTGGAGCTGTCTTTTTATATAGTAATATATAAGTTCAATAATGGCGGGCGTTTATTTATTGTGTGAAGGTTTTTGTGTGTTGTTGTTTATACAAAATATTTATAATAATGTTACAACAGGTAGACGATATTTATTTGACAACAGTTAGACTATATTTATATTACAACAGGTAGACATATATTTAGACATAATAAGGAAATGTGGTGGAGGCGCGTGGAGGAGGAGAGGACTTTTATATAGCAATATATTAGTTCGATAATGGCGGACGTGTTGTGTTATGTGTTACAACAGGTAGAAAACAGTTAGTTAGACATATAGTACAATATATATTACAACAGTTAGACTATATAGACATAGGTATACATAGATAACAAAGAATTTAGTTAATATATTTTATTTTTCAAAAAACAATATCATATATTGGCATTGTACAATATTTATATATTGGTAAGAGGCGTGTATAGTATTTATATGGTAACAAAGGGGTACATATTGGAAGACGGGAGGTGTGTACAGTATTTTCAATCAGCAGTGTTTTGTTACAGTAGTAACACATATGAGTATTATATTGGAAGACGGGCGGTGTGTACAATATTTATATGATCACATATTGGAAAGAGGCGTATTCTTTATTGGTAAACAACAGTAACAAAGGTTCTTTAATAAATATATCACAGTTATGTTCTAGGCTGCAGACCAGACCAATTATAGAGGTTGAGGGGTGTCATCGTGTCGTAAAAATAGGACAGAGAGGTGCGTACACGTGTATTGTATTGTGTGTCGGGAGTGTGTACAGAGTGGAAGAGAGATTGTTTTTTCAACGCATGGGTGTGTACATTTTGGGGTGTAGCAGGCGAGTGTGCCAGCATTGAGAGGTGGGAGTGAAGTGTTAGAGACGTCACTATACTAGGACCAGCATCGAGAGGTGGGATTGAAGTGTTAGAGACTTGATTATGACCAGCGTCGAGAGGTGTGAGTGAAGTGTTAGAGACGTCACTATACCAGGTCCAGCATCGAGAGGTGGGAGTGAAGTGTTAGAGACTTGGATATAACAGGTCCAGAAGCTAGAGGTGGAAGTGAAGGGTTAGAGACCTGACTTTACGAGGTCTAGCATCTAGAAGTGGTAGTGAAGTGTTAGAGACCTGCCTATACTAGGTTTAACATCTAGAGGTGCGAGTGAAGTGTTAGAGTTCTAGAGGTGGGAGTGAAAGAGACGTGTCACTATACTAGGGCCAGCCACTAGAGGTGGTAGTGAAGTGTTAGAGATTTGACTATACCATTTTTTGTGTAGGTATTTTAATTGTTATGTGTTGTTGTATTGTGTGTTGGTGTATTTGTTTATACATATATACATACAATATATATAAAAATATAAAAAATCAATAATGGCGGAAAATATAAAAAAATCGATAATGGCGGGCTAGTAGGTAACTAACGGCTTTATTAAGTGAGAGTGTGGGGAGTTATTGATTTTGACTGGTTGGGGTGGTGACTCATAGATGTGTTGAGGTGTAGCGCTGGAGTAAGTCAATGTGAAAGCAGTGGGATATAGGTGGTATTGGTTTTGTTCTTGTCTGGTAATTTTGTGGTTAGGTATTGTAATTGTTGTGTGGTGAAGTGTAAATGGTGGGTTTGGGTTTTTGGGTGGTTGTGTTGTGCAGGAATCGGCCTTGTGTTGGCGAGTACAGATAAAAGACTAGCTTATTGTGTTGTTTATTGAGACCATTAGTACATTTTTTCCGCCCCGCGTTTGTTGTGCAATGAGAACCTCCAAAAAAAAGTGTGTTTGTCTGGTGATTTGTGTGCAGGTATTGGTGTGAATTACAACTAATTGGTGTTAGCTTTGTTGGTTTGATAGTCCTTTTCACAGTGTAAAATCACTATTGGTTACCTGTAGTGTTTTAAAAAGTTTTGTTGAGCCATTATTTCTATAATATTTAGGGCCCATCTCGACGCTGTATAAACGCTAGATGTATATTTATCAGATCACCGAGGGCGTATGCGCATGCGCGCAAAACTTTACATGTAAAAAAAAATTAAAACTTTACAGGAGCGATTATATGTTGATTTTTCACTGTCACTTTTAAAGAGGTCATACCGCAGACTTGTGTAGATTGACCAATTATTGTGGAGGTAGTGTATTCTTAAGCAATAACAGGAGATTTTTTTGTATTTCATGAAAGTTTAGGTATAGGTACACTGTCCAAAAGTGATCTCATCAGAACCTTGTTATCTATGTGGATGTGTTGTAGTCTTGTTACAAACAACAAGCTGATTTAGAAGTAGCTTTAACATTTTTATTGGAAGGAGTTGTGCTTTTACCCTTTTACATGAATATAACAACCGATTTGTTCCAAAACCTTCATGCAACTATGTTGCTACTTGACTTGAGAAGAAGGAATTTTTATAAGCACTCACTACGTGAATTCCCTTTTTCCTACCCGCTATAGAATAAAGAGGAAAATATAAAATAAAAAAGGGATACCTTTTTATAGAGGAAGATGACTAATGATCGGTGTGTGGTGGGGATGATTTTGGTTTTGTGTTGTGTTGTGAGTGTGTGTGTGTGTAGCTAGTGATGAGAATATAAGACGATGAGAGGTGAAGTGGCGTCAGAGGCAACTATGCTTTTGATGTAAAAATATGACAGGGAATTCCCGTTGTTGGGTGAATGTAACTACATATTGAGACGGGCGCTGGGTCACGAGGTAGTTTTCTTTATTATGTATATTATATCATGAGTAATAAATCTACTCACCCCAATGTCCAGTTAGTGTTATGTAAATGACCCGCACACAGCCGTAGTCTCCAACATAAAATATACTGTTAAAGCCCAGGCTGGACAAGGCCCAATAGACAGTTTTATTGAACACAACCGTAGAGATATATGTCACAGGCAGACTAGATTATGGCGCAATTAGATTCTCCCTTAGTGTTGCAGGTTGCAATCGGAACAATAGTGAGGCCATTTTCAGCCATTTTAATAAAACTCAAAACACACGTGCTTTTACCCTCACTAGAAAGAAACGCGATCGATGGTCTGCGCTCGCCACGAAATCGTTGAGCGTTTATAAAGTTCCGTAGCATATAGGTTTTTCTCGTTGTTTTTTTGTTTGATTTCATGTCTTTATTTATTTCAGAGTTCACTGTTATTTTGTCCTTGCTGGTTTTTAAGTTTGTACTTAATTTATGTGGCCTTTAGATCGGGGCTTTTGCTCCTTTCATTTTCTGGTCGTTTTTTATGTTCCTTCCTTAGAATGTTTGTCTGTTGTTTTGCTCCAAACTTTTCCCGCCCCTGACTGCAATCTGGTTAGCAATCTGTTGGACTTATTTGATCTTGTGCTACCAATATATGGTTGTATACGAGTTGTCTTTACTCTTGTTAAATATTGTCTAATTCCTCTTATCTTTATTTTATACCTATCACCGATGACTTACAAGTAGTATTTAAACTCTATCTATGCCTAATGCTAAATTAACACAAGACAAGTTATTAATATATTTTTTAATATATAAATTTTAAATTATGTTTAGATATCAATAGTTAAAAGCTGACTAGGCCTACTACAAAACGAGCACATTTGAATTAAATTTAAGTTTGTTCACGCGCGTGCTCACGCATGAAAAAGCTCCTTTATCGACGCTCGTTACGTCGACATTTTTGAAAATGAGCGGGATTTCTGACAGGCAAACGCCAGCTTACCCTCACTAGTTATGAAACCAGATCGATAGAGGGTGATGTCAAGGCTAAATAAAACTATCTAGAAAAGCGTAATAAAAAATCTAACAGGCAGAGTTTTTGGTATTGGTAGACGAAAAAAAGCCTATCTGCAACGAGATTTGCCTTTGTAAGACTAATATTTTACCTTTGTAAGACTAACCCTGCTGCTTATTTCTGTTCACGTCACAAGTTCAAAACACAACCGATCAATAGTAGAAATTTATAAAAGAAACATTCCTTCGTTCGTGTGTTCGAACACCCGTGACTTAAGGTTTCACTTTTTTCACACGGGCGATTTCTGGTGATAGGTTTTATATTGGCTCCCAAGCGGTTCAAACAGGAGGCGTCCACGGAAATGTAGTACATTAAATAATTATAACTAAGTATTTGTTCAAGTTATCAAACGGTTATCTCCTTTTTTTTTTGGTTTGTCTTACAAGTTTCAAACTTTAGTAAAAGCTTTTCTTCCAATCAGCAAAGATGGCCCCAAAATTTTCTCCCAGGCCTGCTCAAAGGTTCCAACCTGTAGGTAAATAGATCAGCTGTCAAATACTTCTTTAAATATCTCTGTACATATTTCTTGCAGCTTTCCAAACTTTTCATTAAATTTATTTTCATTAAATATTTTTTCCTGTTGTCAAAAATTTCTTCCACTTGGCAAATATTTCTTACCGTTGTCAAAATATTTCAGCCACGTGGCAAAAAAATTTCTTCCACTTATCGAATTATTTCTTACACTTGTCAAATATTTTCTTACCGTTGTCAAAATATTTCTTACTGTTGTCAAAATATTTCTTCCACTTGACAAAAATATTTCTTCCACTTGTCAAATATTTTCTTACCGTTGTCAAAATATTTCTTATCGTTGTCAAAATATTTCTTCCACTTGGTAAATATTTCTTACCATTGGCAAAATATTTCTTCCACTTAGCAAAAATTCCTTCCACTTGTCAAAATATTTCTTCGACTTGTCAAATATTTCTTACCGGTGTCAAAATATTTCTTCCACTTGGCAAATATTTCTTCAAGTTGTCAAATATTTCTTCAAATATTTCTTACAGTTGCCAAATATTTATGCAAATGTTTTTGTTAGCTGTCAAATATTTCTTCAAACGCGTCTTCCAGTTGTCAAGTATTTCTAACAGTTGTCAAATACTACTAACAGTTGTCAAATATTTCTTAAAATATTTCTGCTAGTCGCCAAACATTTCTTCAAAGGCGACCACCTTTCATGCGGTGCATATGGCCAAGACGGCGTAGGCTTCCCTGTCAGAGAGAGTTTATCATTGATGATATACACAAGGTATGTGTGAGCCACGTGGTGTTAAGTCCGCCGAAGTGACGCTAACTGTGTTACCGCTAGTTATGAAACCAGATCGAGGGTCGGGGCAGACTTCGCGAGGAAACCATTGAGCGTAGACCACGGGAAACTCCGTTAGCATAGAGGGTCGAATTGCTTCGGTTAGGGTGGGTGACGTCAGCGCTAAATATAGACTATCGGAAACAATTTTATGTTCCAAAATTGATAGCCTCATTAACAAAGCTGCAGCTACCTTTACCCGCCTCACATCACGTGTTTGGGGAAACGCCAAACTCACAACGAAGACCAAAGCTGCGGTATATAACACCTGCATCACCAGTACACTTCTATATGTTAGTGAGACCTGGACAATCTATGCTAAGCAAGAATGAAGGCTCAATACCTGCCATCAACCGTGTCTGCGCCACCTCCTCGGCCTTTCGTGGAAAGATAAAGTGCCAAATGTTGAGGTGTTGTCACGTGCTGGCCTTCAAAGCCTGTATAGCCGGCTGAGACAGGGAAGCCTACGCTGTCTTGGCCATATCCACCGCATGAAAGATGGTCTCCTTTGAAGAAATGTTTGGCGACTAGCAGAAATATTTTAAAAATATTTGACAACTGTTATTAGTATTTGACAACTCTTAGAAATATTTGACAACTGAAAGACCCGTTTGAAGAAATATTTGACAGCTAACAAAAACATTTGCATAAATATTTGGCAACTGTAGGAAATATTTGAAGGAATATTTGACAACTTGAAGAAATATTTGCCAAGTGGAAGGAATATTTTGACACCGGTACGAAATATTTGACAAATCGAAGAAATATTTTGACAAGTGGAAGAAATTTTTGCCAAGTGGAAGAAATATTTTGCCAACGGTAAGAAATATTTACCAAGTGGAAGAAATACTTTGACAAGTAGAAGAAATTTTTTGCCAAGTAGAAGAAATATTTTGACACTGGTAAGAAATATTTGACAAGTGGAAGAAATATTTTGACAAGTGGAAGAAATTTTTTTTTGCCAAGTGGAAGAAATATTTTGACAACGGTAAGAAATATTTTGACAACGGTAAGAAATATCTGACAAGTGGAAGAAATATTTTTGTCAAGTAGAAGAAATTTTTTTTGCCAAGTGGAGGAAATATTTTGACAACGGTAAGAAATATTTTGACAACGGTAAGAAAATATTTGACAAGTGGAAGAAATATTTTTGTCAAGTGGATGAAATACTATGACAATGGTAAGAAATATTTTGACAACGGTAAGAAAATATTTGACAATTGGAAGAAATATTTTGGTAAGGGAAGAAATTTTTTGCCAATTGCAGAAATAATTTGACAACGGTAAGAAATATTTGCCAAGTGGAAGAAATTTTTGACAACAGGAAAAAATATTTAATGAAAAAAAATTTAATGAAAAGTTTGGAAAGCAGCAAGAAATATTTAAAGAAATATTTAAAGAAGTATTTGACAGCTGATCTATTTACCTACAGGTTGAAACCTTTGAGCAGGCCTGGGAGAAAATTTTGGGGCCATCTTTGCTGATTGGAAGAAAGCTTTTACTAAAGTTTGAAACTTGTAGGACAAACAAAAAAAGGAGATAACCGTTTGATAAATCGAACAAATACTTAGTTATAATTATTTAATGTACTACATTTCCGTGGATGCCTCCTGTTTGAACCGCTTGGGAACCAATATAAAACCTATCACCAGATATCGCCCGTGTGAAAAAAGTGAAACCTTAAGTCACGGGTGTTCGAACACACGAACGAAGGAATGTTTCTTTTATAAATTTCTACTATTGATCGGTTGTGTTTTGAACTTGTGACGTGAACAGAAATAAGCAGCAGGGTTAGTCTTACAAAGGTAAAATATTAGTCTTACAAAGGCAAATCCCGTTGCAGATAGGCTTTTTTTTCGTCTACCAATACCCAAACCTCTGCATGTTAGATTTTTTATTACGCTTTTCTAGATAGCTACATTTAGCCCTGACGTCACCCTCTATCGATCTGGCTTCATAACTAGTGAGGGTAAGCTGGCGTTTGCATGTCAGAAATCACGCTAATTTTCAAAAATGTCGACATCACGAGCATCGATATAGGAGCTTTTTCATGCGTGAGCACGCGCGTGAACAAACTTAAATTTAATTCAAATGTGCTAGTTTTGTAGTAGGCCTGGTAAGCTTTTAACTATTGATATCTAAACATAATTTATAATTTATATATTAAAAAATATATTAATAACTTGTCTTGTGTTAATTTAGCATTAGGCATAGATAGAGCTTAAATACTACTTGTAAGTCATCGGTGATAGGTATAAAATAAAGATAAGAGGAATTAGACAATATTTAACAAGAGTAAAGACAACTCGTATACAACCATAGATTGGTAGCACAATAAGATCAAATAAGTCCAACAGAATGCTAAACAGATTGCAGTCAGGGGCGAGAAAAGTTTGGAGCAAAACAACAGACAAACATACCAAGGAAGGAACATAAAAAACGACCAGAAAATGAAAGGAGCAAAAGCCCCGATCTAAAGGCCACATAAATTAAGTACAAACTTAAAAACCAGCAAGGACAAAATAATAGTGACATCTGAAATAAATAAAGACAGGAAATCAAACAAAAAAGCAATGAGAAAAACCTATATGCTACGGAATTTTATAAACGTTCAACGATTTCGTCCACGAGCGCAGACCATCGATCGCGTTTCTTTCTAGTGAGAGTAAAAGCACGTGTGTTTTGAGTTTTATTAAAATGGCTGAAAATAGCCTCGATATTGTTCCATTGCAACCTGCAACACTAAGAGAGTATCTAGTTGCCGCCATAATCTAGTCTGCCTGTAACATATATCTCTACGGTTGTGTTCAATAAAACTGTCTATTGGGCCTTGTCCAGCCTGGGCTTTGACAGTATATTTTATGTTGGAGACTACGGCTGTGTGCTGGTCATTTACATAACACTAACTGGACATTGGGGTGAGTAGATTTATTACTCATGATATAATATACCACTACACCTCACGGTAGAAGGGGAACGACTAAGTAAGTAAGATATAATATACATAATAAAAAAATTACCACGTGACCTAGCGCCCGTCTCACTATGTAGTTACATTCACCCAACAACGGGAATTCCCTGTCATATTTTTACATCAAAAGCATAGTTGCTTCCGACGCCACTTCACCTCTCATCGTCTTATATTCTCATCACTATCTACACACACACACACACACACACAACACAACACAGAACCAAAATCATCCCCACCACACACCGATCATTAGTCATCTTCCTCTATAAAAAGGTATCCCTTTTTTATTTTATATTTTCCTCTTTATTCTATAGCGGGTAGGAAAAAGGGAATTCACGTAGTGAGTGCTTATAAAAATTCCTTCTTCTCAAGTCAAGTAGCAACATAGTTGCATGAAGGATTTGGAACAAATCGGTTGTTATATTCATGTAAAAGGGTAAAAGCACAACTTCTTCCAATAAAAATGTTAAAGCTACTTCTAAATCAGCTTGTTGTTTGTAACAAGACTACAACACATCCACATAGATAACAAGGTTCTGATGAGATCACTTTTGGACAGTGTACCTATACCTAAACTTTCATGAAATACACAAAGATCTCCTGTTATTGCTTAAGAATACACTACCTCCACAATAATTGGTCAATCTACACAAGTCTGCGGTATGACCTCTTTAAAAGTGACTGTGAAAAATCAACATATAATCGCTCCTATAAAGTTTTATTTTTTTTTACATGTAAAGTTATGCGCGCATGCGCATACGCCCTCGGCGATCTGATAAATATACATCTAGCGTTTATACAGCGTCGAGATGGCCCCTAAATATTATAGAAATAATGGCCTAACAAAATTTTTTAAAACACTACAGATAACCAATAGCGATTTTACACTGTGAAAAGGACTATCAAACCAACAAAGCTAACACCAATTAGTTCTAATTCACACCAATACCTGCACACAAATCACCAGACAAACACACTTTTTTTGGAGGTTCTCATTACACAACAAACGCGGGGCGGAAAAAAATGTACTAATGGTCTCAATAAACATCACAATAAGCTAGTCTTTTATCTGTACTCGCCAACACAAGGCCGACTCCTACACAACACAACCACCCAAAAACCCAAACCCACCAGTTACACTACACCACTCAACAATTACAATACCTACACAAAATTACAAGACAAGAACAAAACCAATACCACCTATACCCCACCGCTTTTACATTGTCTTACTCCAGCCTACACCTCAACACATCTATGAGTCATCACCCCAACCAGTCAAAATCAATAACCCCCCACACTCTCACTTAAAAACGCCGTTAGTAACCTACTAGCCCACCATTATCGATTTTTTATATTTTCCGCCATTATTGATTTTTTATATTTTTATATATATTGTATGTATATATGTATAAACAAATACACCAACACACAATACAACAACACATAACAATTAAAATACCTACACAAAAAATGGTATAATCAAGTCTCTAAGACTTCACTACCACCTCTAGGCGCTGGCCCTAGTATAGTGTTACGTCTCTTTCACTCCCACCTCTAGAACTCCAACACTTCACTCGCACCTCTAGATGTTAAACCTAGTATAGGCAGGTCTCTAACACTTCACTACCACTTCTAGATGCTAGACCTCGTATAGTCAGGTCTCTAACCCTTCACTCCCACCTCTAGCTTCTGGACCTGTTATATCCAAGTCTCTAACACTTCACTCCCACCTCTCGATGCTGGACATGGTATAGTGACGTCTCTAACACTTCACTCACACCTCTCGACGCTGGTCATAATCAAGTCTCTAACACTTCAATCCCACCTCTCGATGCTGGTCCTAGTATAGTGACGTCTCTAACACTTCACTCCCACCTCTCAATGCTGGCACACTCCCCTGCTACACCCCATAATGTACACACCCATACGTCAAAAAAACCATACCACACAGATACCTAGGCAGGTATATGCACGCGCACACTCATGAGTCATCACCTAAATACAATACAACACATAAACTCCCTATCCAAAAAAATATCTTTCTTCCACTCTTTACACACACCCAACACACAATACAACATACAATACACGTGCACGCACCTCTCTGTCCTATTTTTACGACACGACGACACCCCTCAACCTCTATAATTGGTCTGGTCTGCAGCCTAAAACATAACTGTGATATATTTATTAAAGAACCTTTGTTACTGTTGTTTACCAATAAAGAATACGCCTCTTTCCAATATATGATCACATAAATATTGTACACACCACCCGTCTTCCAACATAATACTCATATGTGTTACTACTGTATCAAAACACTGCTGATTGAAAATACTGTACACACCTCTCGTCTTCCAATATGTACCCCTTTGTGACCATATAAATACTATACACGCCTCTTACCAATATATAAATATTGTACAATGCCAATATATGATATTGTTATTTGAAAAATAAAATATATTAACTAAATTCTTTGTTATCTATGTATACCTATGTCTATATAGTCTAACTGTTGTAATATATTGTAATATATGTCTAACTAACTGTTGTCTACCCGTTGTAACACATAACACAACACGTCCGCCATTATCCTCCACGCGCCTCCACCACATTTCGTTATTATGTCTAAATATATGTCTACCTGTTGTAATATAAATATAGTTTAACTGTTGTCATATAAATATCGTCTACCTGTTGTAACATATGTATAAATATTTTGTATAAACGACAACACACAACAACCTACACACAATAAATAAACGCCCGCCATTATTGAACTTATATATTACTATATAAAAAGACAGCTCCACCACCACAGTTAAGCGGAGTATTTTACTATATAAAAGTCAGCTCCGCCACCACATTTTCCTTATATAAAAGTCACGCCCCGCCACCACAATACGACCTGTTTTGCGCATTGTATACTACTGACGTTACTTTCTCTAGCGTAAGGTTCAGAGTAGCGCTCAACCCACCTCTCCATCTGCTTACCCTTATCGGTTAGCTTCTCCCCGCTGATGTGTTTTAGCAGTGCCGTCTTACGTTTTTGGGGAACAAGGGCTTTATTAATACCGTCGTTCATTTGTCTAGTGTTGCATGTTTGCGCTGCGGTCTATATGCTCTCGCTGAGCTGAAGCGAATAATCATTTGCAGAACGCCGAGCAGTTTGTTAGACTTTGCTTCTCGTGAGCTTCGGAAACTCTAGAGTTTAGCTCTCGGTGAACGTTTGCATTCAATTGCAGAACTGCGCTTAGTTTCACTAACAGATGTCTTCACATCTGATGAAGCATCAAACCAGTCATTTTACTTCGCCGTCTTCTTACCAAAGGTGGCAAGTGCAGTACTTTGAATGGTGTTCCACAGGTGTTCCCAGTTGTCTGTAACAGTTTCACCATGCTGTGGGCTACTGAGCACTTTCTTGAAGGTCGCGGTAAATTGAACGATCATGACAGGGTCTGACATCTTGCTGGTATCGATGCGTGGTTTCCCTTCTTGTCTGACACGATGGAGTTTTCTTGGTTGTGCTCTGATTTTTTAGCAAATTAAGGAGTGATCTGTATCACAGTCTGCACTATCGTACGAGCTCATGGACAGCACAGACCTGAGAAGTGGCCTTCTGACAAGAATAAGATCCAGTTGATGCCAGTGCTTTTATCGCGGGTGTTTCCATGACACCTTATGCTGATGTTTTGTCTGAAAGTAGATGTTGGTCACGCAAACGTCATGATGGACACACAACTCCAAGAACCGTTATCAATTTTCATTCATCTTGCCATTAACGTAACCTGTCTAGACATGAAAGTCATAAAGCATTATCGGTACCCACTCTAGCGTTGAAGTCACCAAGGTGAACAAGTTGTTCTTGCCTAGGTGTGCTTTTGATGACTGTAGATACATTCTCGTTGAACTTGTCTTTAGCTTCTGAGGCAGAGTACAGAGTAGTAGCATATAGTATAACAGGCAGGAATATCAAAGACTCTCAAATTAATCAAACTGAATGTAGGTACATAACCGCAAAAAGCAGTAATTAGGTTACGGAAATCCGGCATTGGCTAAAAAAATGTGAAGGCAATGACTGTTTGTTTCACGACGTCTGTATGTGCGTACAAATGTATGGAAGTAGTTCCAGGGGTATCACAACAGACAAAGAAGGCATTTGAATACTCCACACACCCCCCCCCCCAACCCCCGGTAAATCAAACAGGGCGACTAACTGTGATGCTCTGAATGGGACCGGCGGCCTCATCACATAATAACCTTGCCAGAAAAACCACCACTGTAAGAGCATGTGAATGTTTGGTGCACGCCTTCTTGAAAAGGGGCGGGGGGGGGGGGCTGCAAAGGAGGCACCATGATCCACAAGGATCGCGAAGATAAAAGATGTGAAAATGAAGCATAAATATTATAGATAAATCCTAATGGCGGATAATGACTAATGTCCAGTTGTGATAATATTCTAAATACAATATCTAAATTAGAATATAACATTAAAGTGCATAAAGTCTAAAATAAGATAGAACTAAAAGTTTGGTAGAGAATTGGCGTCTTCACCCACGCCGCCAGTGTATTAGTTTTGATAACGCCTTATGGCCGAATAAAATGTACTCAATGTACTAAGTGACCTTGAGATTAAATGTAACACTTTTTCCAAGTTCAAACAAATATTTGCCTAGAAGACAAAGTATATAGGAAAACGGGGGAGAGAGAAGGATAGATGGCCCAATGCTAATTCGTTTCGCGTTGATTTCAAACTAAAAGCCAACAGCAACGCAGTGGCAAGACTTGCCTTGAGCGATTTTCAAAATACGATGTAAAAGTTAGAACATGTAGACAATTGGGTCACGAAAACAGGCTTAGCTCTTATTGAGAATGACGTAATTCTAACGTAATACAGATGATTCTCTTAATTAGGTTGAAAGTACATGGAAAAGAAGTGAACAGGTGGTAGTCTAGAAATAAACAACTAACATAGAAAAAATATGGAATTCTGAACCAAGATACATAGGGCCATAAAAATTATATATTAGGGTGCCTTGGGACTTTCTGAGCAAGAATATGTTATCAGTTACACAAATAGTCCACTAAATGACCAAATTATAGCCATAATATTATAGAGGATCCGACAGACTGTCAGGAAAAGTCATTGGTCCCATTGGCCAAAGCCTTTTACATTATAGGAAAAGTAGGCTGCTCGCAGCCATTTTTCCAAAATATTCTGAGGAACAAGCAACGATGAGCAGACTTGTGCTTTTTAAATACTAATAACAGAAAGCAGTCTGGACAGGGGCAGTGCTGAATGTGTGCCATATTCTATTGCCTAGTCATCGTACTTGTTTATATTTCCTTGAATATGTGGGGTTTCTGCTGGCACTTGTCTGGTGCTGGTAATTGCTGATTGAGAATTTTTGCACGATTTCGAAGAGTCTCTGGTACCTGCTTATAGTAAAGGAATTCAAGACCAGAGGAGACTGGGGAGTTTGGCCAAACCAACTACAACTACTGTGATTCCAGGGTCCAGATAAGTCTTAATATCTGGCCTGGGACAACTTATCAGTGACTGTGAAAGATCTCCTGTGTATAAATAAACTTTCCTCCCAAAGAATAAAATAAACAATCATAGGTGAAACAAAAGAACTTTAGGATGATTAAAATCACCAACCTCCTCCAAGTACCAGTTAGTTAATATAGAGTAATTAACACCAATTGAAAATTTTTGACAATGTATTTTGGACATATTGTCCTTTTTATGTAAATATCTATATATATATATATATATATATATCTAATATGATTCTCATTGAGAGGTAGTCCTGACCAAAACAAATTTAGGCTCAGGACCAATAAAGATTAACAAAAGAAATTCTAAATATAAAATTTAACAACTGGAGTTAGTTGAGTCTATCATAGTACTTAATATATGTATGAGTATGTTTTTGTATTGAGGTTCTTTAACATCACTCTTACTTTACCCTAGACACTAAACATAGCTCTCAATCATACTAGGGCAAAATATAACTTTGAGTGAGATCGTAGGTGGTATCAGCAAGGTTCTCTGAAACACAGCTATCAATTGTCTACATCAGGGACCTTCACAGATTGACCTCACTCAAGTACAACTTTACCATACACCAACCTTCTTAACATCAAAACCCACCATATATATTGGGGCCTCTAGGTCCAGGATTCGAATTTGGCATAGTTAGATGATTGTTTGAAATAGGAATCTCATACAACATATATTAACTAACTCCAGGAATTAAAATTAGCATTAGTATATAAATTCAAGATTGTATTACTATTGTTATTAGAGGTTAGAAACAACCCCTAAGAAAGATAATAATAATTTAAGTGGAGATTTACAGTTGATAAGTTGTCACAGCCAGTAGTAATTAGTTAATTATAGTTAGTATTTATTTTAGTTAAGTTTAAGATTGTCTTAGAACCTTATTAGACCTGCTTGAGTTAGAATGGCTGATCTAGCCAAATTCAGATCTGCCGCTGTGCACACTGCTAAATAGATGGGCATGGATGGACCAGAGCTGATCCAGTATGTAACCTCAGAGGTTGATAAATTTATTGCCCGAGAAGATAAAAGATTAGAGAAAGAAGCAGAAAGAAAGTTAAAGGCTGAAAAAGAAATCAAGAGATTGCAGATTGAGGCTGACAGAGAGGCTAGGGCATTGGAGGCGGTTAGGGAGGCGGAGATTAAAAGGCTCCAATTAGAAGAAAAAAAGGCAGAAAGAGAAGCAGAGGAAAGAAGACTGGCTACAGAAAGAGAAGAAAAGAGACTGGCTTCAGAAAGAGAAGAAAAGAGATTAACTGCAGAAAGGGAAGATAGGAGATTGCAGAGGGAGCACGAGTTACGACTAAGGGAGTTGGAATTACAAGGCCATGCTCCTGAAAATGGTGCTAGTCTCTTTACCTCCGATGCCACTGCTAGTCAGGGAGCCTCAACCTCAGCTATGGGTTTTCATTTAGACCATTTTGTTGAGAAAGACGATGACATAGAGGGGTATTTAAGTAGGTTTGAACTTTTTGCTACCACGTATGGGTTAGAGAGAGAGAGAGGTGGAGCCTCAAGTTATCCCAGGGTCTTAGGGGAACAGCTTATGAAGTTTTTGCCAAGATGAGCAGGGATGACCAAGACAATTACGACATGTTAAAGCAGGCTCTTTTGTTAAGGTATGAAAAGAATGGAGAATTTACAGGAAAAAAATTTAGAAATGCCAAGCTACTGTCGGGTGAGACCTATCACCAGTTCTCTGCACGGTTAGAGACTTACTTGGAGAAATGGACTGCTCTGGGGAAAACCCAAGATCTAAGGAAATGATCCTTATTGAGCAACTGAGAGAGTCCATGGCTCCAGACTTGAGAAAGTTTCTAATGTAACAAGGTGCAGAGAGGCTGGGTGAGTTACTCAATGTCGCTGAGAGGTATCAGGCAGCCCAAGCAGAGGTAGCTGGCACTAAAAAGAAACAGGTAGACAATCCTAAGGCACCACAAAACCTTAATAGGTTTGACCACAAAGATCAGAATAATAAAGGTAAGCAACATTTTGATAGGCCACGCCATGATTATAGAAATAAAACCCCACAATTCAATGAAAGGAAATATGATGACCGAAAACCTTTTCATAAAGGTAGATTATATTGTAGATATTGTAAGATGGACAACCATAACACTGACAGTTGTAAAAGGAAACCTCCTAATTTCGCTGCAATGAAAACGGGGAGAAAGGGAGTAAAGGTCAACTCTACTGAACAGCAGGAACCTTACAACCCCCAGTGTGTGAAGATGTAATATGTTTTATTGAGTCACCATAAGGTGCTTGTATGATACTGGATTGGATTATGATTCAGTTGTGAGTTCTCACCTGGTGCAAGCAGATCAATACACCACAGAAACAGTGGAGATCCAAGCTGCAACCAAGGACGTAGCGACCATGACACTTCCCATTGCCAAAATAAATGTGAAAACTCGCTATGTGGAAGGAGTAATCAAGGCAGCAGTGTTAAATGAACCAATCTACCCTCTGATATTGGGGTGTAGATATGTCTTCTTGGGGAATCCCAAGAGACATGTAATCATGGCAACAGTGCAGACCAGATCACAGTCTAAAAAGGAGGAGGATAATCCAATAAATACCCATCCAGATGAGATGAGGAAGGCACAGGCGGAGGACAGAGCACTCAAGCCGTGTTTTAAGAAATTGCCCAAATGTCATACACCTCCAGGCAAGGGAGACCTCTATATGAAAAACAAATTGATTTATAGGAAGGCTGGAACTGAATCCAATGGTCACGGACAGCTGGTCCTTCCCATTTCATATAAGACTAAAGTGTTGGAACTAGGGCATGCGATTCCCTTCAGTGGTCATATGGGGATCAGCGCAACAGGACAGCGTATAGCTTGTCATTATTTCTGGCCAGGAATAACTGAAGATATAAAGAGATATGTAAAATCCTGTCCGGAATGCCAACGTGTAGCTCCAAAGCATTGGACTGCTCCATCAACTCTAGGGGAAATGCCCATAGTGGGAACACCTTTTGAAAGAGTTGCCGTGGACATTGTGGGACCTCTCACTCGGACCAAGAGGAGGAACAGTTAATTTCTGACTCTGGTGGACACTTGTTCTATGTGGGGAGAGGCGGTAGCCCTGTCATCAATCGATTCGAAGCATGTGGCCGAGGCATTACTCACAATCTTCACCAGGTTAGGCTTTCCCAACCAAATCTTGACTGATAATGGCTCTCAGTTCAAAGGGAAACTAACGGAAGAAGTATTCAGGATCTTTAATGCCAAACACTTTCATTGTAGCACGTACCATCCACAAGGAAACGGCCAAGTAGAAAGATTTAACGGGACGCTCATTTCGATCCTGAAAAAGTTGGCACATGAAAAACCAGATACATGGGATCAATACCTTCCCGCCGCCCTGTTTGCTTATCGGGAGGTACCCCATAGTTCAATCGGTATGGCCCCGGCAACCCTGTTATTTGGAAGGCCAATAAAAGGTCCATTAGAAGCATTATTAAGGATGTGGACCGATGAAAAGGCAGAAGAAAATATTACCTCATCATATCAATATGCGAACGAGCTGACCACTCGTCTTAAAACTGGCTAGAAACTTGCTAATGATAATTTGAGACAAGCCAGGAAAAAACATGCTGCCTATTTTAATAAGAAAGCTAAGGACAGAGAATTAGCTGTGGGAGAGAAGGTGCTTCTTTTTCTACCCAGCAGCCAAAACAAGTTGCAAATTGGATGGCAAGGTCCATATACAGTTCTAGAGAAGGTGTCTAGAACAAATTATAAGATAGATAAGAAGGGGAAAGAGAAAATCTATCATGTGAATCTCCTGAAAAAATATCTGGACAGAGAAAACCAGGAAGAGACACACTTACTGACCTTGTCTGTTGCAATGGAAATGAAAAAGGAATACTCATTTCTCATGAATATCCCATACATCCCTGTGAGACAGCTGCACAGGTAAAAGTCAGTGCACATTTAACGAGAAATCAGAGGGAGAGAGTTCAACAGGTTCTGAATGATCATACAGATGTGTTAACGGACAAACCGGGGCATACAAATTTGTTGGAATATAATATGAAACTTATAGACCCAACACCAATCTGTATGAAAGCATATTCGATTCCTTTCGCTAAAGTAAAAGCTTTGAAGGAGGAGATAGAGTATTTGTTGAAAGAAGGAATTATTTCACACAGCGAATCTTCGTATAGTTCTAGTGTGGTTTTGTTGAGAAAACCCTCTGGGGAACACAGACTCTGTATAGATTACAGAAAATTGAATGCTGTCACAGAAAGTCAGGTGGATCCATTACCTGATACAAATCAGCTGTTTGCCAGGCTGAACAAAGCAAAATATTTCTCTAAAGTGGATCTGAGCAAAGGCTATTATCAGATTCCAGTAAAGCCTGAGGTTAGACCTTATTTAGCCTTTAGCACCTCGGATGGACATTATGAATTCAACATGTTGCCTTTTGTGTTGAAAAATGCCCCGAGCATGTTTTCTAGGATAATGCGAAAATTGTTAGATCCCCTGAATAATCCATGTATCACGAATTTCATGGATGATATTCTCATAGCAACAGAAACATTTGAGGAACACATTAACTCTCTGAATATGTTGTTTGATAGACACAGGGAGGCTAACTTGACCGCTAGACTGGCCAAATGTTGTATTGGATGTAAAGAGTTGGAATTCTTGGGACACACAGTATATCAGGGAAGCATGACCCCTGACTGCAAGAACTTGGAGAAATTGAAGAGAGCACCGAGGCCACAGACAAAGAAAGACGTGCGATCTTTTGTCTCGTTATGTGGTTTTTACCAGAAGTATATCAGAAATTTTAACTCTATATGTGCACCACTGACTGATTTAACGCGCAAAGGATATCCTGATAAAATTACTTGGTTAGCGCAGTGTGAGTCTGCCTACCGAGAGTTAAAAGAAAAGCTCACAAGCAAGCCTATATTGAAATTGCCTGACTTAAGCAAGGAGTTTGTTGTGAGAACGGACACTAGTAACGTCGGATTAGGAGCAGCCCTATTGCAAAGGTCCAATTCACTTGAGGGGGAATTATCCCCAGTTGCTTATGCTAGCCGAAAAATGAACACAGCGGAACAAAAATATTCAACAAGTGAATAGGAATGTCTGGCTTTGATATGTGCGATAAAAAAGTTCCAAATCTATCTCTATGGTCGATCGTTTACGATCCAAACAGATCATAAACCTCTCGTATTTCTGTCGCAAGCAAGGCATGAAAATGCTAGATTATTACGTTGGTCGTTGCTCCTACAGCCATACCAGTTTATCATCGAATATATCCCCGGCTCGGAAAACGTAGGTGAAGACTTTTTAAGCAGACACCCGTACGATGAAAATCAAAGTAGTCACCAGACATAAGTAGTAAATTTATCTATGTGTATTTTGAATTAGGAACTGACATAGGATAGTCTGTTCTAAAGTGGGGAGATGTGTGATGATATTCTAAATACAATATCTAAATTAGAATATAACATTAAAGTGCATAAAGTCTAAAATAAGATAGAACTAAAAATTTGGTAGAGAATTGGCGTCTTCACCCACGCCGCCAGTGTAATAGTTTTGATAACGCCTTATGGCCGAATAAAATGTACTCAATGTTCCTAAGTGACCTTGAGATTAAATGTAACACTTTTTCCAAGTTCAAACAAATATTTGCCTAGAAGACAAAGTATATAGGAAAACGGGGGAGAGAGAAGGATAGATGGCCCAATGCTAATTCGTTTCGCGTTGATTTCAAACTAAAAGCCAACAGCAACGCAGTGGCAAGACTTGCCTTGAGCGATTTTCAAAATACGATGTAAAAGTTAGAACTTGTAGACAATTGGGTCACGAAAACAGGCTTAGCTCTTATTGAGAATGACGTAATTCTAACGTAATACAGATGATTCTCGTAATTAGGTTGAAAGTACATGGAAAAGAAGTGAACAGGTGGTAGTCTAGAAATAAACAACTAACATAGAAAAAAATATGGAATTCTGAACCAAGATACATAGGGCCATAAAAATTATATATTAGGGTGCCTTGGGACTTTCTGAGCAAGAATATGTTATCAGTTACACAAATAGTCCACTAAATGACCAAATTATAGCCATAATATTATAGACGATCCGACAGACTTTCAGGAAAAGTCATGCTTGCTTAGTTTTTTTATGGCATAATTTTGAAAACAACTTTGGGGAAAGAAGGTACGGGGAATTGGATTGGAAAGTATTTAAAGCAAGGCGAAATATTATTGGCTGACCTAAAAATACAAATATATTTGGTAGTAGTAACGCATAGTGGTTGAGATATTTTTTTTTTAAAGTTCATTCAAAATAAAGAGATGCTTGGTCCCATTGGCCAAAGCCTTTTACATTATAGGAAAAGTAGGCTGCTCGCGGCCATTTTTCCAAAATATTCGTCACTCAAAGCCAACAGGAGCTTCAGAGCTTGATGAATCGCTTCACTAAAGCATGCAAGGACTTTGGCCTCACAATAAGTCTAAAGAAAACGAATGTGCTGAGTCAGGATGTGGGTGCTGCATCAGTCATCACTATCGATAACTATGAATTGGCAGTGGTGCACCACTTCACATACCTAGGGTCTATCATCAATGACAAACTCTCACTGGATACAGAAATCGACAGCCGCATTGGCAAAGCTGCAGCTACCTTTGCCCGCCTCACATCGTGTTTGGGGAAACTCTAAACTCACAATGAAGACCAACGCTGCGGTATATAATGCCTGCGTCACCAGCACACTCCTATATGGCAGTGAGACCTGGACAACCTATGCTAAACAAGAAAGAAGGCTCAATACCTTCCATTTGCGATGTCTACGCCGCATCCTCGGCATCTCGTGGAAAGATAAAGTGACAAATGTCGAGGTGTTGTCACGTGCTGGCCTTCAAAGTATGTATACACTGCTTAGACAGCTCAGACTTCGCTGACTTGGCCATGTTCGCCGCATGGAAGATGGTCGCATCCCAAAAGATATCTTCTACGGACAATTAGCAGATGGCAAGAGAACAGTTCGGCGACCACAGCTGCGGTTCAAAGATGTGTGCAAGAGAGATATGAGGGAACTGGACATGGATCCAGCAACATGGGAGGATGAAGCTGCCGATCGCACTAAGTGGCGATGCTATTTACTGCCCCACCTCAAACTGGGCGAAGAGAGGCTCACACAAGAAGTAGAGGTGAGGAGAAAACGTCGAAAGGAGCATCAAGAAAATAAGCAGTTGAGGGCTGTCACCTCAGGGGCGCATTCCCATAGTCAGTTATGACTGAAGGGGCTATTATTATTAGTATTATTATTATTCTGAGGAACAAGCAACGATGAGCAGACTTGTGCTTTTTAAATACGAATAACAGAAAGCAGTCTGGACAGGGGCAGTGCTGAAAGTGTGCCATATTCTATTGCCTAGTGATCGTACTTGTTTATATTTCCTTGAATATGTGGGGTTTCTGCTGGCACTTGTCTGGTGCTGGTAATTGCTGATTGAGAATTTCTGCACGATTTCGAAGAGTCTCTGGTACCTGCTTATACTAAAGGAATTCAAGACCAGAGGAGACTGGGGAGTTTGGCCAAACCAACTACAACTGCTGTGATTCCAGGGTCCAGATAAGTCTTAATATCTGGCCTGGGACAACTTATCAGTGACTGTGAAAGATCTCCTGTGTATAAATAAACTTTCCTCCCAAAGAATAAAATAAACAATCATAGGTGAAACAAAAGAACTTTGGGATGATTAAAATCCCCAACCTGCCTCCAAGTACCAGTTAGTTAAAATAGAGTAATTAACACCAATTGAAAATTTTTGACAATGTATTTTGGACATATTGTCCTTTTTATGTAAATATCTATATATATATATATATATATATATATATATATATATATATATATATATATATATATATATATATATATATATATATATATATATATATATATATATATATATATATATATATATATATATATATATATATATGTAAATATATCTATCTATCTAATATGATTCTCATTGAGAGGTAGTCCTGACCAAAACAAATTTAGGCTCAGGACCAATAAAGATTAACAAAAGAAATTCTAAATATAAAATTTAACAACTGGAGTTAGTTGAGTCTATCATAGTACTTAATATATGTATGAGTATGTTTTTGTATTGAGGTTCTTTAACATCACTCTTACTTTACTCTAGACACTAAACATAGCTCTCAATCATACTAGGCCAAAATATAACTTTGAGTGAGATCGTAGGTGGTATCAGCAAGGTTCTCTGAAACACAGCTATCAATTGTCTACATCAGGGACCTTCACAGATTGACCTCACTCAAGTACAACTTTACTATACACCAACCTTCTTAACATCAAAACCCACTACACCAGTTATAAAAGATGTGAAAATGAAGCATAAATATTATAGATAAATCCTAATGGCGGATAATGACTAATGTCCAGTTATAAAAGATGTTATAAAAAAGTTATTGAATGTAAAAATTATGGCTATGTGTGTGCCTTCAGTAGCTATGCGTTTCTTCTTTTTTTTTTTTTGAAAAGTATATATTATATGACTTGAATCTTTGCCACTTCCGTCGCAACTCCCGTCTCTTGATTCTACAGTTGTAACGGCGGAACTGTCTCCATCATCAGACGACTGGTTAGCAGAAGGTTTTGTAGGTGTTGAAAAGTTTCTCTGGCTCTAGAAGTAGAAGGTACAGCAGCATAGTGAATGATGGCAGAAGACATTCGAGAAGACTTTAAAACAAAATTGAGGTTGCTTGCTTTGCCACCTTTGTTTTTCTCTTCAATGAGCACTTTGTAGCAATTAAGAATCTTTTTTTTTTTAACAATGTTTTGCCTCGGTTTGGCGAGGCGCGTCCCGATCAACCTAGTCGGTTATATTAAGGCGCATGTCGAAACATAAAAGATCCTTAGGTCTGGGGTTAAATCTTTAAGAATCTTGTTCTATGCTACAGATTACCGTAGAACTGCCTTTAAGAATCTTGTTCTATGCTACAGATTACCGTAGAACTGCATTTAAGAATCTTGTTCTATGCTACAGATTACCGTAGAACTGCATTTAAGAATCTTGTTCTATGCTACGGATTACCGTAGAACTGCATTTAAGAATCTTGTTCTATGCTACAGATTACCGTAGAACTGCATTTAAGAATCTTGTTCTATGCTACAGATTACCGTAGAACTGCATTTAAGAATCTTGTTCTATGCTACGGATTACCGTAGAACTGCATTTAAGAATCTTGTTCTATGCTACGGATTACCGTAGAACTGCATTTAAGAATCTTGTTCTATGCTACAGATTACCGTAGAACTGCATTTAAGAATCTTGTTCTATGCTACAGATTACCGTAGAACTGCATTTAAGAATCTTGTTCTATGCTACGGATTACCGTAGAACTGCATTTAAGAATCTTGTTCTATGCTACGGATTACCGTAGAACTGCATTTAAGAATCTTGTTCTATGCTACGGATTACCGTAGAACTGCATTTAAGAATCTTGTTCTATGCTACAGATTACCGTAGAACTGCATTTACGAATCTTGTTCTATGCTACAGATTACCTAGAACTGCATTCCATTTTGGAGTGATGCTTTATTATGCTAAAAATTACAATGCTTCTTGGCCTTTCTCACCACCCTACATAAACGTGATCAACACGTGCAAGTTCTATTCTTATATAAAATAGTTCTCAGAACTTAGGGGGGGGAGGGGGGTACAAGTGAATAAACAGAGTAGGAGTGGCAAAAGACAAGTCAGGTAGTTAACTG